>NADL03000519.1:0-529862 GCA_002205965.3 Kappaphycus alvarezii | reverse complement strand
GTCGTCACTGCTCTTCTTCTGCTTCCGTTAGTGTTCGCTGTCTTATTGATAAGATGTATGGTCTCTCAAACGGGTACGGATGCAACTGATTACCAATATGATGCTCTAAAAAGTAGGTTCGCATTACTGGTACCTCACTTTGTAGCATAGCCTCATATATTGGTTTGATCACATCGAGGTGGGGTTGAATACATTCTTCTTCCGTGACTCTTCCGAATCTTCCAAGAGTGAAAAAATATATGTGATATGCAAACTCTTCTGGAAGATGCCGGAGGAATGGATGTCGATAAGAAAAGAAGACGCGCATCATCAAGAACGAATCTTCGTAAGATAAGTGCGGTCCATGTAGCGCCCTAAAACATAAACAGATGCTTATCATGAAATAAGAAATGACCTGCGCATCGTTCGCATCCTCGGAGATATTGCGCAGCCAAAAAGATAATCTTCTTCTTCCGACTGTATGCTGTGCATGGTTGTAAGGAGAGCTAGAGATGAAGTTGTGGTGGACGGTCCCGATGAATGGCCGCGACCAGCTCCTGACGTACTGGACCTGCACGAGGTCCTCTCGGGGGACGACCGGAACCTCTTCTGGGAGGGTTGTTGTCTCCTGAAGTTCCCCTCTGGTCATCATCACTGCTTCAGGAGGATCCTCGCCGCCTCCAACGTTCCCAATTTGTGGCGGAGAAACGTAAGGTTCCCATAGAGGATACGGGACCAGCCTGTATTCCATATCCGGGGTAAGGCGTAACCTCTCAGTCGCACGTCTTGGTTGTTCTTGAGAAATACGTAAATTGGACGGATAATATTCAGATACGTTTGCGACAAGTCTCCAGCAGCTACCATTCCATATCTTCCTATAGAGTAATGATATATTACCTCCACAAACTCTGGACCTGCTTCCGTGAACCTTCCGTTTTGGAATGAAAATAGAACTCTTATTAATAGTCGGAAATCTTCTTCAGGTAGCAATGGTCCGTTCAACGTACGAAAACATAGGCATATATTAATGTAGAAATGGATGATTACGTGGAGTTCGTAGTAGTCCCGCGTAACGGAGATGATCCATTCCCAGGCCCTTTTTCCTCCCATAGGAATCATTCTATAGTTAAAGATGAGTATGCCCCGTGGTTGCGCATAGTCCTGTGTGAGAAGGAATTCTTCAGGCCTCTGATGGTAAGGGACCAGACGACGTGCATGGATGGCCCTCCTTGATCTCTTCCCTGAGCTTGAACAGAGCTGATAGTGCGGGTGTCTTTCCTCCGTGACGATGCAAGGGTTCGAGTACTTGGTTTGGAAGGCCGGCCACTTCACAGCCTGCTGCATTGCTTTTCCATGTACTACAAGTACTTTAGAGCCAACTGAAAAGGTTCTGACTGCAGGTTCTGCATCCTTATTTCTTGTCTGTGTTAGCGCGCGGTGTGATCTCCAGCCTTCGGTGGCCAGTAGTTCAACTTCCCTACTCTCTTCATCGATAATATTTGTTTCCATGTCTCTCTGTAACATTCTAGGAGCCCTTCCGTACATTAGCTCGAATGGTGAGCGTCCATTTCTTCCTCTTCTTCGACGGTAGCCGTATAACACTTTTGGTAAGGCATCTTCCACTGGATTTCATTCTCCAACATAGTTTTCGATATTGCTCGTTTGATGGTTCCAACCATCCTCTCCGCTTTCCCGTTGGACATAGGAGCGTATGCGAGAACGGTCTTCAGCTGAATCCCTTTCTCTTCCAAAAAACGAAGCAGTGAAGTTGCAGTAAAACAAAGGGCGTTATCCGAGATGATCCTTTTTGGAAGACCAAACGGTTCAATTATTTCTTTTTCGATGAATCTCAGTACCACCTCAGCATTTGCCTCCTCACTGCAACTGCTATTGGCCATCCAGTAAGATGTTCCACCCCTATAAGGAGATATTTGTTTCCGGAAGAAGTTTCCTTGAACGGGCCCGCGAAGTCAATTGAGAAGGTTTCAAAGAGACCGGAAACTGGAAAACTTAGAGTTGTCTTATACTTCCGTATTGGAGTGAATTTTTGGCAGTTGTCGCAGCTTTTCACGAAGTTATAGACGTCCTTATGGATACCGGGCCACCAGAATCTCTCAGTTACGAATTTTTTGGTTGTTTCGAGATCCCAATGCCCTAGCTCATCATGGAAAGTCCTCAAGATCTTCATTCTTTCTTTCAAAGGGGCCACTAGTCGGGGACCGGCTTTAGTGTGCCGGAAGAGTTTCCCATTCCACAATGTAAAGCCTTTTGATTCCTGCGTACCCAATTTCTGTGTTCAAGATCAACCTTTCTCATTTCTAGTCCATCGAGGAATTTGATCAGTCCGTGAATATTAGCTTCGTACTCGTTATCGTTCGGCAACTGCAACTCGGCGACTCCGACGATGTCCTCCGAAGCTTTTTCATTTGGAATCAGTGCGTCCCTCAAGCGGGATAGGTAATCGGCAGGCTGATTATTGCGTCCGGGTCTATACACAATTTCAAACCGATATTCTGCGAAAATGTCGAGCCATCGGGCCAAGCGGTGATGTACATCCTTCTTTTGGAATGCTGTTTTAAGTGCCTGGTGATCAGTTATCAAGACAAATTTCTCGAGTGATAAAAGGTATACGCGAAACTTTTTCAGCGCGAAGACGACAGCTAGCGCTTCTTTCTCGCAGACTGAGTATCTCTTTTCCGCATCATTCAGAGTTCGGCTTGCGAATTGAACAGGGTGTAGTCTTCCGTTTTCATCTTTTTGGGACAAAACGGCACCAAAGACCGTTCTGAGGCATCTGTCTCCACAACGAATGGTCTCTTGAAATCTGGGTACATGAGAACTGGGGGGACACATAGCTTATCTTTAAGCTCCTTAAATGCAGTTTCCATTTCCTTGTTCCAGTGAAATTTTCCGTTCTTCGTAGTGCTGGCATGTAACGGTGCTGCAGTCTTGGCTAAATCTTGATAAATCTTCTATAATATGAGGCCAGTCCTAAGAAGCTTCGGACCTCCGTCTTTGAAGCGGGCCTTGGTGCCAACTTTATTTTTTTCGTTTTCTCTGGATCCACTCTAATTCCCTCTTGGTCGACGATATGACCGAGTAATTGGATAGAAGTTTTCGCAAAGAAGCATTTGCTCAACTTAATTTTCAAGCTATACTCCGATATCCTCTCCACAACTGTCTTGACGTGCGAGATGTGCTGATCCAATGTTTCTGAGAATATGACGACATCATCGATATAGACTCTTGCGAATGGAAGTCCTTTCAAAACCTCGTTCATCATTCTTTGGAATGTAGCTGGTGCATTCATGAGACCAAAAGGCATCACTTCGAACCTGAACGTACCGGCTTTGCTGGTAAAGGTTGTTTTTTCCTTACATTTTTCATCCAATGGAATCTGCCAATAGCCAGTGTAAAGGTCAATTGAGGTGAAATATCTCCCGTCCTTCAGGTCCTCGAGGATCTCCTCCATGTTCGGAATCGGAAATCGATCGGGTATCATTCTCTGGTTCAGTTGTCGGTAATCGACGCAAAAACGCAGCTTTCCATCCTTCTTTGGTGCGACCACAACTGGAAACGACCATGGGGATGAAACTGGTCGAATAATATCATTTTTCAGCATACTTGTAACATTTTCTGAGATAAATTGGTCATATTTTGGCGGTTGACGTCTAGGCTTGTGGTAAATCGGTTGAGTGTCGGTAAGTTCGAACGAGTGAGTAACCGGTACACTTGCTTGTCTCAAATCTGAAACGCTCCATGCAATTACTTCGGAAGATGTTAACATGTCGGATATTTTCAGTGAGGCGGGCGGGAAGGTGCTGCACTTTTCCTTGGATTTCTGCCATTTGGCGCCCTTTTTCTTCTTGATCCTCAACCTCAATATTTTGAAGGACCTCTTCCGTCGTGCTCACATCTTCATATATGGATTCGACGTATTCTTATTTTCTTTGCAAAGGTAATCTTCTTTCATGCTCCGAATTCTGTCCTTTGATTCGATATCATCGCAAAAAGAAACACATTCGGGTTTCAAACTTATCCTAGAATCCCAGTCGTCATCTGTTTCAAACCCGGAATCATAATCGTCCCATGCCATGTTCATTACCCCCGAGGGTACCCTTTTCCACTTCCGAAAGTGTTAGTTGGTTCCGAATCTTCGCTGTCATAGCTAGAAGTGAAATCTTCACTGTCCGTTTCTTTTAAATCTTCAGGATGCGTGCTTTTGTCGAAATCCAGGGGCATCTTCACGGTTCTGCCGTCAATATTAACTGAAACCATTTGGTTGCCCAAGTCAATGCATGTTCCTAGTCTTTCCATTGTGGGGCAGCCAATGATTGCATCGAAAGGGAGATCCGGCATGACAAGAAAGTCTACATCAACTTTAGAGTCCCCAAAGAACACGGAAACCTTGTCAACAGTGCCCATGCATTTTGAGACGGTTCCATCCGCTACAGTTATTTTTCGAGTCGTTGGAGTAATTTCGAGACCTAGATCTGTCACCAAAGTTTCTGAAATGAGGTTTGGAACAGCACCCGAATCGAAGAGAGCTTGGGTTTTCATACCCAATACTTTGACTGGTACCAGCTTAAGACGTCTTGGTGCTGTCGAGGCCGATTGAAGAAACAGTTTCTTACCCTTAGCGGACTTATTAGACCTGATAATTTTTTTGAGTTCTTTTCTCGCATCCTCTGCGTCGCCCCTCAAAAGTTGACCAAACGTTATCCCAGTTGGGGCCGATGCAAGCTCAGCCACCAAATTGTACCTCTTCACATACTCTAGTACGTCCTTAGAGATACTCTTAACTTTCTTACTCTTTTTCGTCTTCTTGGCCGGAGTGACTCCCACTCCTGGAACAACTTGATCAGACCTCTTGGTTCGAGGAGGTACAGGTGCTGGGATATGCTCCAGCATTCCATACTCTAGCCTAGGTTTCTTCGATAAAATGTTCCCTTCCCCATCCCTTTTTGTCACATTGACTTGACTAATCTCTTCAGCGATGGATACGTTACCGGCATCCGTCAACCTTTGATCCCTTCTATTTTGTAAGATTTTCACCTCTGGTCCTGACTCACTCCTGCTTCCGATAAATTTGCTCTTCTGTTGTCTTTAGACCAGCAGTTACTTTCATGATGCCCATATCGACCGCACTTTGCACAACGAGTGTTTCTATGTGGATTATCAGGACACCTGTTTGCAAAGTGTCCAGGCTTGTGACAGTAAGAACAGACTTCTGCCCTTAGGGGCCCCAGACTGGTTCTTCTTAATGGTAAGAGTAAGGCTTTCCAACTGCGAGGTTATCATGTCAAGTCGATTATCGAATCGGGTTTCCAACCTTTCTTCCAAGTTTTTGACATCGCTCCTGACAGATTCTAATGCCGCTGCACTAGTAGCCGGCCTTTGATAATTCTTTTCAGGATGTACGATAGACATCGATGTGCGGGTTTCCCTCGGTACCTCACTCAGTGACTGAAACGTCTCCGAATTTTTGACAAATTCTACTATGGTACCCTTCAGTTCATCAAAAGTGTGAGGGCCCTTGATGAGGAGGAAATCGGAGAGCCGCTTATCCCCCATAGCCGCCTTACGCAGCATTCCGTACTTGCTTGGGCGTTGAACCCAGCCTTTTCATAAAGATCACACAAGTACACCAATGAGCTTAACAAATCGTCGAAGTTGAGCCGGGCTTCTATGGCGGTACGAATCATCTCATCTGGTTCTACCTCCTTAGCATACTCTTTCACAAGCCACTCACATACCTCACCGAAGTTACGCCCATTCCCGTTAAGAGACCACCCGTCGATAAACTTGGACTTATATTTGTGCTTTGCGTCACCATGAAGATAGGCGAAGATACTTGCGGCCTTCTCTTCATCGCCCTTCTCTCGCATTACAACGTTGACATATGTGTAAAGAAACTCCTCAACGTCTTCAGTCTTGCCCCCTGTGAACGTTATACGAGCAGCATTGAGATCCATGATTACCGAAAAGAAATCCCCCCGAAGTGTTCCTTACTACTGCTCAACTCGAATACCTCGGGTGCAACCCCCTCCACAAGAGTACCAAATGATAGGGGTAAATCGGCGGGGAAGAGATCTCAGAACCAATTACCCTGAGAAGGAGGTGTTGCGAGCGACAAAAGTGCTACCGTGGTATTGTTGAACTAACAAAAGGGAGTTTATATAGAAGAGAGTTGAGACAGCTAAAAGCAAGTATAAAAGGGGCAGGGTCTACCACCGACGCTCTGCGACTAGCGTAAGAAAAAGTTTTCTTGGGTCTGAAGTTGACTCTCAACTTCCTACTACTCGGGACTTGGCTTGAAGTTGTCTGCCAACTTGCTTTACCTCTCCATGAGGAAGCAGTTTACTCAGCTTATATAGACTTTTGGCTACCCCTAAAGTCCGAACAAAACTACAGAAGATACCAAGAAATGCATAAAAATACTTTGTGTGGACAATATACTCTAAGCAAAAGATACTAAAGACTAACAATTAATTTGGTCCTCTTATTTCCCATTCTCTAAATCAGATCCAGACAACTCCTCTAAAATATCCATGCTGTCCAAGCAGTCCCCACAAATATCTGCGAATGGCTCACAGCTCTCTATTTCCCCCTGGGAGATATCTAGACTACTAAAGATATCTCCATCCGGTTCCATCGTGGGCACAACTTGATCCATACTCTCTATTCCAGGCCCCACCAGTCCAACACTTTCCATGCCCCCTGTTCCCTCATCCTCCTCCTCCTCTTCATCCTCTTCATCCTCCTCCTCCTCCTCTTCTTCCTCCTCCTCATCTTCTTCCTCCTCTTCCTCCTCCTCCTGAGCCTCGTACACTAGCTCAGGGGCTAACAATTCCTCGAAGGACTCCCCGCTCTCCTCCTCGACCTTCTCAGCCTCTCCCGGACTTACCTCCCTCGCTTCTTCTTCTATGAAGAGGCGGCGAACGAACTGGATGATTTGCTTCTTTGTTTGCCACCGGATGTATTCGTCGGCATCGGTTGGCCCGTAGGCGGCGAGAGGAAGGCCATTGATGGGATGGAAAGGGCGGTTTTTGGAAATAGGGACAGAGGGGCGAAGGTTGTTCATTGTGATAGACGTTGGGGAACGGGAGGCAATGTAGGGTGTTTTGGGTGTGTGGGGGAGAGGGGTGATGAGTAAAATGATCGGGGCATTTGGAACTTAGAATAAAGGGGTTTAAATAGGCTCCCGGGGCAGGTTCTATAGATTAGGAATAGGTAAAATAAATCTGCAAGGGATTTTGCAGTAGTGCATTTGCGCCCTTCTTCTCAAAAAAAGGCGAATTTGGAGGAGGAGGTAAGCTAAAAGGGAAAAGGGACTTGATTCGGGGTCGATTCAGAGGGTTAAATACAATATAAAAATATCTAGATAAAATGGAAGTAAATTTGGAAATGACGGTGGGAGAAGTTAGGGGCGGGATCGTTGTAGGTTGCTGGATTACACGAGGGGAGGACAATTTCCTGTATTACGTGAAGGGAGGACCATTTCCTGTATTAAATGAGGGGAGGACCATTTTTTTGTATTACACGGTCACTGCACAAGTATAAGCGAAGCTGTAATGAGGCCCATACCACGGCGAGGCCTTCCCGTTTCGAAACGGCATACTCCTGTCTTGCATCGGTTACGTTGAGACTCCAATACTCGATAAGGAGTCTGTCGCCGCCCAGTTGTACCTGCGACAGTAAGCAGCGGACCAGTTAGTCGCCGGCGTCTGTGTCCGAAGTATAACGGAAACCGGAACTCGGCAAGGTTAAGATCGGATGGGGGATCAAACTTTGTTTTAACGCCGAGAAAGCTGAATACTCTGTGTTTTCGAATTTCTCCAATTCGTTTGGTCCTCCTTTTCTTATCTTTCGATCGAGCGGGGCAGTGATTTGCGCGAAACTAGGGACGAAGCGGTGATTGACGTTGCAAATACAGAGAAACGAATGGAGTTCTGTTATGTTCGTCAGGGGCCACGCATTTCGAATGGAGACGGTGTTTTTTTTCAATTCGAGCCGCCTGGGCTTGATCTTGTGTCCTAAGTACGCGAATTCAGAAGTGAAGAGCGAACAATTGTAAAGGCGCATCGTAACCTTGTCATCCGTTCGCATATTCAGAATTTCTCGTACGTGTCTGAAATGATTCTACAATTTACTGGAGTATATTTTCACGTCGTCTAGATAGACGAGCGAAAAATGCCATTTAGCTCGGAAAAGTATGATATCCACCGCCAGTTGGAAGGTCTCGGAGGGCGTTCTTCGACCAGAAGGGCATCCGGCAAAATCGGTAGGTTAACTTGTGCCCTCAAGTAACGAGTTTCGCCCAATTCTGATCCTTTTCGGAACATTTGACGTGCAAATAACAAGATCTAAAGTCTAGATTTCTGAAAACGGTTGCATCCTAAAAAGATTCTATGCACTCGTCCATCCGCAAAGCCGCGGAAGTATCCCGACGAGTAAACGCGTTGAGTAGGTGATAGTCCACACGTAAGTGTGGCGTTCCGTCTTTCTTCAGGATTAGGACGACGGGCTTGGTTATTCCGACTGCGCGGGCGCCCTTTTTACCGCAGTCATTCGGTTTATCTCCTTTTGCCACAATTTCCGACCTCGGAGAACTGATCTTTACGGCGCTTGGTACAAAGGCTTTTCTCCTGGTTCTTACTCGATTATGTGCTTTGCCGCGGCGATATATCTGCGATTAACGGACCATATCGAGAGGAATTCCGAAAACAGTCGGTAGACTTGTGCACGAACGGACTCTTTCTCGTAACAGATTCTGACGGGATGTTTCTAGCTATTTTACGGCTTCTGGGGGTTAACAATATACTTTACCGATTGAAAGGTTTCAACAGCACATTAAACAGCACATCCTTCCAGCCTTAGACTGTGTATTTTCCAGATTCGGTAAATATGAGTTCCTTGAGCTAGGGAAATTAGAATGAGAAGTAACGGTGAGTGGGCCAGCGGGAGCTTGGAGGCCCAACCCGATTACCGAACGCCTCGATAGCTTCACAGCAACCTCGGAATATTTCGACGACAGCGCCGTGAAATTTTTTTTGGAATACTGTCCATAGCACCTTTGGGCACCAGGGCCATGTTCTGATGGACCAATTTTGGGTGGTGCGGTAAGAAACTAGAATCTATCGACTTCTGTTGTCGCGTTCATATGAATTTGACTCATGGGCAGAATCACATCGTGTCTCGCAAAGCAGACCTTGTTCGGCATTGTATAAGTCGATATAGTTGGTAAGATTGGCCTGAGGTGTTGTCCCGAAATATCGGTTCCGTTCATCTTTCGCTGCGGCTGCGTCGTTCCGAGATGCGTACGAAAGGCGCTTTGTATAACATCGCCTTCCAGTATCCGGAGAGAATTGCGTTTACGTGACTGCCAATAAATGAATTCCCGAGTATAAAGTCGGTAGAAAGATTTGTGACGACCAGAAAAGAGACTCGCACTTTTAATTGCAGATAGCCGCAATTAAGGGGTATCACACCGAGAACCTACTTTCTGCTCATAAATAAGGGATGGCGTTGCTAATTAGCAGAAACTTGGGGAGGGACCGATATGGGGCGAAAACTAGGTAATTAATATCTGAGGATCTTTTGGGCACTGACGCGGTTCGGTCCGCCTGCGGTATCCGAACAACACCGCACTTCGGGAAAGTATGTAATGCAAGGAGAGGCTGATATTGTCACCCACCCTGTACTTCTGCTTTTCAAAGGAACATTAATCTGTTTCGACGTCGGTTGCGAACTTGTCTTCAACCGACAGAACAGGAATATCATCAACATCCGAATAAACTGGAAACCACTGGCTTGAGGGAATGAGGGGATCCAGCGTCTAAAAGGACCCTCTTGCTCCTTTAAAAATTATTGCACAGGCGTAATTGGTTCTTAGGCACCGGGTATCGGCATAAACAGTTGGGCCGTGTCTACAGTGTTTTTTCCACGACGTAAACCGAATCTCGGCGGGTTAGCGGGGCGTTTTAAGACGCGTGAACCTGGCACTTTCGGGCCTTTTTGATTACTGTGCCGTCTATCGGCGGCTAGAGCCTGGAAGTTCTGCTCCCAAAAAGCAATGATATGGTCGCGTTGCAAGTGGTTCGTGATTAAATCGCAAGTAAGTGATCGGTAGACAAGCAAATGCGGCACCGGGTGCTAGCTAATTCTTTCAATTTAGAAATGTGAACCTCCGATGACTTTCGAAAGCGGGGTAGGTGATCAATGCAGAGTAGGCACCGTGTCTCTAACTGCAATTTTCGATACTGAGGACTCGTAGGCTTTTTTTGCTGGACTGATCCCCTGATAGGTATATTACAGTGCGAGGACATCACCATTGGCGTCCCAGACTTCGGGCAGGCCTGAATAGCTAAAATATTCAACGGTAAACGCAGTTGTCTTTTGCACCTTTATCACAGCCCGGATATTATGGAACGAACCAGGTACACTAATCTGGCGTAGTGCGCGATGTGTTAATCTGAGTCCTCGAGCATAACAAACTGCTACACTAACACTAACCCGGCGTAGAGCACGATGTAATGATTCGAGTCCTCTGGAATAGCGAACTTTCGACTCATAGTCCGCTCACGGATGATCGATCGCATAAATGAGCAATTGTGTCCAAATAGATGGTTCCCCACCTTCTACAAAGGATAGATCGGATATACCTTCCAAGAGTAAAACACCCAAACGTTCCTCCTTCTTCAAAGTAATAACTCATTATTTCGCAAATTAAAAAAGGTACTACAGCGTTTTGCATCCTTTCACAACTCTTGGGGAATTGTTGGTCCGTGATTGCGGTACTCTATGGGCACCACTCGACTTCTGATAAGGCTTCTGGTATTTCATCATCGGTTGTGAATTTCTTGAGGAGGGAGTTGAACAGCTCCTTGTACGAGTCGAACGTCTCCTCTCGACCGTTGTTGATGGAAATGGTCGCTCCCGATAATCTTTCTTGCATCATCGCGGCGGCTTGCTCGGTGAGTAAGTACTGCATACACATCATAAAGCTGCTTCTGAGACATCGTTCGTGTCGCAAATGTCCTTTAATCTTGTGAGAAAGCCTAAGACAGTGATGGGTAGGCTATCGGAAAATGTTCGACCTCGCACCTGAACGGACAATCGCTTCTTTGTTTTTTCGAGGTTGCGACCAATCGACTAAGTGTACTTCTGGCTTGGTTTCCGCAATCGTTCCGATCTGTAATCTATAGCCTTTCTTGAAGATTACGTGCATCGGCCGTATCACTTTCCATTTCCGGTTCCTTCATGAGCTTCGATACAAAATTTTGGAGTCATCCGAGCTCTACTCAACGTCTGAATCGCTCGACTTTAACACCTTATAGTTATCTAATGACGAATAATAGTCCTTTTTCTTCTTGCGGCGGCTTCGGCGCTCGCGAAACTTTTGCGATTACGGCTATGACGACGCCCTCGCTTGGAGTCCCGCTCACCTCAGCGGTTCCTCCGACGTCAGCTGGCGTCATCTTTTGAGTCGGACACATTCTCCTCTCGGGGTCCTTACCACAGTCATGTCCGGGAGGGAGGTACAAGATCTCCACTCCGTCATCGTTGTAATCCTGTCATACGGGGGATGCTGTGGGTACAGCACCTGCTGTATTGACATGTGAAAAGTCAGGATTTTTTTGGGGGGGCGTGGGGGAACTTCCCGCGATTCGGACTTCATTCTTTCGACTTTTGCCGGATCTTGCCTCTCTTCTGCAAGAAAATCGAGGAAATTGCGACGCACTACATCGGGAAGCTGACTATCCGGAACCGTTGGATCCAGATAGCGTTCGAAGAGGTGCTTTGCTGCAGTTTCCAATAACTATGGGTAAGATGCTGTTATTGCTCATATATGACGGTTTCGATCGGATTGACGGACTACGCCAACATTGAACCAACATAAAGACCAATACTTTCATCCAGCCACTGGATTACGCGGATCATGACGTGTTCAATCAAACACACGAGATCTTTTGGTGATATTTCCAAGTTGCGGATCCGGTGGGGCTTTCTTTGTACCTAAAACTTCCTTGTTCGTGTCCTGAGGAGTCGGTGGACAAGTAAAATTGGATTGACTTGTCCGAAGGAATTGTTCAGGATTTTCCAAACTTATTACCGAGACTGAAAATATGGGTGCTTCGTTATGACTTAGTACTGCCATTGCCGGTAGTAGGCTACGGTGGATGCTTTTGTGTAGGCACACGGCGCTACAGTACATTTTGTACAAAGGAGAGGTTATATATGGCGTACTGTATGCAGCATGCCACGTGCAAGCAACTATCTATTTTTGCAGTAATTTTTGTGCAGGCGCTTAGCCCTGTGGACTGCCATAATTGAATTTTTATCGTGGCTCTGTTTTATTCAGGTTGTTGTACAGATGCGCCACGTGGAGGCGAAATGAAAGCACCACGGGGATAAGTGTGTGTTCGGCAGTCACAAGTGCGTGGTTATGGATTTGTCCGAGCTGGCACAATGGGTCAGATTGTTTATCGAAGTATACAATGTACATATGAAGTGGTGGAAGGAAGAGCCTATACTGATGTTGTGCAAGGTCACAGCACGAAAGGAAGAATGTACTGTGAATAGTTGGATGCAGTCGCGGCAGCGAAAGGCTATTTCGCCGCAGAGACAGCGACGGAAAGGAAAAAGAAACAAGGCAGGAGGGAAAAAGTTGAATGGGAACTTTCTCCGCTCACCCATTACTTCCACGCTGAATCGCTGGCTAGAGCTCATTTTGGACGCTGAAGCCAAGGTGGATTTATCGTTAGCATAAGGAAACCCAGACCACAGGTTGAGTTTCCATCTTCTAACTTCAACCAAATCTTGCAAGAAGAAGTAAATATCCGACTAGAGGATTATCCAAAGGGTTGCCGTCTTTCTCAACGCGCTCCTGCTCTGGAGCAAACCGAAAAATATTCTAGTTGGGAGACTCAAATTTTTGATGAACCTCAGCTCCCGGTAATAGTTATAGCGATCATAGAAAGTATCGACATTGCGGGTTATTAAACGTAGATACCGAAGTGCGAACTGGCCCAACTGAGGGATTGTAGGGGAAAAATGAAGGGCGATGAAAAGCAAGGATTGAAGGGAATTCGTCCTAAGCCCACATATGAGCGGTGAAAAGTGGTAACGATCGAAACAAGAGTGACGAAAGAGAAACCTAAGCGTGAATTTAGGCCGTCCGAGGGCGGTTTTGTCGTTACGAAATGGGTCACCGGTAAAATTGCCTTGCTTTTACTGTCTGCGTTTGGGGTCGGCTGCGATTTTATGTACAGGCCCACCCTTTGGTCTTAAAATAACTAATTATCTATAGAAATCTAATAAATATCTACCTACTTACAGTTGGCTATTACACTGTTACTACAATAAATTACTATCACCAGCAATCTGGATTAACTTTGCGTAACTTCTAATCCCGATTCCCATAAACTGTCATCTCGCTTTCCCATCTCCGCTATTATACTACAGAAGGCATCAAAAAGATAAAAATCCCCGAGACTGGAGACTATCTGCAAACTTTTGTGTGCGGACGCAATGGATAAAGATTTCTATTATTAAATTTTGCTCTTTCATTGAACTGCTGCAAACCTTCTTGAAAACAGTCAGCTTCTGCCCTAAGAAAAATTTCTTCAAGGCTAGTCCCTGATAATAGGTGGCAGAACCAGATATAACCCTTGGTACCCTCTAGGCCCCCCGTCTTTGTTCAGCTCTTTTAGTTCCCACAACTATACTTTGGTAGTACAATTGTCGCTTGCAACACCTTCATTTTTGGGTAATTTCCTCTGAAAACGACGCCGTTTGACTTAAATCTAAGATGATTTTCTCGAAAAATCATTGTACTCGACGTCTCAACACACTCGTATGACCATCCGGCTGGCATTATCCCGACCCAGCTCAAGCACAATGAAACCTTTAGACGACTAAAAAGGTTGAACACCGTTACTGACAAGATGCAAAAAGCCGGTAAAAACGCGATTTGACGGCAAAATTCTGTTCCGTACCTTTATTTAACCCGGAGATGAGATCTTTGTCGACCGCCCGGCCCGGACCCTGACCGCGGGAGCACGCGAGGCGACAACGTATGCAGACTGGGTGGCGCAAAAGCGTATCCCCAGTGAGCATCGGCTGTTTCACGTGGGCCGAGTAACGGACTTGAGCTTCATGATCGAGATGGTTGGTGCTTGTGACCTTTTCGATTGATCGCTGTACGCCGGTTCCCAGCACTGCGCTACGAGATTCAACAAACGCCCCTATCGAACTGTTGGAAAGCCCGACGCAAGAACCGTTTCAGGAAGCCGTGATCACGGAGTGAGATGAAAACATCGAGTACCGGATTGATGCGCTGTCAAGCACGAGGAGCGCGGTGATAGTATTCGGTACAAAATACGATTTTACGGTCAAATTATTTCTAAAGAAACTTAGGAATCTTGTTTCGTAATTAACGAAAAATTTATAAGCACGTACTGGTGTAAATATAACCGTCGACATTAGTTGCCCAACTGGCAATCCAACGTCTAACAGTTTCCCGGTTTTCTTATACCCCTGCTTAAAAAGAGGGGAGGTGCTATGGTACCGTACGTACAGTGGTTCTATTTTTCGTTACGCTATCGGTTATGTCCGCAACTCTGCCTAGGGTTCCCGTTCTTTCGAAGGATGAGGTTTTCTGCTCTCTGTGTGCTCTATACGTAAATCCGAAAAACGACCAATTCGAAGTTGGTATTAACGAGTTCTACCGAAATGCTGTCATTTTCTACCTTTCTTGTTTTAATAGGGTCGCAATTTTCAACTGTTTTCGTCCGAACGCTTGAGAATCGCGTCAATCCGTGTTCATCACTGCCAATGCGGTCAAACGAGTGCCCGTTCGCATGCAAAGTCCGCCTCTACGGTGTGGCGCGTTACTGCACGCTGCTACCAACGAAGGGGCAGTACGTGGAGGTCTATACTTGGTCTGTGGGTGGTGGCCACCGTCTGGAGAGGTTAATTGTCGGCAAGTATTTGAATACTCGCGGTCTTGCGACATGGTTCCGATGGTCGGCTAGTGGTAGAAAAAGTAGTTTCGCTTAAAAATGAAGCAACAAGGGGACGTGTTATGCTTTTAAAGGAAACATTGTGCTATAATGGCGGAGGTAAGACAATTAGATGGCCGTTTACGGGAATCGGGATTAGTAGTTACCCAGGTGCGACCCATATTACCGATGATAGTTATCAATTGTTTGGAAAGTGTAATGTAGATAACTTTAATTTAGGAATATATTTATTAGCATATTATAGATATTCATTTATTCTGAAACAACGGGGTCTTCCTGTACATATGGCCGCCGCCGACCCCAACCGCAGACAGTAAAGGCAAGGCACTTTTATCTGTGAACCATTCTGTAACGTTAAACCGACCTCTAACGGCCTTCATTTACGCCTAGGTTTTCCTCTCCTCCCTTCCGATCCGGTCATAACCACTGATTACTTCTCGTATGTGCATCTAAGACGGATTACCCTCCATATTAGGTTTTTCGCGCCCTTCACGTTTCCCCTGCGTTACCTCAGTTGGGCCAGGTCGTACTTCGGTATCTACGGGTACTAGCCTGCGCTTCCGACGCTTTCGGTCACTGCTCTACCAATTACCGCGAGCGTGGATTAATCCAACACCAAAATGTGAGGAAATATTTTTGCTAGATAGCCGCTGCCACGCCACCGGATTGATGTTTCGAAAATTGAACATTTCTTAGGGTGGAGATTGAAGTTTCATTTCTTCGGCATATTGAACGGCATTAGCACAGAGCTGAACAGGTTTTCGATGTTTTAATGATGAAAGAAGATGTATTACAGCCAGTAGAATTTTTTGCGCTAGCAAATATGTGAAAAAACGGAGCCAGGAGTGATTGAAAATAAATCACGTCTTTAGTTTTGCTTTTTAGTGCACGTGTTAATTTGAAGACGTGTAGACGCCATCTGGCGTCACGAACGGTTGGCACTCCTAGTTTCCAGCGCAAAGTAGGAGCTGCCAGTGTCTGAAGGAAAGGTATAATATCGCGAAAAATATCAGTCCTAAAAACGCCCGCAGACACAGAACAGCACTTTACCTTTTATATCTGTCCGTATTTCTAATTTGAGCTATGCTTTAGGTAAATTTGCAGAGATCTTGAGTGTAGAAGGGCAAGAAAGAGCTTTTGGGTAAAAACACTGCTTCTAATCGTTTTTCTATCAAAAAAACTTCTAGGTTTCGCTAAGAGCATTATATCAGATGCATTCAAGGGTTGAAAATGGGCGCCAATAAAAAGCAGCACCAAAACGCACTAACAAAAAGGTGTAAAATTCCAATACTCCCTGTTCATTAGGGACCTAAAGCGCAGAGCCTCAAGTTTCTAGCAGTAATCTCAGGCCTTCTTAGTTTCGCAAAATTCTCCTATTTCCATCCAGAATCGTGATAGCTAAAACCACCAAAAAGCTTAGAAGACCACGCAAATACAGCTAAAATAGGCGCAGATCCCACGAGCGCGCCGGTTTCTTCAGTCAAGGCGCTCACTTTGGTAGATAAAGACATAGAAAATGAATTGACATAGGGAAACAAGCTGGATTGCAGCAAAAGTATGGCGTGCCATGAAACGGAACAATTAATTCCCGTTCAAGATGATGGAGAAAGTATAGTACGATAATAATCGAAGAATAAAAGGAGTCTAGGCGTTCTATTGGACGCATTGAAGCTTCAAAGGTATAATTTGGTATCAAATGTACAGACAAAAGGAGAGAGAAATAAGTTTTGTAGCATCAACAGAAAGTACATTTCTCTCGTAGCGATCAACTCTGAGTTGGTTTGAGAGGCAGAAGGGACTTTTCGGGAAGCTAGGTATTTATGATAGTTTTTGTTAGTTTGACATGGAAGCTATCTGGTCTCCTCACATCCTTCAAGATAGAATGAAGAATTTTGCAGCCTCTTTTGATTGATAAAGATTTTTCAAAAAATCTCTTGGTACTCAGTCTTGCACTCAGCCTTCCGATATTACACAGTAGATACACCCCCTGTACCCACTTTATAGGAATGTGCGTCATTGTCAGCCATCTCACATATAATTTGCGTACAAAGTAGTTATATACCCGGCCACCGGATCGCCTAATCGTATGAGATTTGCATTCAACAGTTCGCCCGGTACAAGGCTAAAGAAGGGAGACTATGAAAACGCAGTGGTCTTTTAACAGCTGAGGTGTCCCCGAAGGTCAGAGAAAGCGGTTTCAGAGACTATCGAGCGCCTCTTTAACAAGCGCTTGTGTCTTATCCCTTAAAAGAGGTCAAAGAAGAATGCTTTACTCTGGAGGTTATCAGAATCAGTTTCGGCCCGAATTACGTTTTCTACAAATCGCTAGTGTTTTCATCTCACTCATGAAATTACTCAACATCCTCCTTTCTGATGCATAATTTACCATCCTCCTTTCTGATGCATCATTTACGTAAATCAGCACATGGCCTGACTTGGAGAAATAATTCCACAGCTTTGCACGAATTTTATATTTTAAGATGGTTTCTTTTCAGAATTTAAATTTAAATTGAAAATAATTTGTGCTTCAAATATATATAAAATATTAGGAGGTATGTATGATCAGTACAGTCTACTTTAAATTTTCTCTAAGGGTTTAGTTCAGCGATAGTAAAGTTTATTCTTATAAGTGCTCTAATGACGCATATCACGTAATCGATTCTTGCTGGAGAAAATTAATGCACAATGCTGCAGAATTAACGTATTAGCCTGGAGCAAAATATTCCTCGGAGGACAATCACACGTTACATATATATGCTCTTCCGGACGCCACAGAGTGAGAACAACTGTACTCCATAATGAAAACATAAAGAACTTCATTTGAAGTAATAAGTTGTATCCTGAAATTGTAAACAGAGTCATAAAATTGCTATGCACTGCTATTTATAGAAACCGTAGGCGCATGTGCAAAAAATCCAGTTTGGGACAGGTGAATCAAATAGAATCACAAGCGAGAAATTCATTGTAGTGAAATGCAGCATATACCAATACATTCCTACCAAATTCCATAACGAAATGGTTTTCTGTGTTCTCCCATCCCTCATTAGCGCAATCATAAACTGAAAGAGATAGAAACTTGTGTTATGAAGCATATCGAGCACCTGTGCTTATTCAAACAATCAAGAAATCAAATATAGATGACTTTCTTTGCCATACTTTGAGTACAGAGATCCGATGATGCTAGTGTCTAGTTGTGGTCTGAATCTAATTGCTAGCCGACGAGGGGCATCATACTAACTAAAATCAGTCTTAGACGAAAGTGGACTGAAAATTTTTCTTTTACTAAGGATTATAAGTGATACGTATGTTAGAAAGCTCTCATCGAGTTAATTCGAACGGTGTGCATTAATTTTATAGTTCTCAAGTTCACGCATAGTTACGCTTGTTTAAGTTCGAGGAAGTATAGTCCTGGCAGAGGGATTCATTGCTACAATTTATATACTAAATGTTTATTAAAATTAACCGTTTTTTATTTTTAGATCTTTATCACGTAAAGTTCTGGGTGCGCACATAACAGCCGATAGTGTGCAAGCTTAGAATTATCTTTTTGGGACATATGGAAAAGTGTAGGGCTGGAAGGCGAAGGAGCATAAAAAATTACTACTATGCATGTGTTTTCACTGGTATGAATTCATACCCAATAAAAACCGGGGCTTACCACTCAAATTCATGGCTTTCAACATTCTCTCCGCAAATTTTTCATATCCACTGATTTATGGCCCTCCCGTGCTTGCTACACCTTATACCTCACTGAGCTAGTTTAGTTCGCCTCCTTTCCTTCTACCACATTGTACATTTAAGATCCTTCCTATACAAGCAGGCTTCCCAGTTTGTGGTACGTTTCCGCCGTCACACTAACAACTTACCAAGCACTGCTCACCGTCGTGCTTTGGGCACCTTGCAAAATGGCCACTTTCTACACTCTACTGCTGCAATTCATCAGAGTTTTGCTTTCTCGAGACCCGACACGGTGTGGCACACTTGTTTCAAGGCCTTATAGAACTCCTCACTAAACTCAACTCCTCGAGGACCCTTCCAAATTCCATCTGGCGCATCCAATTCTCAGCGCAATGGATCAGTCAGTCACCCATTTTATCCCTCAAAGGTCACCGTTGACGTCTCTTTTTACGCTGGTTCCTTCCTGGTTCCTATACCCATCATTTTCCTCTCAACGCCGACCACATCTCCCCACCCCAGACCCTGCTCTCCTCGAGCTTCTGCCGCAGCACTCCTAGTCGACCATCTCTGCTGCAGAGATCGATAGACTACTTAAAATGCTCCCCCCATAAACACTTCTGCTCGTTAGCCCTTCTACCTTTCCCCACTGTACTTCGGACGCCTACATTCTGATCCTATCTGAATGTACCCACTACACTAGTTCTCTATCTTTAGGAGGGACATTCGGCCCTTCCCCCTGACGTGATAGCCCTCGCAGGATTTTTGCTGTATTTCAACTCACAGACCTTACAGCTTTACACAAATTCAGGGCATCTACTGTACTGTAGATTGAAACCACTGGTAAACTTACAACGAGGGCTACTAGGCACTTTGCTGTCATTACCCTTTCCTTACAGTTCTGAACACAGCGATTGGCCCCATTGGTACACTTGGAATAGTTACGGGCGAGTTGCACACTGGAATATAACATCATTGCTTTACCAATCAAAAGTCGCCTTGCTATCCCACATCACCTGGACCGATGTACTTCTTACATCTTGTCAGAGTATTTCACTCGTGCCTAGTACAATTATGAAAGCGCCAATTACGATACAGTCAGAGCCGTTTTACGGGGAACACCTTTGAATTTGCTACCGTTAGACTGCATTTTCCTTCAGTTTGTAGTTATATATTCGATTCTATACAAACCCTGGTGTGGAGCGACCGGCATACTCCAACCAGCCTCGACCAAAGTTTCAACCACAGTTCTACTCATATCTGCTCGTGTGCGCTGAACACCCCACATCGTGGTAGCATCGCAAGTAAGTTGTGCCTTATTGTTCGTTTTTCCAATCCGCCAGTTGGGATAAAATCTTTACTCGATTTGTCTCAGCTGCCCGATTGCAAACAGAGACTAACATTTTGTTTTTCACTCTGACCCTTACGCGGTAACCCGCAGTGTCGTACAGAAGGAAGTCAAAGGCCGCCCTCCATCGACGTCAGAGTACGGCTCAGAAGACCTCGCCAAATTTCGTTCCCCGCCCACTTTTCCATTCTTACCAATTGGCGGGGAAGAAGTCCCAAGAGCCCACCTCTTCCGTCGACTCCGAGAACCCCGCTCGCCCTACTCAGCCCCGAGGAGCCCAAGACACCGACGCTGACTGGCCAAGATATTCTCTTACCCCGAGCACTCTCAGTAGCACCTCCTCTTGTTACCGTCAAAGAGCCTTGCACAACTTTTCGATCGTTTGCTCTACCCCCATCGACTGGTCTTCGATCATTACCCCCGGTCCCGAGGAAGCCGTCGCGTCCGACCGTCCCGAACACGTGAAGGCCACCGACAAGTTCGAGGTATCCTCCGAGGAAACTTCAAGTGCTGCCGGACGCCTCCTCGTTTTAAATCTAAAGGGTGGTAAACCATCGAACCCGCAAGGCCAGGTTTTCGAAAAGGCCGCGGATGAACAAGAATCCGAAGTCCTCTCCCTAGTATTTTCTTCATTATCAAATCACCACCTCCGGTCGCTCTCAGTACTTCGATAACGTCCGTTCCCTTCTTCACATTCGCCGTACAAACAAGAAAGAGTACAAGTACAAGGACTGCAACAATGAGATATTCAGTGAAAAAGACCTTGTACATCATCAAAACGGGACCCAGAATCGACGCACAGCCAAGATTTGAAAGTAGTATCTTTATTTTCCATTATATTTGCTTCCTTTTTGAGTAACGAAAAAGGAAAATAGAGCAGTAAGTTCATTTTTCAATCGAATTCGTGTGTGCTGTGTTCACCGTTCCGCTGTGATTGCAAGCTTTCCTCTACTGCCCCCTGATCCTTTTAGTAGGACTTGCAATTGTAAGTCAGTATCGCCATCCAAACATAGACAGGACACACACCGCAAAGCAAGAACCGGAGGAAGGGCTACTATAACGCACCCGATGTTACTGACGTCAAACCTTACGTAAGACAAGGAATTTTTTGTAAGTGCTCCTGGCGAATTTGAATCCGCGACCACTTCATCAGAAACTGCCTACGCTTAACCACTAGGTCACCAGGACCGAAATTTGAAGGTGCAAGGAGAGCCAATCATTTTATAAATCGAAAATGTTTTCAAATATCATTGGTACTGAATGCAGAAACCTTCTTTCAAACTTGGCATTTTGAAAAGCCAGCTTGCTGGAGACTTCGCGTCGTTGTTTTTTAGCCTAAAATCCATCTAAGAGACTCTCTGATACTCTACATGTTACAAAAACGTGTAAAAGTGTCAACACGTGCACAAGTGTACGGTCGAAACCATCTCGCGGATACCTGGTTAAATACTGTTTCTGCATTTGTGAATCTAATCGCTATGGATCAGCCGCAAGTCACTCTAGAGTTCCTCACGCAAATGGTGCTTCAGTTGCAGCAGAATCTCGAGCATGCCAATAACCAGATTATTGCACACAGATCAGAGCTTTCTATTGCAGAGCAAAAGGTATCCTCCTTAAAATCTGAACTGATAAACGCCCGGAACCAGGCCAGTTTGTCAATTAATGCACCTGTGGATAGTCAGGATGGCCTGAAGACAAACAAAGAAACTAAATTCACTGGGAAAGGAACAATTGGCAGCTGGTGTGCTCCGAGGGAAACCAGCTTGGAGGAAATGATGGCAATGAATCCCTACACATAGTACTCAGCTACTTGGCTGTCAATGCCCATGAATGGTGGATGGACCGCTCCAAAACAGCAGAAGGGAAAAGAATAAATTCCTGGCAGACCCTGAAGGGTGCTTTGATCCAGAGTTTTGAAACCTTGAACAAAGAAAAGATCGCTTTAGACAAGCTCGCTCGCCTGAAACAAGTCAAAGATGTTCCTACCTTCAACGATGACTTCAACAAAATTATACTGGACATCCCCGATATTAGAATTAAAGAACAGACAGATCTTTATTGTCGCGGTTTAAATCCTTATACTTGTAAGGCATTATGAACCAAAGAATACGTCAAGATTTCCGACCTCATGAGGGATGCTGAGCAAGTAGAGTCGGCTTATCGGCGTTCTGGACCCGGTAACCTACCAAAGTCTTCTGGACGAAAGAATGAAAATGGAAGCTCTTATGCTGGAAACAGCAGTACAGTACCGGTGGAAATTGGGAACATAGAAGTCGTATCGGGGCTGAAAAGGAACACTCTCAATTTACAGAAGCTTGACAAAGAACGTGAAAAATATATGCGCGAAGGTCTCTTTCTCAGGTGCAGACAGAAAGGTCACATGGCCAAGAACTGCCCAACAGCCCGGAGGAGCTGAATAAAGGTCCCTAGTCAGTTCCAGGCATCGAAAAACCATTAGAAAACCTTGTATTAGACAACAGAACTCGAGATTTATCATTGAAGTAAACAAGAAGTTCCATCGTGCCCACCATCAAATCAAATGCAACGTTCATTGGAAAATTCTCCCCTGCATTCGAGATAAATCACAAGGGCACTCTCACTTTCGAGCGTACAATTTCTTGTGTGTCAGCAAAATTCCTCATAGACCCTGATTCGGAGATCAACTTCTTGAGTGAACCATTTTGCAAGAAACATCATAAAAAGACCCGTGATTTCAGAGAGCTTGCTGAAATGGCCAACGGTGCGGACCAGGTACTTCAATAATTTTTAAATGCTGTCAGTGTCAATATTAACGCCTATACTAAATCTCTGTACTTTGAGGTAAGCTTATTGAAGCGTTATGATGCAATTATTTGGAAAAAATTGTGCGTTTTGCATGAGGCAAAAATCAATTGCTTTAGTAATGTGGTGAAATTCGAACATAAGGGAAATTCATTCATATTTATTGCTGATGATGCCGTAGTGAGTCCTTTGGTATCTTTTAATACCACAGTTATTGATTTTGATGAGTAAATAGAGTTATTTGCAGTTCTCCTTAGACGTTTACATTCTATTAAGCCAAGAGCACCAGTATACCCTCGATACATACAGAAGTTTTTGGAAATATTTGCTGATTTGTTTCCAGAGACGCTCTCAAGAGGTTTACTACCGAGAAGGAAATGAGAATTTGAAATAGAATTGAAGGAAAAAGAAGAAGCACCGAAGAAAGGTCTTTATAAACTTTCTAACAAAGAGATGTAAGAACTCCGAAAACAGTTGGACGATCTACTAGAAGCTGATTTTATAAGACCTAAACAGAGCCCCTGGGAAGCTCCTATTCTATTCTTTAGACAGAAGGATGATAGTGTACAGATTTTTGTCGGTTACAAAGCCTTAAACCGGCTTACTGTAAAAAACAGCTATCTCTTACCACCAATTGACTATATTTTTGACCAGCTTAAAAGAAAAAAATTATTCAGCAAAATTGATCTTAGATCTTCTTATCACCAGATTAGACTGCGCGAAGATTCGATTCCATTCACCGCCTTCAGAACACGATACGGGCACTTTGAATGTTTAGTTCTGCCGTTTGGACTCACTAATGCCCCAGCAGCTTTCATGAACCTAATGAATAATATTTTCAATGATCAGCTCGACTTATTTGTTATCATCTATCTGGATGATATTCTCATCTACAGTAGGACATGGAAGAATCACTTGGATCATATTCGAACTTTACTCGAAATCTTGAGAAAAGAAAAGTTGTTTGGCAAATTTTCTAAATGTGTTTTTGGAGTTACAGAAGTGGAGAACCTAGGACTTATCATTTTTCAAAGTGGTATTTCTGTCGATCCAAAAAAGATGAGCACAGTCATGGAATGGCGGATACCGAAGAATCAGCAAAAAGTACAGTCTTTTCTTTGTTTTGTCAATTATTACCGGAGAGTCATAAAAGGCTGTTCAAGTCTTGCAAAACCTATGACAGAATTGACGAAAAACGTGCATTTTCAATGGAGCCGCACTCTATATGATGCTTTCAAAGTACTCAAGCAAGTTGTAGTAAACCGGTTCTCAGAAATTTCGACGCGGCACTGCCTATCTACGTATTCACAGATGCATCAAAGTATGCAATTGGCGCAGTATTGGAGCAGAAAGAAACAGCTTCTAAAAGGCCGGTCGATTTTGCGTCCAGGACTCTTAATGATGCGGAACACAATAATGCGGCCCATGAAAGGTAAATTTCGGCCATTGTAGATTCCCTAAAGTGGTAGAGATCCTACCTTTACGACAATTGATTCACCATTCACTTGGACCACTACCCCCTAAGATAACTAGAAACCCAAGAAAACCTGTCCCCGAGACAAGTGAGATGGATGGAAAGATTAGTTAAATTTCAACTTCAGGATAATCCCCATCTCAGGAAAATCAAATGTAGTGACGGGCGCGCTATCAAGGCAACCAAAAGATGTGTCGTCACCTTATCACAGAAACAATTCATTACCCCACGAAGTTATTACCAAGATATCCTCAGAATGTAATAAAATTTCGACCATATCATTCACGAACACTGCGTTAGTAAGGTTGGCTTAAGATTATGGTAGGGATAAGAACCTCAGAACTCATTGTCGTAGAATGAACTGGAAGGTCCACGCACCAGGTGGGAGGTTTTAGAAGCGACGCCTCTTCGGGAGACCAGTCTAGCTGGGCTAGACAGCTACGAAAGTAGAAGGGTAGAGCGACCGTAGATTGCGCTCGAAAAGGACTAGGAGGACGCCCTAGGATCCTCCAGTTTGGCCTGGAGTGGGGATTTGAGAAGAGGAGAAAAGGAGAAAGGAGGAGGGAGATAGTTGGTTAGGGTAGGCGATCCTACTCCGGGAAATGCCCGAAAGGGTTAGTAAAATCCTACTCCGGACGCACGCTAGTTGGTCTACCTGTAGTGATCCCGTGCAGCGCTAGGCTTGCCGGTCACTCAACTAGGCAAACCCTAGAAAAACTATACCGGACTATTCCGGTCTCGTTGGCGCTGGTCAGGGATATTTGGGGATGTAAGTTGGTCCATTGGTTTGATGGTTTACAGGTAGAGATCCTAATGCCGACGGCCCTAAGTAGGAACGCTGCCACCTACTGCGGCGCTGTCAGATAACTAGTCCTACAGTAATTACTAAAATAAACTGATAATTAAGGGAATAAATGTAATTGCCTTGGCCCTACACGTGGCCCTAAACGTGGCAATCACACGTGGCACGGAACATGTGTCCGGAAAAGTGCAGCCTGTCCATACTGTTGTGAGAACAGTATGCGCGCGCGAAAATAAAAGGCCAGGTTCCCACATGCCCCCACGCCCAGCGTCGACCGTGTCCTACCGAGTAAAACGCGAGGAAAAAGACCACAGAACCGGTCTTGGAGGTGGTTTGCGCTACGCTTCGGAATGAGTAATACTCACTTCGCATCGTGGTCGGGGGTCCCGATCACGTTGGCAACCCGGTACTTTGGGTGCCGAACTAGCTTCTCTAGTTAGCGTCAGTACTCTGATATCAATCTGGTTGAGGTTATCCTCGACAAGGTATGGGGAGTAGTTAACCCCATCCGAATAATTTACCGCTTCAGATCTTACCTGAAAAGGGGGTTAGTAGGACTGACTCACTTTTCCCACGTAGTAGCGTAGCTACTAGACTTTATACCCATCGTGGGTCGCAGTTGCACGCACGCGGTTTCCAAATTTCGTCCATTTCTTTCGGGATGCAACTCGAGTCGGGCCAGATTGACCTGGTTAATTAAAACGGTCGGGGGCGCTCGGGTGAACAAGCCCCTTCGTTGGCATCTCAAATGCCTTCACTGGGGTTTATCTCTGAAAACCCAATAAAATTCGGTAGCCGAGGTGGGGATTCTGCCACGTTACAAGGGATTTCCTTGTATGTCAGTGCACGGCTCTGCTGTGCAGTGCGGCAATTAAACAGTAGTCCTGTTGATTTCATTTGTATCCGTCACTTCTTACAACATCACAGTCCGATCAGACATCTCGTCGCCATCCGCTTGTCTTCCTTCACCATCACACATCCTCATCGTCCTCCTTCCACATCCCCCATCGTCATCCATTATCAGCTTCTTTTCCTCCTTGACCAGCTAACGGACAGCCTGCTTGTCATGTCCGGTCTTCTTCCTGATGCTGGATCAGCTGCGGGAGCAGGTTATCTGCTCCGTGCCGCTCAGGGTATCCCGAGAGCGATGGTTGTCAGCAGAGACTGGCAGGTGCGTTTCGACACTGACGCTGGGTCCGTCGGCCAGCGTCGCATCGAGAAACTTCGTGCCCACGCAAGCCGACGTGTTAAGTACTTCGACTTGCGTTTCGCTGTTGAGGAGAACCAAGATTTGGCTTTTGCGCGGTGTGCCAATGAGGCACCGTACGCAACGAGAATTTCCTCCTTAAATAGGGATGATATGGCCTGTAACGAATATTTCTCTTCGGCCTTACTGTTTATGCGGGAGCGCTCCTTGCTCGCAGGTTGTACGGGGGTTCATCTAAACGTTGGCATTAGGGCGGATCGGGACTATTACCCGATCTATGGAGATAGCCCGCGATTGTTGCAATTGAAAGTCCGGGTCGGTTACTGCAGACTCCGTTGTGAAACATACTGCTTCTATTGTCCTCAGCATTATGTAGTTCACAGTCCTTTGAGGCGTCTTCCCTGTTCAGCTCAGACTGAACAGTAGCTTGTACATAGTAACAGCGGTGAACTGTTACATATTTCCATAAAAAGTGAACCTTGTCGTCGAATGGGGTCGTGCTCCCACATTTCCATCTGAGAGAGTGAGAACCGTGCTCACTAAGATTTGTACGAGAGATTAAGCCCGTCTGCATACCATAATGGTCGTCCAAGGGTCGCCTTGGCAACACAGCTGACGTGGGGGTGTTGGCACGTACACAAGCGCGATGTCTTCCCGACAAGGTGTTCTTGTGAGATCAGCCGTTGTGGCGCGGCAAGGCGTGCATTGTATGTGAATCATGGGCGATACCCATGTGTATGGTGAACAATATTCACCTGTCAAGGTTTTTCCTTGACAGTCGTACTCGATTGAGTTTAGTTCAGGGACTTCCTGAACACAGCAGAGTTGGATGTGGTTACACCCGCATGCGACTCTGAGGATGGCCCCTCTAATCTTTGTCCTCTTTGGGACCCCACACAAGTCATCCTGAGTTGTCTTTTTTCTTCTCGGAGGGCGGTGAGGCCGTCCCCGACGAACATTTAAGGCGAGGATCTCCTCGTCCGTTTTCAGTTGGTCTTGGCATCAACCCACAAAACCTTAGCACTCAGGAGTTACCTGGGCAGTAAAGTTACGGGTCAACATGTTACATTCATTCCACAACAAGAGTGCCTTGTTCTTGAGCACTCACAGGGTTGATTTTGTCAGCGGCGCTGAACGATACTGTCTTCACGATTGGGGACGCCATCATGTTATTATCTCAGTCCAGGGTACCTGAATTCGCACGTAGTCAAGCCACTGCTGACTTGTTGACAAGCGGGGCTTGTTAAACCTGACTCTGCTTGACAGAGTACAGTTTCTCGTGGGATGGGAGTTCCCATCCGGTGTGACATGATACAAGCCATATCATGAACTGTGCTCCGCAAGGGCGCCTTGCGGGGTGTAGGAGGGTTCTCCCATGTCCTTCCATTTGAGCGCAGGTGTTCTTGAGGGACAAGTGTGATCTTCTACGGCGACCACTACAGTAAGGGGGTCCTCACTCGTAACAGGGGGAGACTGACTTACCCTCTCATTGCAGTGAACGAGGCAATCCTCGTTGATACGTGTCTGTTCTCCTCTCAGGTAGCCTGAGTAGGTTGACAGTCGGGGTAAATTGCTTCCGTCCTTGCATATGTCAAAGGGGACCTTGACTCGGTCGAGTGCGATCGTATTCGCACCAAAATACGAACAAGGTGCGCCTTATATGCGTAGCGATCGGCAATAGATGTCCATTGACGGTAGGGTTAGTCAAGTGTCCTGATGCGATGTTCGCACACGAGTTTTTTCGTGTCGAGGGAAAGTCAGGTGACCTGACTGCAGTATTCGATAGTAATTACCGCATATGGTGACGACGGGAAGAGAGTAAGGGGATTCCATGCTGGAACTGGGACGGTGTTGGCGGTTTGCGCATCCGGAAGGGGTAATATCAGGGAAACATGAACAATACGATGGACGAACATTGTCATAATGAGGGCAAGGAGTCCTCCCCGACTTCCGCGAGGGAGGACAACAATGGGCGTGCCACGCGAGAAAGAGGGGAGTCAGGTGTTCCTGACCGAACAACGGTAATACCAGAGAAGCGGCGACAGGGGTACCCTGTAGTCGAGTGAGGTGCAAGCGGTGATTCTGCGCTCTTCAACTCAGGGGGCCTGAGTGTTGGTGTCGACTTGAACTCTAATTTCGCTCGCTGGGCAAGGAATTCATTGCCATTTTCGACTACCAAGTTGTGAAGGGTCGTGTTGGGCTTCCAGAGTCAGGGTATCCTGACTTTGACTGAAGAGCGCTCTGTAGTCGGGGTTTTCGTTCGTGCCAACTCATGTTGGAAAATATCGGCACTTTCCCGTGCTCGAGGGTACCGTAGTGGGAGCATTTCCTCCCAAGCCTTCAATTGACTCATGGATTCTTGACCAGCTGTCCTTGCTGGCGGTGTACAGTTGTACAGGTGTACACTTGAGCAGGTATCCAAGTGTATTTGGGACAGCTTTTCTGACCAGTGTGCCTGATCGTTGCTGTACCGAACTTGGGCTTGGCACTTGGTAATTTCAAAACCAACTCTGCTAGTTGCTCAACTCTCAAGTCAATGTCTCAGAGTTCACCAACTCAGAAGAGGTAGGCCTCCTCAGATAGAAGTACTACG
This sequence comes from Kappaphycus alvarezii, assembly GCA_002205965.3. Taxonomy (NCBI): domain Eukaryota; phylum Rhodophyta; class Florideophyceae; order Gigartinales; family Solieriaceae; genus Kappaphycus; species Kappaphycus alvarezii. The sequence continues at coordinate 500,977 of NADL03000519.1, read as the reverse complement.
ACCAAGTCGTATGTAGTTGGGATACCTAACTGATATAAGGTCAGCACCGGGTACCGGTGTTCGACTATAACATAAACAGGAGTGTATCTGTTGGGAGTATAGTACGGTTGCCCTATACAGTAGCAAGGTGGAGGTGGTCCTCCACATAGCAACATAATTCGCCATGGATATATACCATTATCAGGTAGTCCTGATAGACGGATGTCTTTTCTTATAAAAGTCGTCCCCACCAGGTAATCCTGACTGTTTCACCACAGTAACTAGGAATACTAGTCTATAACAGAGCGAGCAGGTCCCCCCCGCAATCCCCGTTTGAAGCAACAGGGTGCCTGGTTAACAGTGATCCAATAGGGATGTCCCCATTGGTGTTACCCAAGGATCTCCTTGTTCTTTGGCCATCTAGTTTTCACTCAGATGGAGGGTAGTACTGAGGTGGTCTCAGCCGCTTGCGTCGGTTGTACTGCACCACCGCGTTGTAAGGGATTGACGACCTGGGTTCCCAAGTATCATCACTGGGTGAATATTTCGTCAAGCGGACGCCGTACGATCCGCTGTCAAGATCATTATCAACTATCCGATCGAATGCATAGGGACCAAGGTCACCCGGAACTTCGATGAGGTCTTCCTCACTTTCCTCTGCCATCGGGGTACCTGATGCAGGAGAATCTTCATTAGTCCGAGGTGTCCTCGGTTGTCCCTGCCCTTGTGCAGCAAAGCGGGAGAAACGACAAAGCGTCGCCTCGGGTGGATTTTCATCCACGTCGGGGGTGTGATCCCTCCGACCTAAACGAAGAAGCGGGGCTTCTTTTTCTTGTTCTGGGATGGGTTTGGGTTCTCCACCGTTATCGACTCAGGAGTATCCTGAGATAATTCCGTCCCTTATCGACTCAGGAGTATCCTGAGATAATTCCGTCCCTTGCTGAGAAGGGGACGGGTTTGTGACTCCCGAGTCAGGGATGTCCTGACTTTCTTGAATATCAGTTGTAACTGATTGATTTGCACTCTTCATTGACCAAGTAGGTGCCTTCGATATGCGGTCTTGAGATACCGTATCCTCAAGTCCGTCTCGAAGGATGGTCACTGTATGTGAGGTGACCCTCAAAACGGGGTATGGACCCAGCGCCTTCGTTCGGAGCTTGTGCTCCGGTAAATTGTCAACCGGCTCGTTGCTCGGCGCGTTTGGCTCATCGCTCTTTGTCATCTCGCGACTGACAAAGACCGAGTCACCCACTGAGATATCCTCAGTACTAGGTCGCAAGCGTCGATCTTAGTCACGCTTGTATGCACGTTGAGCTTTGCTCAACTTCTTCTTTGAAGTTGCCAAAAGGGCCTTCAAACAATCGCAGAAGCGTCGCTTCACTTGGCTCGGATGTACATCTTCGAGCTCTATTGACCTCACTCCCTTCAAGGCGAGTGGGTTAGGGACCCGACTGAGCACCAGCTCAAATGGGGTGTGACCGGTTGCCCGGTGTACCGTATTGTTGTAATCGTAGGTTGAAGTTGAGTGGAACTGGTCCCAGTCCCTACCATGCTCACAACAAAAGTGACACAAGGCCGATAAGATTGTCCTGTTGAATCTTTCCGTATGACCATTGGTCTGCGGATGATAGGCCGTCGTAAACTGGTTACGCTTGGGCAAGACAGAGCACATGCTCTGGAAGAACTTTCTGACGAACTGATCTCCGTTGTCAGATAGCAAATATACGGGACTCCAGTATACTAACACCTATTCTTCGCAAAATGCTTTGGTGATCGTCACTGCGGTAACGTTCCGCAATGGAACTGTTCGAACAAGCTTCGAAAATTTATCCGTGACGACCAGCAGATATCGATAGCCCAAGGAAGTCCTTGGTAAGGAACCGAGGATGTCGATCCCCACAAACTCGAGTGGGCTCGAGGCTGGGAATAACTTGAGGAAGTTCGCATGCTTCCTCAGATCGATCCGCTCTTTCGTGCAGCTCGTACATTGCCGCACGGTATTGTAGACGTCCAGCGCCATGCTGGGCCAATAACAAGTACGACGTAAGGTCATGTACATTCTTGTTCCTCCGGGATTCCCGGACGTCTTTGCGTAATGAGATATCATTAACACGAGCGAGCGTAGCGAAGATGGTACGTAGATCTGTACTGAGTCGTCAATCTTCGCTAGGCGCACGACCAGTCCACGCTGGTCGATCGTGAAGTCACAAACATTATGTTCGCCAGTGGTAAAGGCGTCCTTCACTTCCTTACAGAAGTTATCCGTCTCTTGTTCTCAGAGGATCTCCTCCGTTGTGAGCGGTTTCAGCTCACGCGCTGGCTCGGTTACCGAGATCGCGTCAAACGGGACTAGCTTGCGGACCAAATTGTCTTCACAGTTGATGTCTTTGAAGTCCATGACACTTGATGTATCCGATGCAGGCTCCCTGCGTTTGGAAACAACACCTCGGAATGTTCCGTGTTTCAGCAAGGGTGGAATTGCTTTGTTTAGGAGTTGGGAAAGTCCTAATCCGAAGGAAAATTCTTCAAGGACTGAGGACTCTTCCTCAGATTCGACCAGGATGCAAGGAACTTCCCATTCTTCGGCGAACTCCGTTTCGCCCTCGGTATGCAACGGAGACATAGCATCTGCTACTTGATTATTCACACACTTTTGGTATCCAAGGGTGAAGTCGAAATTATGGAGGCGTAATTTCCAACGAGCCAACCGACTGGTGGTGTCGGTGGATGTCATCAACCAGCGTAACGCCTGGTGATCTGTGAAGATTTGTAATTATTCCCCTTCAAGGTACGGGCGGAGCAGTCGTACTGCCCATACAACAGCGAGGCATTCCTTCTCGCTCGTGGAATAGTTTCTCTCGGCTTGACCGAGCGAGTGGCTCCAATAGCCGATAGGATGGCGAGTGCCATCCGGGTATTCTTGAAGTAGGTCACAACCTATTGCTCGTCGCTCGCATCGGTGTCGACCGAATAGGATAGATAAGGTTGAGCTAACCTCAACACAGGCGGCTCAAAAAGTGTCTGCTTTAGGGAAGTAAACGCTTCCATTCGGTCAGAGTCAAGCTCTGGAAGTTGGAGGTTGTTTCCCTTCTTCAACAACTTGTTGAGTGGCGCCGCCACTCTGGAGAAGTTTGGGACGAATCTCCGATACGAATTACAAAGACCGAGGAAACTTCTCAGTTGCGTCTGCGTCTGCGGCGGTTTGAAACCTTTCATCGCTTCAATTTTTTTCGAGGAAGCCTCGAGTCTGCCCGGCCGAATACCATGGCCGAAGTAGTTCACCGTGGAGGTGAACCACGAACACTTCTTCAATTTCCGGTAAGCTCTTGAATTTCGGAGTACCATGAGCACTTCTTCAACATGATCGAGGTGCTCGTCGATGGACTTGGAGAAGATGAGTATGTCATCCAAGTATACCAAACAATATTTCCACTTGTATCTTGCCAGCAGGATGTCGACCGTCCGCTGGAACGTGGCTGGTGCGTTGCAGAGCCCGAACAGCATCCGGCAAAACCGTAAACAGTGTTCATGACAGACAAATTCTGTCTTTTGTTTGTCCGCCTCGCGGATAGGTATTTGCCAGTATTCGCAGTTACAATCTAAGGCGTTGAATACCGTCGCCTCACCTAGGGAGTCTAAGGACTCATCCACACGGGGCAGTGGGTAGCTGTCCCTGACCGTGATGGCGTTGACCTTGCGGTAGTCAATGCAGAACCACTTTCTTCCATCCTGTTTGGGCACCAGCTCCACAGGGCTTGCGAATTCCGATTGAGCGGGCTCAATCACCTTCGCGTCAATCATTCGCTTTACTTATTCCTTTTCCACTTCGCGGGCCCTTGGGCCGGCGCGATAGGGGTGAGATTTCACTGCACTGACCCAGGGATCAAGTCTATCCGGTGTTCCGTTACCTTGATTTTACCAAGGTGGCCTGACCACATGGCTTCGTGTTTGACGAGCATTGCTCGTATTTTTTTCTGTACGTCGGGGATGAGGTGCGACAATTCAACGTCAACAACCCCCAACTTCTCATCGGCAGGGCCAAGTTGCGATTGCAAAGGCGTTTCCTCCTGGTCGGTTTTCTTCTCATGGAGGTTAACCTCGAGTGCAGTATCGGGCATCGGCGATGCATACCCTACTATCTGGCCCTTTCAGGTCTCGCGTCTTGGTTGAGAAGTTCGCGATCTTAACCAAGAATGGCTTGCTCGGTTGAGTTGAGACTATGCCATTGCTCAGGGTAACCTGAGACTTCCGGTATAACCTGGGGTATGTCTCCAATAAGAGATCCCCTTGAAGGGAAGCTTGAACTTCCACGACTGTCTCCGACTCGGGAGGCGGTTCAAATCGGCGGGTGGCCAGCACGAGCTTGTTTCGAGGCACTTCCTCGAAGAACGGTTTCTTCTCCACTGACACGCGACAAAAAGGTACAGCTGTGGGCCTTTTGTGTATCCACACTGTAGCTCCGCTACAGAGGAACACCTTTTGGCGACGGATGTTGATGAGTTCCACCAGGCGCTCGATGAAGGTAGTACCGATGATAAAATCGGCGCCGAGTTCCTCGACGACTACAAAGGGTTGCTTGACTGTCAAGTCCCCAATGCGTAGCGTCAATTCTACGAGTCCCATTGCCTTCAGAAGTTGGTTTGAAGCACTAGATATGTTAACTATCTCTTGTTCGCGTTTGGCGTTAGGAACAACCTCTTCTGGCAGACAAGCTGCCTTTACCAAGTTTGGATCTGCTCGATACTCCCCCACTGTGACGTGGGGGAGTATCGAGCAGATCCAGAAGGCCTAGGTAGGGTTCTTACCTTTGGAGGTCCAGAGTCGGGAACGCCCGACCGTGCCCTCAAGGAAGGGGGTTCCGCCGGGGGATTCTTGTTGTGGCGGACCCCTCTTATTTTTCCAACTGCGTCGGAACGTCGGTGTCCGAGAAGAAGACAAGGCGTTCATCCTTCTTTGAGATAATAGAGGCTTCCATCGATGGTGATTCCGATCTCACCGGTGCCAATGCTTCTTGAACATTAGACAGCCCTTTCCCGTTCGCAGTCAGGAAGCGCGGTGCTCTTTTTACGGCTTGAAGGAAATCCTTCTGTTGTTTGGACAACTTGTTGTAGTTTTCCTGGACGAACATTACAAAATGCGGCTCTGCATCAGGTTTACGCTGATCTGGACAGCTGGGACAACGATGTCCAAGCCGGTAGCATTCAAAGCAAATATCTCAGGATTGATCCTCAGCTGTAACCCAACCAGGTTTCTGATTCTTGGTGGGCTGTGTCCACGGCGGGCGCCGCGGGTTACGTGCAGGTATCATGGCTAACGTTGCCTCCGGTTTCTCCTGACAAACCCGTGAACGGGCTGACTCGAACTCTGTTGCTGAGACATGCGGTCTTGAAGAGTCGATATACTTTTCCGGATGTAAGGCGAATACTCGATTGCCATTGTGTCGAGCGGCCATTCGGCGGCGCTCTTGCGAGACGGCTACTACGTCAGTGGTATCCACGGAAAGGGCTGCTGCTCTCCGGATTGATCTTGGCAGGGGTGCCTGGTTCTGCACAAGGGCGCGGTGTGCGTCCCCAAGGGCTGCGACCTTCTCGACGAAGTCCAGAAAAGCCCTCGTTTTGTCCCGAGTCTGATCCGATTGACGCTCAATTTGAAGCAACGGCTTCAACTCCGGTAATCCCCTTACGAAGCGCCTGATGAGGTCCTGCTCGGTGTATACCGCACCATAGGACCTCGCAGTCTTGCGCAGACGACTTGCAAAGGCTAGCTCCATTTTATCCGGCTTCTGCCGGAGGTTGTGGATGTCTTCGACCACCTTCTCGATCGTGCGATCGGTGGCGTACATGTGCAGCAAGAACTGCACTGCTCCAGGGTAGGAGTAGAATCCTCCACTACCTTCTCCGCCAAGTTCGAAGTTGGCTTCGAAATGTTCTTGGGCTTCACTCGAGAGAAAGTGTGGTAACAAGATGAGGGCGGCCTCCCCACTTACGCGATTGTTTTCGCATACCTTCTTGTACGCAGACAAGAACAGGATGATTGAGATGGGATCTGTTGCATCAAACCAACGTGCGCCAAGAAAATGCTTGAGGCGTTTGTAATGGTCGCCAGTACCGGCGAGCACGTTACGACAAATCTTTTGGTCTTTGTTGGGCAGGCGATACCTGCGATACGAAACGACGCGAGCGAAATTCGGCTCGGCCGGGTGGATCTCTCTGAGACCCTCGCATCTGGGACCTACCCAGGGTTGTCGTTGGGGTGTGAGTTCTTGCTCCCCACGGTAGGTCCATTCCGAGATATCCTCGGCCTCGGCCTTGCGAGTCTTCTTTTCCGGATGGTTCTGGAACCAGTGATTGACTCGTTCGGCGGGGTCACTGCGAACACTCCGCAGCTTCCCACTGATGGCACAAGCGTGACAGTAAAGTCCGGGGCAACTCGGGCCTTGGTCACGGATAGGGATTCTGCAAAGCCTGCCCCTTGTACTTTTGGTACGGGGCTCCGGCTAAATGCCCGAAAATGATCTCTGCGGAGGGCAAGCTCCCCCAATTGATCACGCATGTCCGAAACCTTGCGCTTCTCCACCTCAAGCTCCCGCTTGAGGTCCTTGAGCTTCTGCTCGAGAGGTGAGTCGACCGTGGCGGCTCCGACGAGCCGGCCAACGTAAGTAGCATCCGCTAATGTTCGCTCCTCTTTGCAGAGAAAGACCATCTCTTGACAGAGAGTCTTGTGGAAGGATTCTTCCTTCTCTTTCATCTTCTCTTCCAGCGCTGACTGGAAGACGGTCACACGGTTTTCAAGCGCTTGCTCGAAATGCGCCATCACTAGGCGAAGCTCGGGAGGTAGTGAAACTTGAGGGACATCCTCAAATCCAGATCCGGCCAAGACCTCGGCCTTTGTTGAAACTAGGGGAATCCTAGTCGACTTTTCCGGCATCGCCGGTGGTTGAGCAACTTGAACGGGTTCGCCCGTTCTCGGTTTCACCAACAGGGACGAACCCAGCGTGGGAAGAGGATCAGGAGTTCTCTGATTGCGCGGTCGCGAAGTACGTGATCCCTCTCCATTGTTGGAGTAGTTGACACGAGGAACTCCTCGCAAAGTGAGATCCGATCTTCTTCCTCGGCTGTTCGCATCTGAAGCAAGAGGCATCTTGTAGTTCTTCAGTTGAACAAACCACCAAACGAAATTGAATGTAGTACGTCTTCAAAAATTCCACTCAGTAGTTCCACAGAAAGGAAACCCTTTCTAGGCCGGGAGACCACTTGTAGTAGAATGGACTGGATAGTCCATTCACCATGTGGGGGGATTAAGAAGCGAAGCTTTTTCGGGAGACCAGTCTAGCTGGGCTAGACAGCTACGAAAGTTGCAGGGTAGAGCGACCGTAGGTCGCGCTCGAAAAGGACTAGGAGGATGCCCTAGGATCCTCCAGTTTGGCCTGGAGTGGGGATTTGAGAAGGAAAAGGGGGAGAAAAGGAGAAAGGAGGGGGAAGATGGTTAGTTAGGGTAGGCGATCCTACTCCGGGAAATGCCTGAATGGGTTAGTAAAATCCTACTCCGGACGCACGCTAGTTGGTCTACCTGTAGTGATCCCGTGCAGCGCTAGGCTTGCCGGTCACTCAACTAGGCAAACCTTAGACAAACTACACTGGACTACCCCGATCTCGGTGGTGCTGGTCAGGAAATTTTGGGGATTGAAGTTGGTCCATTGGTTTGACGGTTTACTGGTAGGGATCCTTTAGCTGACGGCCATAAGTAGTAACGGTGCCACCTACTGTGGCACTGTCAGGTAATTAGTCCTACAGTAATTACTAAAATAAAGGGATAATTAAGGGAATAAATGTAATTGCGTTGGCCTTACATGTGGCCCTAAAACGTGGCAATCACACGTGTCCAGATACGTGTGCCCGGGACAGGGCAGTCTGTCCGTGCTGTAGTGAGAGCAGTATGCGCGCGCGAAAATAAAATGCCAGGTTCCTGCACCCATTATCAAGATTCTAAAGCTCCCTTTGAGCGTCGAGGGATGCTTCCACTTAGAACCAATAAGATCTGTTTACCAAAACTATATTTTAGAGTCAAAATACTGCATGAATATCATTGGACTCCGAACACGGGACACCTAGGAATAAGCAAAACTATAAATAGAATATCACCAAAGTTTTATTGGAAAATTTTAAGATCGGGTGTAATCCGATACTTACGTTCCTGCCAATGCCAGAGAACCAAATCAACTAACCAGAAGTCCGCATGTCTTGTACAACCACTAGAACCACTGAAAACCAATCGGACACACATAACCATGGATTTCTTCCCTCTTCTCCCAAATTCGAGAAGTGAAAACAACGGCGTGCTAACAGTCGTTGACAGACTATCTAAGATTATCAGAATAATACCAAAGAAGCCAAACACAGATGCGCTTGAAAAAGCACCGCTGTTCAAGAATCCCGTATACCGAAATTATGGACTACCAGAGAATATCATATGTGACCGAGATCCCATTTTCATGACTAAGTTTTGGACAAAACTTTTTGCTCTAGTAACAAAGATACCCCCCTCCTCTGCATATATTGCTTACAGCTCCTCTGTGAATGTAACCACAGCTTTCTCAACAATTTTCCTCAATTATGAATTCAAACACGAATAGTACCCTTGGATGTTTCAGCGTCAGAAAATCCGGAGGCAGTAGGTGTCCTGGAAGATATGCAAGAAGTATTAAGGAAAACCCAGAATCAGATCTGAAAATCCAATGAATCCACCTCATAGTATGTAAACAAGAAAAGGAGGCCGTCTACGATTAAGATTGATTATAAGGTTTGGATATCAACAAAGAACTTATCACTGAAGATGCGGCTGAATCACGCAAACTGACCCAAACTATTGTTTTCCCTTTGAAATAGAAGAGTTTATTAACGGTGTGACGTACTGTTTGAAGTTATCACAGCCAATGATTGACAGAGTAATACATAATTCGTTCCACGCTAGCCTCTTGAAACCGTTATTTGAAGATTAATTCAAGCGAAAAATTCCACCTCCGCCACCTCTCCAATTTCACGATAGCCATGAAAAATACGTAGTTGAATCTATACTTTCTCATGAGAAAGAACGGAAAAAAATTCCTTGTCAAATGGAAAGCATGAGGAGATCATGAGAACTCGTGGCTTCCCGAATCATACCTCAAGAATTCAGCAGAACTTTTGAATAAGTACAAGCAGAACCTCAAGAATTGGGGCAATTCTTCTCTGTATGGGGGATTGAAGTTTCATTTCATCTCACAGGCCTTAGAGTTTTACACGAAATCACTGCATCTACTGCACTGTAGATTCAAACCTACTGGTAACCTTAAAATCAGGGCTACTAGGCTCTTTGCTGTCATTGCCCTTTCCTTACAGTTTTGACCACAGCGTTTGACCCATTGGTACATTTGGAATAGTTACGAGCGAGTTGCACACTGGAATATATTACATCATTGCTTTACCAATCAAAAGTCGCCTTGCTATCCCATGCCATCTGGACCAATGTACTTCTTACATCTTGTCAGAGTTTTTTACTCGTGCCGAGTACAATTCTAAAAGCGCCACTTAGGATACAGTCAGGGCTGTTTTACGGGGAACACTTTTGAATTCGTTACCGTTAGACTGTATTTTCCTTTAGTTAGTAGCTATCTTGAGTTCTATGTAAACCTTGGTTTAGAGCAACCAGCTCAACTCAGCCAGCCTCTTCCAAAGTTTCAAACACAGTTCTACCCATATCTGTTCGTGTGCGCTAACCCCCCACAGTATTCGTCGGGGTAACTACAAATTTTGAACACACCTCAGTAAAGTCTAGGCTTTGCGGGTGGCATCCGGGTGCACGTTCAACATTCATGGAATTCGTGACTTGCGACCAGTCGCTCTGCCCAGGAATTAAATGAACAAGATCTGAAACAAAAACACGGTTAATTTTAAATAAACTTTTAGTATCTAAATCATATCAACGCCTTGCTTGCCACGATTACACCTCTAGTACTTAAAAAGCATAACTCCGCGTAAAAGTGTGCGCTCTAAAAATAAGACATACCGTTGGAATCAGATCTATCATAGCTTTCCAAAAGAATGCATAACATCCCTTCTAATAAAAGAAAAAAATTCCAATCAACGTGTTTTGGCACTGATTTTTAGTTATAATAATAATGTTGAAGACATGCAATAACCAATGAAAAGGGTAAAACCTTAATAAACGCCATCAACATATCATTTTTGTTATCTCCGGGCCATTGGATATCATCATAGATCTCGTCAAATACAAAAATTGGAAAAATATTGGAATATTATTACCAAGATCGGCCAGTCTATGTAAAGTACAAAATGTTGGGGTTGCGATTCGCTGTGTATCACGCAAAAGGCAATATATTGAGAAATGGTTGAGCTTTACATGTACTGATTGTATTTACTGCTTGGTAAATTTTATGCAAAATAAGCTAGGTATTTATTTTGAAATTAGATTAGGGGAGGTCCGCCCGATTTGGATTCTGTTCATTGTCCGTTTCACAGGGACGGATAATACAGGAGACCTCATTTCGCCAGGTTTATGTCCGAAAGTAGTCGGTAAATTTCGAGAAAAACGCAGCTGACAGTGCTTTTCCCCACCCAAAGTTCTGTGCTAACATTTTAGTAAGTTTCATTGCCCAAGTACATCAGAAATGCCGCAATATTCTTTCTTGGCTTTATGGGCTGTCAATAGCGATTTTTTTAATGCAATAGGAACGAAAAATAGTTTAGCGAGTCTTGCCGAACCGTGACGGTGAAATTCGACATAAAGACTCTCAATCCTACTCTTTTCTGATTCAGGGACGAATCAAGAAAAAGAAAGTAACATCAGGGGAATGTAAAAGATTATTCACGTTCTTTCTTATATGCCAACTTACTGGAGGGGATGTTATTACAGAAGATAGAATTTCCAATACAGCTTCGCATGCCTGGATTGAGGTGCAAAACAGGGCTTGCAAAACAGTAGTTTTGTTCTGACCACATTGCTAAAGTGGCTCTCGTGAAATAGGTTCGGATAAGCCTGCTACTGGGTAGTGACTACTGAGTAGGCTTGCGATGGGCGAGGACAGCCAAATTGGAGGAATTAGTTCGAAGTTCTAGGCGGCTACTGAGGATGACAGTAAAAGTGAGCGTGTGTCTATAAAAATCAGAGCGGGTACACATCGACTAAGACCAAGGACTGCGATTGAAAGTGCTGAGAAAGGCTGGCGAATGGAGACAAATATCGAAGTTGTCTGTTTGAGACTATATATATAGCAAGGAGACATGGTTGCGCCAAAGAAGGGCGAAATTCGCCTACTGACAGTAAGATAGTGGGAAGAGTAAAGGCGAGAGAGTGAGCGACAGGCGGTGGTGAAGGGGGCGGTAATTGGGTGGAGACGGCGTTTCAGGACTTGAGGACACTTCTTCTGAGGTAGCAAGAGGCGATTATGGTCGAGTATGGGTACGCGGAGACTAACGCTGAAGGAGTAAGAAGGTACAGATAGAGGTTTGAAATGGAGTTGGGTATGGGGTTCGGATAGGTTTTCTACTGCAGTGGGGGAAGGAAATGAGGAGGAATTTTTGGGTTATTGTAATGCATAGAAGATGTGATCCGATACATCCACGCGGCTATAACTTTATGCAGGATAAGTCGTCGCTGATGGGTAACAGGAAATGAGTGAAGATAGAGATTGTGATGGACGTTTCGGTTGGAAATTTCATCAGATTGGACAAGCTGGGGACGGCCTGGGAACTTTCTTCCAGGGATCCCGATTGCTCGCGAGTCTCGTTCTCTGGGTAAGAGATTGAAAGGGGGGGAATTGGGTTGGTTTACTGTGAGTAATGGAAAGGTTGAAAGTCCTCTGTACTTGTAATGAAACCATTGGCAGGACCTATATAGAGATTGAGAGTGCTTTTAAGAAAGTAACGTCTCCAAAAGATTCGCGCAAAAATTAAAAAGTCAAATAGTGGCTGAATACATATCAAGAGTTCCTAAGAGTTGAGAAATTATGCATAGGTTTCCTGCTGTATTGTATCAGTAGTCTTCCTCTGTAGCTACGACAACACATTAACTCGGATTCAAACTAGCACCTAGTACCGAGTTTACTTCATAAATACTTCATTCAGTTGAGTGCTCAACAGATATTGACGAAGATTTGGCTTCAGGATACCTCGGCGCCCACTCGTACATGAGAGAAAACAATACAATACTATATATTATAACAGTTTACTCCGCAGCGTTACCAATTATATCCAATAACTCTGAGGACGCATATTAAAGATCTCAGAATCATTAGAAAAAATAAATCAATTTATTTCTTCACTAGTGTAAGCAACTCACCCATATTTATATCGCAGAATGAAAATTTTCAATCCCTGAAATACCCCTGTAGATCTTAGGCCAGGGTAGATGCGAAGATTATAAACTGATGGGAATTTCAATACCTTGCACAATTTTACATTTAGTCCTACAGCTATTCACCCACTATTTAGATTAAGAAATGAAAAATATTCATTCAACTAAAGAAACCGCCCAAAAAGTTGTTTTTAAACTAATTTAATAAGTACTTACATTATATCTATCTTCATTTGCTATTCTAATGAATAATAATAAATGTGAGATAAGTCTCAACTCCAAAAGAAATGCAACAGTTAAGATGTTTGTTAAGATTAAAGAGACTAATCAATTTGGAAAAGAAAAAAAGATATTCAGTTGTCAAGAAAACTATAAATGGGGACTGTATTAAGAAAATGAATGTTAAAGGGCGTAAAAATTCAAATTGGTAGTACTTGGTGATTGGGTTTCGATTCTTCATTTCCACTTAGAGCCCCTATTGTTGTAGTAATTCAGTCTTAATCGAAAAATGGGGGAATTCTTTCAGGTCTAAAAATTTCCGAGATGCTTAAAGATTAATATGGGAAATTAGATACCGTGGTTAGAATAAGTGGGAAGCTTGCTTTGAGAGCTGGGAATGGAAATGAGAGATAGTCTTTTCTCCCAAACATAGCAATGACTTGAACCATTTTACTTTTTTTCATAAAAGAGTTGAACTATGAATATCGCTCTGATATTTTTATTGATATCCTTGCGCAATCGGTGTTATTTTCAAAGAACAATTATAGGAAGAATTTTCGTTGAGTTCTTGATGAACTCAACACTTGTGAAACTGCACAGAATGGGTCTTCACTGTTTTTGTCTTGAAAATATTTCGCACTCATTGTAATAAGTAGTCTTCTATCTTCTGCATTGGAAATTTGTTTGGCAAAAATACAAGCAACATAGGCGTTTTCAGATATTTGCATAAGCCGTAGTGTCAGGTGGGAGCCCCCATGAGCTGAATGCTAGACCATGAGGAGATCCAATTTATAAGAAAAAATTCCACCAAGAAAATATTTGGCAATAAGGAACCACATGCAAAGGGCAAAGGACCTGAAATCCTTAAAATTTTCTATTTTTACAATTTTGGCAGTGGATGGGATTCTGAAATCCATGGTACTACCAGGATACCTACAAGTAATTAAATTCTATTTTATTGAACAAAATTATTAAGTAATGGATATGAATGTAACAGTATCATGTGGAGACTGGATCTTTCCTAGAACATGCGCAGTAAAGTACAAAATATCTGCGAGCATTTCTTATTCTCCGCAAGAATGCAAAGTTTTAAATTTAGGAACTTATTTATCATACTCATATTAGATCCGCATCTTCTAAATAAGGATACAAGAACTATCAATATCTTTATCTTACAAGCATTTTTTCGTTCAGTATATTATTTCTGTCTAGTGAATAATTACTAGTGAAATTCAAAGTTCGCGTTTGTTTGCTGTAAATTGACAAAATTCGACGTAGTAAAATCTTTTCTGAATAAATCCTGAAAATTACTGGTAACGAAAGCATTTTCATTTCAAAACAACGTAGTAAGATGATAATTTAGGTCTGAATAAAACTTCTTTTTCTGTGTATCACTGAAACAAAGAATTCATTCTTGGTTAAAAATAACATTTCGAACTATTCTATATCCTAGAGGTCCAGAACGTAGTTGCGGAAGATATTTTAATTGTCGCTCACGTTTCGCTTATCATTAGCGGTTTCTTGGACGAGTAAGAGGAATATTGATTCAACTTTCGAGTAAATAATAATAATGAGTAAATTTAATTGGAACTCATGTTTCGCTTACTAATGGCTGTTTACTGTTAAGAGGAATATTGATTTAAAATTGAGTAACTGGCTTCTTATGAAGACATCGATGCAAGTTTGTATTCTTCCTTTAGCCTAAAAGTTCGTCAGCGCCAATTTCCCATTCAAATTCGTAAATTCCATATGGAATCATAAAATATTCCTTTGTAATTCTAACTTACTTAATTGCACTATAATAATTACGTGGCCGGAAAAGGTTAATTTATCTTCCAAATTTCAATTTGTCTGTGGCATTTATGAGGTTATTCTAGCTTTAAGAACGCTATCATCTTCTTATGAAACTCAAATGAAAACTGTAGGAGATAGGTACGACTCATTATTGTGAGCCATCCGAACATATATCATTTCAGCAAGTAAGTTTATGATTTCAAGTATTTTCAAAATTTGAGCCCCATTCTCCTTCTCAAAATGAAGCGAGTTCCTCACAAGCGACTGTCGACTGATCACAAGCAAATGCGTGGCGAATGGTTTCTTTATGTTCTCAAATACAGTACCGTAGGCAATTGGCAATGTTCCTCTGATAATATAAACTTTGTGGAACAAATGATAAGGTAATTGGATTGAAATAAACCAGCGTTCTGTAGTTTAAAGTATTACATCCTCGGAAGATCTGTTTATATCTTTTCCTGATTGGCAAAAGGTGGGTATCTGTTTAGAATGGCGTTCTAACATGACCTATCCCACGCTTTGAGGATAAGTGGATCTTGATAATTGTATGATCGCTCCAAATTTCTCCAGTGCTCGTCCTGTAAAGAATTAGTATATTTTTAAAATAAATTCACTCATAAACTTTAATCGGATTTATTTCAAGTACGAAATTGGTTTATTTCAGATTTTTAATTTCAATGCTTAGGAATGCAGTCATTTCAGAGTTAATAGAGGACACTTGAGGAGCTACGGAATGATAGTAAGTACGAAGACATCTAGATGCAGGTCCTCGGCCTTCTTTTACAATAATTGCTCATTTTATCACATAAATAGTGATAATAGTGATAATAAATATACAAGTTTCAAGAAGAAAGTTAGCATAATGACAAAAATAGTACGAAAGAAGTAAATCTTAATATCATAGCAAATTATTGTACTAAAAACAACATTACTCTCAGTTATGTTTGTTATATTTTGATGGTTCAAATGACACACGCAAGTAGATGTAATATTTTGTACAATTTTCTGGTGACCAACTGCTCCGTCAACAAAAATCTCTTAAAGTCCAACGGAAATCTTATTTTCCTTTATTTAGGATAGTCTTTCTTAAGTTTCGATATTGTGTTCAACCAATAACGCGAAAGGTGTAATAAGTTCATAATGGCTTTAATACAGCAACTTTTCAGCCCAAGCTGATCGGAATGTTCTAAAAGACCATTTGTATAAACTATTAAAGAACATTTACACAATAAATTTTACTTGAAACCGCCCAAATTTCCATGCCATTGACCTCGCCATTCAATTTTTAAAGTTACAGTATTCTCTGTTTCTAGCCCAAAAGATGAATTGAGATAGCAGTACATAAATTTTCGCAATCTCTCAAATTACCAGTCTTTGGTAGTCAGCGGTCAATCTCATTGACCTTTATTTGCCCATTTACTGTTTGAAACTAAAACTTTTTGTGAATAAAGTCCAAAAGGTTACGTTAAGCCATATCTAGACTGAGATCTTAGATTCGGGCGCTTGAGTCATTTTATTTTCTTTAATAAGACATTCATACACTTTTATCAACGTGTTCAAGTAATGTCGGAGTTCATAATTCTTAGCCTCCTTTGCCGCCGCCAAATAATGTGCTGCAAGCACCTCTTTTCGAAAATTATAAACCACCAGAAAGATTGTCCCAACTGAGGCAGAGGACAGTTTTTCTTTGCGCATAGCATTTATAGCTTCGTGAAAGGACTGCAACTTACATCGTACTTGTTTCATAAGCCCCCGGGCCTCTTAGATGCGCCCGATTCCACTGTTTTCAGTTACAGTATGGGAATCAGGGCTTGAAACCTGACTCACATCGGTTCGGGTCGAGTTGTGACCACCTTTTTATTGGTCAAAGATTGTACAGAAAGTATAAAAAAGTTTGTTCTTTACAGACAGTGGCATGTTGGAGTCTATTTAATCAACTTCTATAGACGTTTTCATGTATTTGAGATGTTGAGGCCGTCGATAATGTCACTTCTCTCTATCAGGAAATAGAGGAGAGTCCGGCAAGTAAAAAAGCTGGAAATAGCTTCCGTTTTGCTGACCACAATGAACCTCTTGTATTTCCACTCCTCTTGCGCTTGGGCTTCTTTGAAGCTCCTGAGCGCATTGAACTTCTTCTTTAAGATTTATGCCGCTGTAGCGAGCTTGAGTTCGGAGCGAACAAGTGAATGCTACACGTGTCGATCTTTATGCTTAACCGTCCGTTAGCTTTGGTTAAAAGTGTTTATCTTAACCTTCGGTGCCACATATAAATTTAGATGTAATTTTTCATTCTGCATGACAGCCGCAAAACTACCGTAATAGTTTATGTTACACTACGTCACAGTTGATTGCTTGCTTCAAAGATTGAAGGTCGGCGTTCGAATTGTCGAAACTTTTCATGAGTTCGAGCACCATAGGGTGCTGGAGATTGATTTTATTACACCATACCAATTATGCTCTTTTTTGGGAGAGGCATCTCACAAGGATTTGCTGTCTGATGGACTGTTGTTCTGCACTAACTCAATTACAGTAAAACTGTTGGGATGGCAGAGAGTACATTTTTACAGGATTTTTAAGGTTTGTTAATGAAATTACGTTCGTTTTCATAATAAATTTTGGTGGTT
Source organism: Kappaphycus alvarezii (assembly GCA_002205965.3). Lineage (NCBI taxonomy): Eukaryota > Rhodophyta > Florideophyceae > Gigartinales > Solieriaceae > Kappaphycus > Kappaphycus alvarezii. The sequence continues at coordinate 484,010 of NADL03000519.1, read as the reverse complement.
CTTATGTTTTTGCACGTCTTGAGTGAGGCAAGTTGAAGTTCAACTGGTTATTTAGAACGAGAGGTGATCTAGGCTGGCATTATTTAGAGTGAACATCCGTCCTAGAGTTGATGCGTCTTTGCTGGGATTTGGGCCAAGTATTTGTGCCCTTGTAAGCCATCAGGTTTTCTCAGGGCTGTGCCTTATCCCTAAATGATCTAATATTCTCAAAAGAGGGATATTAAATGCTGTAAAACATTGTTGAGGAAACTTTAAGTATATATTTGATTTCAGTAATGTTCCTGATGGAGCTAAAGGTAGTGTAAGGGTAATTTAAATTTAGAAGAGGCGCTCGGAGCCCAGATTGAGTTCAATTCACGTAATTTGAGTGGAAAAAGGGCATGAATTTAAGTCCGACCCACAAGGATGATTGTGCCGTCAGTATGAAACCTTCTTGAGATTACTATGCGCAGAAGGAATAATCGAGGAACTTTGACGTATATTTTTTCACTAATAAATTTTTTTGGTGATATATCAAAATAAACTTCATAGATAGCTCTTAAAGACGTCAACCTCTGCTCCAGATAATAATTAAGTTATACTTAGCAGAGGCTCAGGATCACTTAAAGGTCATGTTGGTATCCTCGTGAAAATATGGGATGAGACTGCTTACGACGCTTGCCTACTGGAATTTTTTTAGATTCTAAGATATTCAGGGAGCATTAACCACAGGTATTGAACTAAGAGACTGGAGCAGATGGAGGAAGAAGTAATTTATCTTGTGGAATTAAGAAATTTTCTACAAATTTAACCTGGTTGTCCACCGGAAGAACCATGTAAGAAAAGGGATCAAGATATTAATTACTTTATAACAAATTGAGTCATTAAAATATAGGAAAAAGCAAGCAATTTATCGCTGAATCGTTTTATTTACCGGTATTCTAATAGGATGTGTGTGATTACGTTAAAAAATGTAAAAAATATAAGATTATTCCTAGTAATCCAGTTTTAAATAATTCTTGAGGTATTTATGTCTTATTTCAGCAGTAAAATAAGTCATTCCCATAGAACATTACAATCCACAACATTAGTGAGAAACTTATTCCAAATTGGGAGGTTTATGGAGTGGGATCCAAATATATTCGAAAAGTTTCAACTATAAATTGATGTTGAGTTCTTGTACGAATATTCCTCGTATATAAGCACCGTACCTTTCCATTTACATCTTGACTCTGATCTTTTTGGTATTTATCACTTTTGGATACATTGGACTTAATTCATTTCCCAAAATGTTCGTAACTACATCTAATTTTTCACGAGATAAATATTTAGAGAAATGGGGCAGAAAGAGTTTGCTCAACATCATATTGAAATTTTACCGACGATTTTCGAAGCTTTGAATCAGAAGCTGGACCCATCATTTCAATTCTGCATCTCCTTGAGTTTTTACATAGCAAGTTTGTCACTCGAATAAGGCCATAGAAATATTTTGAGGTTTCACTCACTTTTATACGATTTAACATCTGTTTGTCCTCAATATGACTACAAAAAGAGTCATCTAATTCTAAAGCTCTTCCTATAAACTGCTGTAAGCATTCGAAACATTTTTACTCAACTGTAGTCAAAAATCAACCAGAACTACAGGAACACTGAAAAGCTTCACTTTATTTCAAAGTACGTGTTATGTTTAGCTGATCCCTCAGACGCAGTCCAAAAATATGTGAGCTGAATGAAATTCATCCTCAAAGAGAAGCCAAGCAAGGGATAAGTGAGCTTTAAATAAAATAAAGAGATTAAATAGAATCAAAACCGGCCTCGAAACGGGAAATGTTTGGAATATATTTGAAAAATTGGAAGAGGTAATAGAGTTTGAATCCACCATCCAAACTCATTCTAATTCAGTCACTCGGAATTTTGTCCCATTTTCTTCGGCAAGTAGAGTATGCTTTTTAATTTTTAGCTTTTACGGACTCAAAATTTCAGAAATAGCTTACGTTTAAAAACTTTTCTTGTGTTTTATAAGCATTTTAATTTTAAAAATATTTTTTCGGCCAAGTAATGTTTGACAATTAACAACAGATAAAATTACATAAATCCCTTCAAGCTTGTAAAACTTTTATCCTCGTAGAAAAAAGTATATTGTTATCACCCTATACAACAGCTCCATGAAAATTTATATTCTCTAAATTTAAATTTCCAAAAGGCAAATTTATGGTCAAATAATTCAAATTGAATAAAAAAATGTACTATATTTCAAGTCAAAATAAAACGAAGGTCATTTCGCTAATTACTGAGAAAAGGTATCAATTTATAATATAATAAATCCAAATTAATGTCTTGTAGTGAAGTATTCACATGTTTAAGAATGTTAATATTACAAAAAAAGGATCTCTGGATCGAATTATTTATATGTATTTTCGCTATGAGTATTCATAGCAGTTAATTACATTAATTGAGGGCTATTAATACTCCCATTAATGATGTAAGTAAGTTTCAATATAAGTGCCGCTGAAATAAAAAAAGAGGAAAAATAAATGTTTAAGAAACTTTTAGCGAAATTAAGGGTGCAAGCTTTAAAACGCACATAAACTTTTAAAATTGACGATTGTACTGTTATAAATCTTTTTTTAGAGCTAAGAAAGTAAATTTTCCTTAGTTCTTTCATGTATAAATGTTCCCGGCTCAGTTTAAAGATCTGTGATATATCCGCGAGGAGAGTGTCAGACCTGGGTGAGGTGAGATTCAGCGAAAATAGAAGGGCTCGTCAGTGAAGCAGTGAAATAAGATAGAAAAATGAGCGTGTTAGAAATATTTGTAAGCAATTGGATCTACTTCGGAACTACTAAACCATTAATTTAGGAAAGGCTGGCAAAAATAGAACTAATGTAACACATAAGTGGCATCTAGGGAGTTCGGGTGAGACTGAGTTCACCTCGCGAGAACGAGAGGGTAGCGGTACGTCAACAATGGGTGAGAATGGTGCCATGAACATATTCGAAGACTCCTCGCATACCGTGGGCAAACGACGTAGCGGCGGCATGAGTTAGGTGCGGCGGGGCGGTCCGAAACAAAGGAACTAGGCTGAATTCACCAGCCTATTATCCAAGAAGATTAAAGATAAAATGGGTAACTTTTAGATGTAGACGAAGACACCAGAATGTCCTCAAGGCTTCAAGGTTAGTAGAGGGCAATTATGCAAAAGAGGAGGGAGTTGCTACGGAAGTGCCAAGACTCTCAATAAATGGTTCGCGAAAGATAGGACGGGGAAAGGAAGAAATCATGGGATCATCATTCGGCGGGAGACTAAGCCACCTGGTAAGGGACATTTGTGGTTGAATAAAGAAACAAAACTAAGGGCCGTAGGTCATCAGATAAGAAAGGACTTCACGGGATCAAATTAAGGGAACAATGAGCGTAAGATCGTCCGCATATGCAGCACGAAGCTGTAGTCCGGTAAATTCCAAAACAAGTGTATGGATAAGCGGTTGTAGAGCCAAGAAAAAAAGAACATGCTGGTAGTGTTGCCCTTTTGAGTACTCTTGCGGCTTCATATGATTTGTTCCCCTTTGCAAAAGAGTCAGCTCGTTACTTAAAATGCAGTGAATTAGCCGTGTGAGACCGTAGGCTCGTATACGTATGGCTTCAATGATAAACTGCCGCTCCACAACATTGAAAGCGTTCCATGCATCAATTCGCAAAAAATATCAAGTGCTCTGAAGAGTAGGGGTAAAAAAATAGCAGGCGGAATTAAAAATCGGATCACATCCATTATTAACTCCAGTCGCTATTTTTTATGCCTCCACGTAGTTCCGTACCGAGAACCCGGAGATGGCGCTGCGGACAAGTAGTCCGCAGATGAAGCGGGGAATAATTCCACATATGGCTGTCGTATAAGTCTACGTGACGTGGTATAATGTCCAGGTTTCGTGATGCCAAGAAGAGTAACGAATGAAAACGAGGAGATGCATTAGAGAGGGAGTTTGACAGTGACACAGAGATGCACGAGCGTAGTAAGAGCATAGCTCTCTGGACTTCCGGGCTCATCATCCCTTGCGGCATATGCCAATATTCGTATTATCCAGGGCGCGGTCCGTCTGGGCAAGTGGCGCTATGATAAGGAAGGAAAAACAGGGCATGTCGAACATCATATTCATGGAGTTGATAGGCGGAACGGAGGTTTGCGTGAATTGTGGAAATTAGAGGGAGTTGGAAGGGATTGGGTAGTGAGCGCATGATATGAGTATTGGAATGGTTTTAGGGAATAAAAATAGATGAAAAAATGAGCTACTGAGCAGTGTTCCGAATAGCTTTTGTGGTAGGCAGATGTCTACAGCGAGAAAATAATCAGCCAATCTGCAAGGATAAAATGGAGTAGAAAAAAAGGCTTAAATGTCGTAATTTTTGAGAAAATCTAATTTTTTTGTTGCGCGGCGAGAATAAACTGTCAAAAAGAGTGCTAAAGCCTTACCAATTCCGGTTGCGATGTTCACTGAGACCGTTTTATCAGAGAACCGATTTCCATCCGCGTCAAGGAGAGCAAAGCGCTCGGAGAAATTTTAAAACGTCCGAGCATGAATTAAAGATATCAAAAAAATAATAGTTATTTTATGTAATTCGAAGCGCAAATCATAGATAAGCGTCGTAACAGTGAACATGGGTAGATTTTGTATGAGAACGGGGGAGTTAAAGGCTTTTGAAGTATAAAACAGAGACGATAGGGTGCCTCCAGTTGTCGAAAGATCAGGTTTTAGAGCAAAAACTTTGATAGGTGCTTATGCCGGTCCTATAAATTGCCCATTTTTAAGTATTCAAAAGCTAGACGAGGGATTAAGGTGAAGTAAGGAGACGTGACGGTTAGCTAGCTACTATACGCTATGTAAAGTATCTCGTGCTTCGGTGGCTCATTTAAGGTCCTAGTTGGTCCACAAACCAATACACAGGCTACGCTACCAGCCTACTTTACGTATTGAATCAATTCGATTGCTGGATTTCAGTTGACTTTACTGCTTTATTAGGTAGTGCAATATAATTAAAGGATCGTAGCAACTGAATATCTTCAGTAACCCCCTTGAAAGTCAAACTAAACATTTGTTCGTAATTTATGAAACCAGTCTACATAAGGGAGGAAAAAAGGTGCCTTTTTTTCCTGGTAGGATATATCTTCCAAAGTGAAACACCCAAAACTTCCCTTTTTCATAGATTCTTGTAAAGAGGTCAGGCAAGAGCCCCGTCTGGAGGTCCTGTCATGGGGTATGTGCTCTGTTTTCGATGATTCAGTATGAACGCAGTGTGCTGGAGAATAAATAACGGAACGAATGTCTCAAGCTTCAGTAATTCAGACAAAGAATGCTTCTGTCAACATTCGGCAGTAGGGATCCTGAAGCCATGAAGGGCCTGGAGTCCTTTTTACCCTATTTTTCTGTAAAATTCAATGGCGATTGGTAGGAGTTTCATACCCTCTGCACGATAAGGAAACGCAAAGTATTCCCTTTTTATTTGGTTCGTCTCGTTTCAGTGCTGAGAGACCTAGATAAGGGGAACTTTTGGGTTGTTTTAACTGCTGGAAGATACATTCGATAAGCTTTGTGTAAAGATCATTTCTCTCTTTTGTGACTATCCGTTGACTGCATTATTTTGACCAAGTCGCAGTAAAGTCCGCAGTTAGCTATGAAGTCGTTTTCGAGCTGGCCAGCTTATCTGTGACAGAAAATGAACCCCTCATGTCCCCAAGTCGATTGGATCTTAAACTTTTTCGAGAAAATACGGTTTCTGTATCCCAAGCTAAATTGCACTAGTTGAACACCATGTATAGATTTTCCTCGAATTACGCAAGAGTCGATATTAGCATTTGCCTGTCATACATCAAATATTATTACCTGTTCTGCATTAGTCTCGAATTGATGCAGGCCCTCCATGTCTCCATCAGCCATCTGCATTCGTACCCTTCAAGGGTAGTTAATTTCTGAGTAACCTCTGTTGTGGTGAATAACCGGGCACAGCATTGCAAGGCACTTATGCACAGATTTGGGCTACTAAATTACTGTTTGGCTGTTTGGATGCAGTACGGGCCATTGCACGGAGTATATCCAGCAATTTCACTACTACAGTGCTCACTTTTTACTCAAAATATTTTATTGCAGTACTCTTTTAGGGATTTAAATTGGTGGAGTCTATAAGAATCTTGGCCGTAGAGTATTCGGACCTCGACCACTCCGAACAGACCGAAAAAAACAGTTCAGCCAGTGACTACCTGGTGTACGCCTGAAATCTCACACCCAGTATATCGAAAAAAGTTTTTCTGTGCTCCTAGTTCTTCTAATCCGACAGAAGGTCAAAAACTCTATTGGATTTGTATTTCTGTGCGATTGCAAGCGGGGTGAAAAATTTTGTTTCACATTGATGCTTCGGGATAACGCCCGGTGCCGATAAAAAAGGCTTCCAGGGATCAAATCCTGTACATCAAAATCATTCAACGATATCATCTACCGGGAAAATAAAGGGGTGGCAAAGATCTGTTCGATATCTACAGGGACGGGAGTGCTATACCCGAGAAGGTAGTATCCGTGACTACTGCGGCTCGAGCATCAAGCCTCGCAAAGAAGATCGTATACTATGCCTATCTAAAGGGAGAAAAAAAGCGAGCTTCGGAGACAGAGGACATATGTCGAGGATTGCAATCTATTGGCTAAGTCTGCATACAAAAACTGAAGCTATACCAAAAGCTCGTCTAGTCTCACTCTGGAGTAAACGTTGAATTTACCAAGGACAGCCGTTGCATTAAAAGAATCAAAGTTTCACAAAAAGGGAAGCCTTCCGAGCCAAGCAATTTCTCGACTCCGCACCATCTGCACACTTCCGCGCCATACTGTACTTTGCAACTCGTAGTCCGCAACATGCAGATGGTTGCCTCCCCCTCCAAAGCTAGTTAATTTAGCTTGAGAGGATCTTTACTCATTACTTATCTTGAGTGTGCACCGACTGACCGACTATTCAGTTAAGACCTAACTGGATGGACCAAATCGGTCAGGTGCAGTGGGCTCGCGATATGATGGCCATGGCCACCGATGACCACAAAACGTAACTGATACGCTGGTAGATGCTTGTGAGAATCGTAGCGTCTGAGGTGTGGCATTTCATGACTACACGTGGTACAAACTCTTCGATAAGTAATGCAGTCTCCGGAGAAGGGGCACCGAGGGAGTCGAAAACCAGAGAGGCTGGAATCGGAAACCTGGGTCTTGGGAGGACAGGGAGGGGGACACCAGGCGCCTTGACAGCTTCTGCTGTAGGTCCTGGACCTTGCGTTGGATATATATTCGAAGAGTAAAACACCCAAACCTTTTCCCTCCTTACCTTGGAGAGTGAGGGCGGCAGCCCCACCGGCGACTTGCGTCGCTTTGGTAATTGAGGACTGCCTGAACGGCGACGTCACGGCGACGTCGCATGCGATGGGTCTGCCTGGTAAGCCAGCTTAAGTGTCAAGGGGTAGTTGCACGAGGAGAATGTCGGAGGGCCTGTAGTCCGTACCAGGGAGGACATTCTCAACTTCAAACTCGTAGTCCAGGCCGGCAGCGCGGAAGACGTACCATGCGAACACGGTGCGAACGGAGTTGTGTCGGTGATTGCGTCCAAACTCTAAGACGCAGCGGTCGGCGAAACGGTCACCGTGAACATCCATGTCCTGCGGGCAGTGGCGGCATTTCAAGGGCACGGAGTCTGTGTAGACTGGGAGACCGAGGTGCCTGCGCAGCATGATGCTCCAGTATTCCGATGACACCTTCGTCGCAGTGGTGGGATTGGCATATAGAGACGCCGCAGCACTGGTGTGACGAAAGGTCAAGCCTCGAATTCGGTGACGTGAGGACATCTCGGAGCGGCAGCTGGGGCGAGGCACACTCTTCCAAAGGTCGTCTTCCCAAAACTCCTTTGCCGTGGCCTCTTGCTGTGCCCCACTTAGATGAGATTGAAGGTTGACGGGCATGTCAGCAAGGGAGGCGGGGTCAAAGACGCTTAGGTCGGTGGCAAACGGATCCCCTTGGATCTGTCTGGCGAAATTGCGCGGGGGCAGGCGTGTTGGCTGACCAGGAAGGATCGATCACCACGTGCCCTTTTCCCAAGTACGGCGATGAAGCGGGGTGTTGCGTAGTCGGCTGTGCGTACGCGGGCGGGGACGGCGTCCAGAATTCTGGCGGCGATAGCCCCCTGCAGTGCGGGATCAATCCTGGAGAACCCTTGCCCCTCAAGACGGTGGTGGGAGACATGCATGTTCCCAGTCGTCGTCGGTGAGGGGGACGTTGTAATACAAAAAATGGTCGTCCCCTCATGTAATACAGGAAATGGTCCTCCCTTCATGTAATCCAGCATCCTACAACGATCAACCGAACAAAACTACAGAAGGTACCAGGAAATGCACAGAAACAATTTGTGTGGATGACATACTCTAAACAAAAGATACTTAAGAAAATAAAAATCAATGAGGTCCTCTTATTTCCCATTCTCTAAATCAGATCCAAACAACTCCTCTAAAATATCCATGCTGTCCAAGCAGTCCCCACAAATATCTGCGAATGGCTCACAGCTCTCTATTCCCCCCTGGGAGATATCTAGACTACTAAAGATATCTCCATCCGGTTCCATTGTAGGCGCAACTTGATCCATACTCTCCATTCCAGGCCCCACCAGTCCAACACTTTCCATGCCCCCTTTTCCCTCATCCTCCTCCTCCTCCTCCCCATTCTCCCCATCCTTCTCCCGAGCCTCGTATACTAGCTCAGGGGCTAACCATTCCTCGAAGGACTCCCCGCTCTCCTCCTCGACTTTTTCAGTCACGTCCTCACTTACCTCCCTCGCTTCTTCTTCTATGAAGAGGCGGCGAACGAACTCGATGATTTGCTCCTTTGTTTGCCGCCGGATGTAGTCGTCGTCATCGGTTGGCCCGTAGGCGGCGAGACGGAGGCCATTGATGGGGCGAGAGGGGCGGTTTTTGGTGATGGGGGCGGAGGGGCGAAGGTTGTTCATTTTGATAGACGTTGGGGAATGGGAGGCAATGTACGGTGTTTTGGGTATATGGGGGGAGAGGGGTGATGAGTAAAATGGTCGGGTGCATTTGGAACTTAGAATAAAGGGGTTTAAATAGGCTCCCGGGGCAGGTTCTATAGATTAGGAATAGGTAAAATAAATCTGCAAGGGATTTTGCAGTAGTGCATTTGCGCCCTTCTTCTCAAAAAAGGCGAATTTGGAGGAGGAGGTAAGCTAAAAGGGAAAAGGAACTTGATTCGGGGTCGATGCAGAGGATTAAATACAGTATAAAAATATCTAGATAAAATGGAAGTAAATTTGGAAATGACGGTGGGAGAAGCTAGGGGTGGGATCATTGTAGGTTGCTGGATTACACGAAGGGAGGACCATTTCCTGTATTACATGAGGGGAGGACCATGTTTTGTATTACAGGCGTTATGCAGCGCGCCGTATGCGGATTGCTGCAGGGAGTCAAACTTCTCTGCAGGTTCCGCGGCGTGCTGAGGGTCAGCAAGCTGAAAAGCGTGAAGCACCCGGCGTGCGGAGGCACATAGGCGGTGCATGTGGAAGCGGGCCCTGGGGTGTCGGACCCCTTCCAGCAACCTGAGGGTGCGGCGGCACCCCTCTACCTTGCTGCGTAGTAATGTCTTCGTGAAGGCAGCGTTACCCAACGGGGCCCCAAGGAGCTCAAAAACGTCGCCGGGCATTCTGCAGGCGGGAACTCGGCCAAGAAAGCAGCGCGGTCAACTGGCAAAGTATGCGGTCAGAAGATGCGGGTCTTATGGGGTTTAATTAACAGACCATAGGACGGGCCGTAGAGCGTGAGGGAGCGTAGTGCTCGCCGCAGACCATCGAGTGACTCAATTATTGTGCCGTTATCGTAGTACCACTGATTCAAAGTGATACCCTCCTCTTCGGCCCTGCATTTTGATAAAGCACATTCTTAAACGACGACTTATCCTGCATAACGTATTAGCCTCGTGGATATAATCGACCACATCTTCCATGCATTAAAATAACCCAAAAATTCCCCCCCTTGTTAAAGATCTACCACCAGCAAATAAGAAGCAAACTGTGTCTACACTAAGATTTCTGTATCCCGGCAATTTCACCGTTGCAATTATAGTTTATGAAATCATCTTTGGTGCATTCATCACTGCGTCACTGCTGAATCATGGTTGTTGCACTGACAAGCAACGGTCATTATAAAGTATGCCACTCTTTTTGGATGTACCGTACGGTAACAGTCAACATTTGGCCGATGCAGCAGGAGATTATGCCGAATGAGGGGCAATTGCAGTAATATTTTAGTTTAAATATCATTTTAGCTCAAAAACGTATGATTACACGCCGAACTTCACGTTTCGACCTCTGGCGTTTGATTCCCTAGGTGCCCCTTCCCCTGGAACTATTGCATTTATCGAGGAGTTAGTTCCGCGGATCGCGTCCAAGTGTCACTCGACAGTTGGCATTGTCCGCCGCCGTATCTACCAGCGACTGAGTTGCACCCTGTGGTCCTCCATCGCCGAAGCTATCCTGTCCCGAGCACCGATGCGCACGGACGACGAAGTACATCCGGTTAGATCTTAACCGTATAGTTAGGACGTGCGCAGTCCACAGTAGATACTGAACGCATTAAACTTCCTCCTTAATCTTGTCAATATTTATACTGTACATATCAAGTCAAGAAACACTTTAACCATAGGGTCTCTACTTCTTCACCGACGCTTTCACGTAAAGGCACACTTTATTTCCCAAAACACGAATCTCCACCCCTGGAGGCTGGCACCCAGACGCGTAGGCGGTGGTAACCGATGTCGCGCGGAACGGGGCCGTTCGAGCAATGGAGACGTATGGGAAGGTTTGAGCGGTGCTTACCCAAAGGCACGCTGCCGCGGCCGTCATGTCTAACGCGGCATGCCTGCTTGCTGGCATTGAGCCGGCCTTGTGAAGAATGGCATGTAGTGCTCCCCATCAGTGACGACTTTCCCGCACAACGCATTAGCGGCGTGGATACAAGTGAGCACATCTTCCATACATGAAAGTAACCCAAAGAAATTCGCCCTTGTGGAGAGGGGGATCAAATGGGAGACGGGGACAAAGAGGTTTCTATTTGTGTGGAGGAGACGGGGAAGAGTGTTGCCGTTTGAGTGGAACTGCTCGAGAGTGGAGGAGTGTTGTGTTCAGAGTTGAAAAATATGGTCAGCTGTTCCCTGAGGGATGAAAAAATACAGTGTCGTGTACATGCGTACACATCGTGATTCCCGACGAGTACGTATGCTTGATTCCAGCAAATACAGTATGGGGGGGTACTGTAAGACAGTACAGTTCGGTACTGTAATTACCATCAGTCTGTTGGTAATTATGCAAACGTCAAACTGCATGTGGCCGACGTGGCACGCCCGGTTAGCTGTTGGCCGAATGTATGTACTGAGTGTGACCTAGTTTGAAAGATTCGAGTATACCGTACTGTTGCAAATGTAGCTTTTTTCATGCATGTCTATTTCGGCAGCAAGCTTAGAAAGCGCGCCCCAATGGCAGACCCCTCTCCTGCACACACAGTACTTTACAGCGTACCAGCCAGCACCCCGCAAGCATTCCAACGTCTAGACAACAACGAGAATTCCGTAACAAAGTTGGCAATTTTCAAGAAAGAAATTACTGTACAGTCTGTAATTCCATTGCAGAGCTCTAAAAGCCTAAACGACATTTACTGAAATACGCATGGTCACTGTACGGTACAGTACACCAGGAATAAGAGCACCCATGACAACCCAAATCGTGACAACCAAAGCTCAACAACGCAGCACCACATTGCAGCACCTGGGGCAGCGCCACACCGTCATGCCGCCCAAGCCCCAAAACCACCAACCCCACCAACACCAAAACACCCCCCCCCAGCCCCTCAACCACACGCCGGGCACACACGGCGTGACAATCGACAGCACCCAACACAGCACATGAAATGGGGGGGGGGAGGACGTGGTGCAGGCAGCGGGAAGTGGGCCCGAGTGTGATGCCGAGTCGATGTTGATGGAGGGATCAGGCGTGATTAATGGTGGATTGGGTAACGGAATGCACGTAAGATGGTGTGATTGAGCGTCAGGCTTGTTGTCTCTGAAATGAGCGTCAAGGAGGGGGGATGAGGAATGAGGGAAGCGAGGATTGCAAATGGCACGGCTCACGACTGTAAATGCGGAATGGTTTTCTCGAGGCGGGAAGTTTACAGTGTGAATTACAGGAGAGTTTATGACATTCCCGTTTGTACTGACAGTCCGTAACTGTCACAGGAAACTGTCACAGGAAAGCTTGAGTTGAGAACGAGGCAGTCCACTACAAAATGAATGAGCGAGAATACAATTGGCATTTGCAACGACGCGTGCTTTGCAGTTTTGAGTTGGAAGGTAGGTGTGAAAGGCGTGGGCTACATATGCTGTGATGAAAGCATTGCGTGATGGTGCATAAAATTGCGCGTGCAAACGGAGATTGCTTACGGGATAACATGTCGTATTCAGAGAGCAGCATGATGCGCCGTTGAGAGAATGACAATGTACTGTACTGTGCGGTAGTGCAGTGACCCCACTTGATACTTTTAAAGTACAGTACCTTGGAGAGTAGGAGCAGCGACTGGCGTAAAATGGTTGCAACAATAATAATCGCTCGCCGCATTCCAGGAGATGAATCAACCCGGCTCCCCTTGTTCCTTGTGAGTATCACCATTGTACTGTACTGTACAGTACGTACAATACGAATACTGTACAGTAGTGCGGACGGTGTCTTCCACCACAATACAGTGAATAAAGAAATCACCTGCACGATCATTGCATGCACCTCACGTAAAAACCAGTATGAGGAGCTACCGTAGTAATACTCCACCTCAACGGCTTGATTCCCCCCCCCCTGCCAAAGCCTGTCGAAAATACCGTACCCGTATTGCTACACAAACTGCCCATTGACAACCCGTCAGCGCAGTCCATCGTCACAACACCTCTCCGCCCGCATCCACCGACTCTCTTCCCCGACTCGAGCCCCCCCCCCCCTTCTCACTTTATCCACTCGTCCTTCTCCACCGCCCATACCCCCACCCGCCTTTCGCCTGTTTCCTTCAAGTACACAATGCCTCTCTGCATACCATACCACACCATACCACCACCCGTCCCACTCCTCCCCACCTTGACACCCTCCCACACTCTCCACCACTCCTGAATTCCACTCCCTGTATCCCACCACCTCCCATCCCCTTTCCCCTATCATGACCCCCACCTCCCCCCTCCTCCTCCTCCTCTCCTATCTCCTCCCCACCCTCACTCACACCCTCACCACCTCCAACCCCCATCCCTTCCGCTTCCGTAACATAGCCCAAACCCCCATCCAATCCGGCCTCCATTTTTCCAGGTCTCCCTCCTACATCTACCCACTCTGGCGCAAGCGAATCGAAAACTCCCTCAACCGCCCCATCAACCCCAACCAACTCCCCACCTTTCCCGAAATCATCCGCGGCCACGTCGGCCTCGCCGTCGGCGATTTCAACCAAGGTAAGGCCCCACCCATCCACTCACCCCCCCCCCCCACATCCCATTCCATAACCCACCGCTAACCTCTCCCCCCGTTCCCACCCCCAGACGGTTACGACGACATCTACGTCACAAACGGTCCCGGCCATCCAAACAGCCTCTTCATAAACCAGTACCCGCGTACCAACCGTCTCACCTTCACCGACGAGGCCCACGCCCGCGGCGTGTCCGCCACAGACCTTGACTCCTCGGGCGTTTGTTACGGCGACCTCAACGCAGACGGACGCAACGACCTCATTCTTCTCAGCAAGATTTCCCCCAACCGCATCTTCATCGCCCTGGCCAACGGTCGCTTCCGCCATCTCGACTGGGCCGACGCCACCGGTGATACCCAGTTTTACGCCTCCACGTCGTGCAGCGTTGGCGATGTCGACAATGACGGACGCTTGGACCTTGTGCTATCGTCCGGGTTTTCGGGGCAGGATTTTCGCGCCTGTGCCTTTGTGCCGTTTCAGCTCAATGAGCCGAACCAGGTGTTTTTCAATCGGGGGGCGTCTGAGTCGTTGCCGGTGACGTTTGTGGAGGGGACGGACGAGTCGCGGATTAATGAGCTAGGCGGTGATATTCCGCCGGGGGCGAATGCAATCACGTGGGCGATTGCCCTGGTGGATATGGATCAGGACGGGAATTTGGACGTGGTGCTTGCGAATGATCAATGCGCGTTGCCGACACGCGGGGAGGATGCGTCGCGGGGGGCGAACCGGGGGTCCATTCACGTGCTGTATGGGGATGGGAGTGGCGTGTTCCGGGCGACACGATTGGCGCCGGTGAACGCGGTGGAGAATAATCGACGGCCGGGGGGGGAGGGGTGGATGGGTGTGTCATTCGGGGATTTCAACTGCGATGGACATATGGATTTGTTCGGGAGTAACTTTGGGGATTACCATCAGGCGGAGATTAACCTTGTGTCTGGGCGTGGGGGCGCGCCGGGGCTGGGGTATACGTCGTCGAGATGGTGGCTCGGGTCGTCGGATGGCAACTTTACAGACGCTTCCGTGGCGGACACGGGGGTCACGGTGTTTGGTTGGGGCAACGTGGTGATGGATTATGATAATGATGGGGATCAGGATATCTTTATGGTTGGAGGGCTGGATAATTTCGTGGTGTCCGGGTCGGATAATCCAAACGTAATCTACCGGAATGAGGGATGTAACGCGAGGTTTACATACGACTTGGAGTCGTGGGAGCCGAGTGGATCGGTGTCGAATTACAATGGGCTGGCGACGGGGGATTTCAACCTGGATGGATACCCCGACCTTGCGGCGGTATCGACGTTTACAACCAACGCGGGGCAACGTACAGTGGCGCGGCAGCAGTATGGAGATGTGTTGGATGAAACTGCGTTTTTCACGATCCAGTTGAACGGGTCGTTTGTATGGTCTGGGAATGTGTTGGAGCAAGGTCGATTGCTGGTGGATATCAACAGCGAGACGGATACCGAGGCATGCTGGGTGTCTATTTTGGCGATGGGATCACTGCAATTGATCCCAAACGGACGTGTGAATCGGGGCGCACTTGGAGCGACATTGTTTGTCAAGCCGGACGGGTTGCCTCGAATGATGTCGCCGATTGTCGGCGGGGATAGTTTCGCATCGCAGAGTAGCGCGCGACGGAATTTCGGACTGGGTAGTGGGTGTCGGGGGATGTTGGAAATCTTGTGGCCGGGCGGTGTGAGGAATCGGCTGAGTGTTCGACATGGGGAGGTGTTGACGGTACCGGAGATTCCGTGTAGCTTTGACGGGGAGTTTGAGAGTGAGGATGCGTATGAGATGTGTGTGTCGAGTGCGCTGCGTGGATTGCGAGCAAAGGGGGTTATTACAGGGGGGTTGCGGGACCGTTTGAGGGCGGCGGCGCTGCGAGAACGAAGGCTTTTTCTGCGGGATGCGGCGTGATTCAACCTGTCGATGGATGGCTGCAAGCTTTGCAAGTGGCCGATCGTACATTGGACAAAAGTTGTGTGCATAAATATGTACAGTACTGACCAGTACTGCTCCATGTTGCATTACCGCTGGCTCAAGGGGTCCCAGTACAGTACATTTACTGTAATGTACTGTAAGTAATACCCGCAATCCATTGGGGCTCATGGAACCACACACACTCTCCTTTCTCGAATTGCGGTCCCCCTCGACTGACTTTCGGCAAGTCCATCCTATAACCTCAACTGTCATACTTTGTACAGAACGCTTAGCTTTTTTCAACCGCTTTTCCACCAAAGTCTGTCTCCAAACACTCGTCGTCCATGGCCCGTCATCTCATTCATACCCAGTTTTATGCCGCAAAAGATTTTCTACTCAATCGAAGAGGAACGAGCTTTTCGCTCTTTGTTGGTGTCTCGATTGACGCCGACATAGTTTCTACACTGTTTCTGACAACGCCGCCCAGGAAAATGTAAAGATATTTCAGACTACTTGTCTTTTGCTCAATGAGGCTCTTATGAGATGGCCTATCCAAACCCGATACGACAGGTGGTTCTCTTGTACAGTTTGTGGCAATCGGAATAGGTGTAAGAGAAACTATTGGGTGCATTACTTTTCGAATAGAATGGCCGTTTCTATTGCATGAAAAGGTGTATGATTCTACTTGCATGACCCTGTACTATTTGGTACGGTAAATGGGAATATAACAGAGATCCGCCAAAGCACAGATTTACGCAGTAAATCCCAAAGACTCTGGGGGCTTCCTGGTCCTGCACACGGCAACGTATTCAACGACACACGACACATGCACCAAGGTTGACAAGGTGATAGGAGAAAAACATCTGCGCAAATCTCCACAAAGTCATACTGCACCACGTGACATCTCATTTGTTTTCGAAGAAGAACAATTCTAGGTTTTGCCATACATCATATCCGTTCTCTTCTCACGCATATTCCGTTATCCAACTCTCTTTTCTTAGGGCATCTGAGTTTAACAGCAAAATGCCCTTCGAGTGTGCGTTGATAAAAAAATGAAATAAAAGGTACGTAATCATTGAATGATGATCCTTACTAAAACTCATTTCGCCAAGTACGGTTACTGCCGGCGCCGCCGCGACACTCGCAGAGCGCGAGAAACATCGTCATTACGGCACTTACTGCAACCGAAACGATATCCTCCTCTCCCCCGTCGGGATTGATATCTATGGCGCCTTGGGCGACGACGGTAAGGCTTTTTTCCGCCGCCTTGCTTCCTTCGCTGCTTCCCGTCGCGGTTCCTCCCCTCAACAGGAGCTCCGCGACTTCGTTACCCGTTTTGCATTTAGTCTCCAAATAATGCAGGCGCGACAAGTTTCTACCCGCCGCCCGCATCCGTAGTTAATTTATAAATACCCTCCGCACGCCTCTGTGCGACATTGTATGACAAATAAAGATCTACCACCACTAAAACTCGTAGAACCAACATGTGCAATTTCAAACCCTACCGTGCCTACCGAGACACGCGCACACAGAACATGTCCATTGCCTATCGCTACAAAGCGTAGCCAGGAAATCGTCCATCGTTCTAGTGAAATTGTACTGCATCGCAAATATTAGAGTTTAAATCGCCAAAAGACCAGGTTATCATGCAAAAACAAAAGGCGGATAAATTGGCAGTGACTTGGAAGCTGTATGTCTTCCACGTCACTAAAGCATAGCGCTGATGATAACAGGCAAGTTTTTTCAATCAGCCTGTCCTTTTCGTTTTCATGACAGGGCCATGTTATACGTAATGCCTTGAACGAGCCTTATCTATTTCGAATATCCCGAGGTTGCGACGTGGACTGGTTTCCGATGACGTTCTGAAACTCACGTACCACTACTCTTCACCATCGAGACTGCGCGCTGTCAGTTTATTGGAAATCAGTTGGACCGTCGGGCATTGACAGAAGCTAATCTGATACGCATTGTCATCTATTCGAAAGAGGCCTGTTCTTGCATGGAAATAAGCCTCTTGTCTGTACAGAAAGTATTATGAACGCCCCATTCGTATCTATCGGTTTGACGGCCTAAAATCCTGCTGCTGTCTCCGCAAATTGCGCTTCAAAGTCAACGCAGCGCGTCAATTTCCCAATGAACTAACAGTTTACAAAGATATGCCAGTTTCGTGGAGAACTTTGAAATTTAACGGGGTTTCCTCGCCATTCTCACTTCTAAAACACTCCGTACAATGCTCTACTCAAGCACACTGACAATCATGTGACCACAGCACAGAGAAGATGCAGTTAGGACGACCTCGTACGCAAAGCGAAATCTTCCTTTAATAAGCCTCTACATTGAGGCAGTTCTATGTTTGAAGAGGGCCTCGAGGGTAAGGGTTGTTCTCCATGCTTAGATCATTTCAGGATCTCGAGGATGGAGTTTACGTTTTCTTCTTTTTCGAAAAAAGCTTGACTGCGACATAAACCCCACAAAAGGAATCTCTATATAGTACAGTATGTAGTAGCAGTACTTTAAAATAGACACTGGTACCTCCAAAGTGGAGCTGCAGTGGCCTAGATTTCTAATTTCGAGAATTTCTACAGGGCCTCGCCGTTGTGGTATCCAGTCTTCTTTGCCAATAGTGAGCTTACGCAAAAACAGAATTCTGAAAGGTCTTCAGAAAGAGGTAGAATGACAAATTTCTGAAAAGCATTTCTGAAATTATTTTCTGAAATTTGAAAACGTGTTTACGCATGGACAAATGGGAAAAAGTAAATAGTATTACCTCTTTAGAGCCTAGGAGTATTACCAGCGACCTCCAATATCGCATCCGACATGGTGAAAACCAGGCAGAAGGATTTATCAATGACGCTCTGTCAACAAAGAGCAAGCAAATGGTCTACAGCTTTTGCAACAATTGCTAGGCGTCGTCAAGAAGTGCCGCAATCCGCTTTCAATTCCTCCACACATCAACAGAAGTAACCGCATCAGCAGTGCACAATTTGAATTCAACTTTAATCGCTTCAGCGAGGATGAGTGTCTGGCCCTTTTTGCTTTAGGAAATGCGATATTAAGAAAGTTATTGACGTCGTGGATTGGCCAATTGAGCAATTGCTTACAAGCAGAAACCGTTACGCAGTCAATCCCTTGCTGGTTACCTGCATTATACCTCGAAGACTCGCTACCCCTGCTCGCTGGGTGGATATGGAACTCATGTTTGGAAAGCATGCCACACAGCTTTCGGAGATATTTTGGGAAGGAATCGAGCATTTGATTGATAAAAGGAATTTTTATTGAGTTACGGACTTAGCAAGGAATTTATGGAAACCCGAGCGTCTACGTATGCACAATATATCTACGAAAAGACGAATGGACTGCCTAACTGGGTCGGTTTTATAGATAGAACGGTCATTGGGATTGCGAGACCGACGGGGCAGATGGAACAGATGGTAACCTACAATGGACATAAGAGTAAGCACAGTCCCAAGTATCAGGTTGTCAGTTCACCGGATGGATTGATACTGCATGCGTATGGACCAATTAAAGGTCGCAGGCACGACTGGACTCTGTATGCAAGGAGTGGATTGGAGAAGCTCTTGTCGGAGACGTTACAAATCGGAGAGAGGACGAATTGCTTGTACGGAGATTCTGGGTACAGTCGGAGGTGGTTTCTGGAGGTTCCGTATGATGGAAGGAGCCTCCAACCGTTTCAGAGGGCGTTCAACAAGGGTATGTCCGAGGGACGTGTTACTGTAGAGTGGCTGTTCAAGGAAATCAAGCTGTTCTTCACCACAATGGATTTCAAGATGAATCTGAAGACTTTAGGGTCACCTGCAGTTGCACTATACAATGCTTCTATGATTCTCGCGAACACCCGCAACTGCATCTACCCCAACTAGATATAGAGCTTCTTTAATTTCTCTCCTCTAAAATTAGAGGGGTACCTATCTTTAATAGAATAGAAAATTAAAAGAGTAAGTCGCTTCTACGCGCGACACCCGAGGAGCGAGGACAAAGTCCACGAATGCGAGCTTACGAGCTTTAACGCGTACTTTGTCCGCAGTCCTGCACGGGGTCCGCGCGAGCGGAAGCTCCGCAAGTTTGGATGCACGTCCTGTAGTATTATTACTTCTCAGGGAGGCACAAACACGAAAAAACACACTTTTACAACTAACTAACGGATCCCCTACTTTCGCTGAAAAGCGGTAGCATAAGTTTGAAATTCTCCAACTCTAGCTTCTGCTGCGCTTCTCGCTTAGGGTCCTGGCAGAGGATCGCAACGGCCAGGGATCCACGCTATCCCAGATGAGCCCGCGGTCTGCGTCCACTACTATACAGTGCACGGCCGGACCCTCGAGGAGGGCAATGAAGACACCCTTCTTGGCATCGGCTAGCGTCTGGCATGGCTTACTCGCCATGGATGCCCGCATCTCCCTGGGCAACTTACGGGTTCATCGCGGCGCTCCTTGCGCTCTAATTCTCGCTCTTCGCGCCCCATCTCCAAACGGTCCTTCTCAAACGCCAAACGCTCGCGGTCCACCGCCACCCGTGCCAAGTTCGCATCGCGTAAACACATATCAAATCGTTCCATCTCCCCCGCCGTTTCGTACCCCTCTTTCCCCCATTCTTTCGCCGCACCACACGTCGCACTTTAGCTCTTCGCTCCTCGCCCTCACTTCCCACATCGCCGTCATCTCTCCCGTCGCTGCCGCCATTCTTTCGCTTCGTTGAGCTTCTAATGGTATCTCGCCCAACTCGCTCCTTCTCATCATCCAACGCCTTCGCCGCGTCCCGTTCCGCATTCTTCTTCGCGTCCAGGCCATCTCGCGCCCGCATCGCCATCAGCAGCTCATTCATTTCGGCAACCTCCTTTCTTACCCCCGTAATTCACTGATCCCTTCGGTACTTCTTATCGAAGATATCCTGAAGGCGTTTGTACCGATCCTGCACACTTTGCGACGTTACGCGCTGGTTTAAAGACGGATTGTCATTCACACGCGTCGCTGCCTCCTGGAATCGCGTCCACGTCTCCCCAAAGGACGCTATATGCGCTTTGGAGGCCGCTAACTCCGTCACAATAATGAGATCCTCACAAGATGTAAAGCGAGAGTGGCGGCCTTTCTCCTCCACAAAATCGCTGTTGATGATAGGAGATTCGGGCGTAGTTGGACAGGGAGTTTCTGTTGTGAGGTCTGTGGCAGGGGGAGGAGGAGGGAGAAGGGGGGAAGGAGAAGGAGAGGGGGAAGGAACATGCGCAGTGTTGACGTTGTTAACCTTGTCCATGATAACGGGATGGGTGCTCGGTTAACTGGCGCGAAAACGCCTACTGCACCATGTTAATTCCTCACAACCATTTCTCACGGGTCTTCACTAACTGGTCACATTTCAGCAATTTACCTCAGGACTTCATCCCAGAATTCTGCAATTGAATTACAGACTGTAATTCTATTGCTGAAATCTTAGCAGTTTTATTTCTGAATTCTTTGTGCGTCAGCTCTCTAATACTGGTAAAAACATAGAAATACTTCCATTTTGATGTTACTCTCATGCAGAGCCAAATGTGTAAATGGGGGGTTAATTTACTATGGAAATTTGCTTGTGAAATCTCACTGTGGAGTGCGCTCCCAAAAGACATTTTCACGTAATGCACACTACTACCCTGCTGTACTTCACAAGCCATGTGAAGTCCCTGAAGCCGTTCCTCGACACCATCATCGCTTTGGAGAACACACATATCGCGTTCTGGCTCCTGCGCAGCTGTTTCGGGGTCTGTAAGCTCGGATACCTGTTAAGAGTGGTGCCAACAGCTTGCACTACGGAAAGCGCTGAAATATTTGATGCAATGATGGAGAACTGCGTGCGCACACTAGCTGGGGGGTCCTCGACCCCGAAATATTTCGAGAACTGCAGTTTCCCGTGAAACCGATCACCGCCGAGAAGCCATCACTGGGAATTGGACTCACTTCGGCGAAGTCAACTGCAGCTGCAGCCTTATTCGCCTCCAGCGCAGCGTCCAACAGGCTGTGTGCAGCCCTCCCTCCAGCGGCAATTACGGATCTCGCAACGTACCGAGACATCGTGGAGGCGCATTAGATATGGTCCCTCTCTTGCTGCCAGTCCAGGATTCTCCCCTTTAGTGCCCTCTGCTCAAACAAAAAACCATTACAGAAGACACTATCGGACACCATCCACGAGCGGGTGCGGGGAGCGATCGATGTGAGCGACAACAGACGGCAGGCCTTCCGTAACTCTATGGGGCTCCCCAGCACGAAAGATTGGGTGTACTGCACCCCATCTCCGGGCCTTAAGACTAGCATTGAACCAAGAGAATTCTCAATATGGTTCCAATACGATTGCCAAGGGCCGCTTTTCTCTCCGGAAACACCATGTCCCAAGCGTAACTGCCCCGAAACTCTCGACTGTTTTGGCAACCATCTGTTCCAAGTCTTGCAAGGGGGCGAAAAAACGCGAAGACACGACTTTCGGGTTCGTTTATTGGCCAGCGACCTCGGGAAAGCTGCGCGACATCCAGTCATTGAGCCGCGAGAAGGGGTACACCGCACAAGACCTGATATTCGCGCAATGTGACGAACTGGGGAAACAGACTTCTTTGATGTCACTTTCGTCAGCCCCCTAGCGCCCTCCAACAGGAGAGTAAGGACTTTCAACCCTCTGAACTCGCTCAACGCAGCAAAAACGGCGAAACACAGAAGATAAGAGTCCTTCATCGCGTCTTTCGCCAGATGTAGGCTAGTTCCCGTCCCCATCTCTACCCTCGGAGGATCACACCCGGACACCCACGCGTTGCTAGCCGACGTCGCACGCAACGTCGCTACGAGGGCAAGGGAGACCTACGCAAAGGTCCAACAAGTCTTAAAACAACGTCATGCCGCAACGGCAGCGATGTCCAATGCGGCGTGCCTGTTGGATGGCCTCCAGTCAGTTTTCTAGCGTTTTGACGGCTTCTCGCCAATCCGTTCCATTGTAAGCTTTTACCCACATCACGAAATCCCTCAGGGAACAGCTGACCGTATTTTTCATGGATTAAAGACACCCCAAATTCCACTCATTACCGTAAAACTTCGGTCAGTGTCATCCAGCTTATCTGTTACCGTAAAGGAAGCCCCGCGTTCCCCATTGGCATTCTCAATGATGAGGGATGGTTTGGGTCAAAAATTCTGTGCTTCCGGCGACTCTTCCGGGCATTACTTTTGCGGTTGGCAAACTCTCTCAGTTCTGCGAAAAATCTCTTCAGTCGCATTGGCCGGCTGTGAAACGCGTCTACTGTTACGTTAAAGGGACGATAGAGTATGGGATTTGGTATGGGCCGGCCTCCTGGCCTACCATCATCGGGTACAGCGATTCCGATTGGGCTGGATGTAAGGTTCCGCGCAAATCAACCGAGGCTTTCGTATTCTTGATGGCGGGAGGCCCAATCTCTTGGCTATACACTTATGGGGTGCGCCGGGTTTGAGCTAGGGGGGGCACGGCAAACTTGGGCGGTAGTGAATATGCCATGGTAGTGGGGTGGGCCTGGGGGTGTGTTTTGGGCACTTTTGTTCACAATAGAGGCCGAATACCTTTTCATGGAATTGAGAAAAGCTGAATGTAAATGAATTTCCCATCTGATTTATTTTGTTCTCCTTGAGATAATTTTTAACGGCTCATAGTTTGCATAGCAGTAGGAATTGAGGCCTTCAGTTTTTTTAGTAGCCTAATTTCCATTATTTTTGAAATTAATATCTCATTGCAAACCTTTTTAATTCCAAATATACAAAAATCTCAATTATTTGACTATAAAATTGTAAGTACAGAAATATCACCAGGTTTTGGAGTTTAAACTACCCTAAACTCAACTAATAGGGGAAGCAGTATGTAAAACGGTGAATGGTGGCGAGTAGACCAACGAAATATAACGGAATAGCCGCCAGATACGTATTAGTATTAGGTAAAAAAACTCATTTGTTCCAACTCTCTTGAAGATATACTTGGAGAAATTGAAAAAATTACGCAGGATGTGAAAAACTTGGCGTAAAGGAATAAGTGTGCGATACGAATTATATGCATCCAAGCTATGAGGGAGAAACGTTGAAAAAGAACGGTGAAACGTGATTTTAAAACCTGGAATCTTTCTTGATTGGTTCTCTATATATATAAGTACCGGTACTCTTTTCTGTAGTACTGGAGCTTCGAAGTTAGCTGCTGTCTACGGCATACAGAAATATTTATTTATGAAATGTGTGTGTATTCTATCTAAAGGTGAAGTGAATCATTTTTGGTCTCCCGAAACAGAAGAATTTTCAAATCCGTGGAATTCCTGGTATAATTTAAGTCCTCTAGTATGAATGTAACGATAATTGTGTTCAATAATTCTGAGGTTTAGGGAATTTAGGAGATTTGGGGGTTTTATTTGTTTCTTATTACTATTAACATTACCTATTTATTGCAATTTGTAGTTGAGAACTCTTTCCCAGCGATTCATGACAGAAGGTACGTCCTATTATTTAGATTTGAAATTCATCTTCAGGGGCGTGTAGAGTAGAAAATTTAGAGCAATTATTTAATGTAGCAAAACGACTTCATAGTAATTTATTTTATTTAAACTCTTCGAGCATTTTAAATAAATACTTTGTCCACTGGAGTGTAGTTTGCACACATAAGTTTCGAAATTCGACGCTTTGACGCTTTGAATATACATAAGAACATCATTGCACACTTTATGGATGCCAGAACAGGGAAAATATTTTCTATTTACTATGATTTTAAATGCTAGATCCGGTCACATAGGTAATCCCATACCATCCTTGAAAGACTACCGCATCGTAATATTTGTAATATTGAATTTTTTGAATTGATTCCGATGTGAATTTAACACCCCTGCCAAAAACGTTTTAAGTTTCAAATCAGAACGGGAAACGAGCAGATAAACAGTTAATTGGCACCTTTTCTATATGCTTGGGACTTAAATAAAAGCTGAAGCAAAATATGAAAATGTATGAGTCTAGTTTGATTCTGCCGATCAGCTGCCTAGCTCTCGCCAATCTCTCATTTACCTAACAAATCCGGGAAAATGAATATTTGATAATATATAAAAACATTTTCACACCCAAAAATCCCTTTGAAAACCTCAAGTAAGATTCTACAGCTATTAAGTATACCATTTTCATGCATTTGAATTCAATTGGTACACTATTTTATTTCTTACTTCATAGTAGCAGTGCAAGTGGTATGCGCAGAGACTCTGAATGTTATCACGTATTATCAGCCCATTCATATGATATTTTAGTGTATTGAGCCTTGTTTGGCCCACACAAAGGATTTATTGATAAAATATCAGATTATGTATTACTGTGCGGTCCTTTACAGTATTAGCTTCCATTTTAAGATATTTCTCAATGAAAATACTTAGTCTCATTGAGATTGAGATAATGATGGTATCTATGCTTAATGGCTGAAAGATTCATTCAAAATAATCATTTATAGTAGGACCTGAGGCTTTCTTATTGTAATAAAATGTTGCAAACCAATAATAAAGAATATTTGCCTTGCATTATTTCAAGAAGTGCGTAATTTCGTATCAAAAATATATAAAAATGACAGAAAATATTCAGGTAAATGTGAAGGTATGTTTTAGGTGGGCAAAGAAAAGAATAATTTAAACGAATGAATAGGTCCAATGAAATGAGCAAGTACTGATTTGAACACCAATGTGCACTTATTTTCATTTCGTATTTGTTTGTTCAGGGAAGCGGGAAATTTGAAGGAAAAAAGTTTAGACACACATAATGCCCCAGTAGGCTAGAATTTGAAAATTAAAACACAGTTAACAAAATAAACGTAGACAACTTTATCGACGGACGGACGCATTAATTATTATCAGTGATGATCGAGAGGCAATTAATTATTCAATTGATATATTTTTCCTTCAAAAAGTATAAGTATCGATTAGTACGGAAAAAAAGCAAATTTTTCTTCCATATCTGCCTACAATTTAGGTCATCTATTGAAAAAAACATAGTTACTCAAGAAGAAGGGGGTTTAGTATCATATTTCATGGTTTAAAAGTATATAATTCCCTTCTCGTTCTCTTGAAGATCTGTTTCTAAATGATAGAGCGGTAAACAGGTCTGTTGCCTTAAAATTTCAATTCACGGTATTCATTGGATTTTTAATTTAATTATTTAACATTACCGTTCAGTGGTGAGCTAATATGGAGTTAAGGCGGATTTTCCGACATTTGTAAGGTTTTAATCAAATCTTGTTGGCCTTTAATTACTACTTTCACTGATGAATTGATTCGCAACTTTTTTCCAATATTAATTAGGAGACGACAATAAAATCATATGAAAGGTCTCATTAAATCCTGAGATGCATGGAGATATGTATTTGCACATGATAATTAAAATAAAACTCTCTCGCGAATTACATAATTTTAAGCTTTAGCTTCCCTCTCCAACTGCATCAAATTATAAATTCAAAAATGGGTATTAGTTTAAGGACTAATACTTAACTTATTAAAACCCCCTTTTAAATAGATATTTTTTGTACAAAAATGTGCTCAATTGAAAAAAGAACTGTAAAAAATACAAGTTATCTGTTACTATGTGCTACTATGAGGAAACAGATTACCGCTTTTGATCTACAAAGAAGCTATCTTATTTTAGAAATCCTTGCAGTTTAGTTTCATATCTGAATTTTTTTCACCATGTATGAACTGCAGGTTTTGCTCCTTTTCCTCGTTTTCGGAGTTATTTATTGAACTTTACACTACTGTTTGAGTTTGCAAAATGTCCTTTCTAGATTACATGAAATGGTATATTCAGAAATTTCCCTTACTATCCAGTTTATCGCAGCCTTTTCCTAATTGAAGTTTCTTTTTGACGATAAAATTTATTCGTTTTTCAAAAAAAACACGAAATATTTGACGGAAGCCTTTTCAATCAACGCTTGAGAATATTTGATTAACCTTGGATCATCTTCAAGTATGCTTAATTTAACACATATATATTACGAGTTCTTTTGTTCGACAAGATATACAAGAAGCAATAAAAAGTTCAAAAAAGCGGGTACTTTCTGTTCCCTTAAGTTTCAGAAAATTCCGCCCTATTAATGAGATTGTCACGAGAAGATTCAGAGCCATTCAATAGCTCAGAAATGCGAGAAGTGGAGGGACATTTATCGTTTTCATGTCGCATGAAATTGACTAAAAAAATATTGATAAGGTTGAATTCAATCTGTGAAAGTGACGTTAATGTTTGTTGTCAACAGTTAAAGTTGTAACACCAATATTAGTAAGATCATACCGTCATCTTTAAAATTTTCATGCCTGAAGACGTTACACAGAGCATTTCCTTGCAGGCGGAAATTCAAAAAGTTGCAGTTGTATAAGTGCGACGAGGCCATTTGATAGGGAATATAAGATACTAATCTGACAGGAACCGAGGTCGTTTAACTTATTATCTGTATAATATATCAGAAATATGCATTTAAGTGATGAGAGAAACGTTCAGGGCATCTAAAAAGTTGTGCAATAATAGAAAGAAGAACTTGAATCGCTTGTCTGTAATGGAGCACCGTTTTCTGCACTTGGCATGCTTGAGTTAAATGTATTGGCACCACATTGGAATATCTGGAACCCCAGCACTTGTAGCTATCTTCAAGATCTCAACGACCTCACAAACTGGAGGAATAAGACTGAAGAACCTGCCAGTCCCTCCAGACGAATTCGGAATCTACTGTCCTAACTACATATTCTGACAATGGTAATGACATGCTTACCACACACCTAGTATTAGGTGGATCATCTCCGTGATAATATGTAAAAAGTGATAATAAATGACAAATACGGATTAATCTGTAGGAAATTTACAGGAATCATCGTAAATAGAGAACTATACTGCATATTATTGGCTGAAAATAATTTTTTAAGCTTTACAGCTCTTCTAATGCCTATTTAGCCACGAATCAACATCCTTATGTCTATTTGAGATCAATATAGACGAGCAAACATGTTCAGAGGTTAAGCGTATCATGAGCAAAGTATATAAGCACGTTTGCGGATACCCATCGCTTACTGATTTTAAGTTTTTGCCTGAATGAAATGGTCTCTGGAAAGATATTGTTAAACCATGCACCACTCTCAAGTCGTGAACATATGTAATATTATTCACTCTAAAATGGCTTTTCAGTCGAACCGAAAGGAATCTATAAGCAACTTATCGAGAAAAATTTAGGAAATTACTCTGCATCGATCACATGCAGTTGGAAAAAATACCAGTCTTACACATTTTGTAATTAGTTAGCTGATACTCTTTCGCACATATTATTGAATAAATCGCTCTCAATGAAGAGGTAATTGGATTTGAAAACTCACGGGTTTCATAATTTTGATATCCTAATACCATCCGCCCAGATAAGGTATTTCAAGTTGGTGAGTTAATAATTTATGTCAAGAAAATCAGCATTGGTGTATCACATATACCGCCCAGGCGCTACTCAAAAATCATTAATGAGTCCAAGGTCAACATTACAGAGTAAATTTAATATTTTAACCATAAAATATATGCTTTTGAACATACCAAAAGATTTTCTTATCCTACTGCATCTAAGCATATTAAAATTTTTTTAGCAGATTAAATTCTTGAAACTCGAGAAAATCTTCATGAACTTCGCATAGTTGCACTCAATTTACGAGCAAAGTCCGCTACAGAAATGCAAAATTATGTTTAAGAATCAGTCAAAATTTATCAGGATAAAATTAATAAAGGAAATAAAATGGTTTGATTCCCCAAACGGGTAATCCGAAAAAACACTGCTGCTCATACAATGAGCGTTTCCGGGATAATGGAACGAGAAATTTAAATCAAAAACTATTGAATTGCAGATATCTGCCAATCACTTCCAAATAAAAGAACTGATTAGTTTAGGCAAGACGTTTCACAAACGTTTTTCGACTACACATCGGAAGAAATTGATGCTAATTCCGCTAAAGATACTCAAATGGCAAAATACTAGCATCAACGACCGGATGACTAATTTAACCAAATTCAAATTAATCGCACATGATGATGAAGATGATGACTCTGTTTCTAAATTTCAAGAAAGTCAACTACAATTTGAAGACAATGTATCAGTCCTCTGGGTTATTGAAGAACATTACTGGAGTGTCACATTAATCTATTAAGAGAGTTATGGTCTTATTAATATTCTTCACGATGGTAGAGATAAAGAAAACCTCGACATGACATGAGAAGTATTTAAATTAAATTATGCAATTCCAAATACCATAAGTAAGTTTTCTCTTCCATTGAAATTAAAAAGTACGGAAAGAACAGTACTGTCACAAATGGAGAATAATTTAGGTGAAAAGCTCTTCTCTCCTTATAACGCGCAAGGCTTTGAGCAATAGTTATTGGTGAATGCATGTAATATAGAAGAGAATTTTTTAAGGAGTATGTTCGACCAGTTTCGAGTGATGGCGTACCATCGGGATACAACATCCACAATATCCACCCGCTGTAAGGATAAGAAATTTATGAAGGCTACCTAAAACTTAAAATACTTATCAAAACCATCTGAATTATATGCTGGATGATAATTGGACTACTTGTTTGAAAAATGGGACCCCTATTCTATAATATGTTGCTTCCATATTTAGTTGGAAAATTTATCTAGTTGATTTGAAGTCTACATTTTCATGAACTGACAAGACAAAAAGACATGTGTTTGTGCGTTCACCTAGAGAAAGCTCAAAGAAGTTCTGATATTCACGGTTATTACTGACAGCTTATATAGACTAGTTGGGAATATGAAATTGTAACAGCAGTCCGATAATTCACTACTTGAAATTTTCTCATCCAAAGATTACATGTGCCACGCATATTTTACAACGTACTGAAAATGATTTCGATAAAAATAACGTGCGTTACTGGCCTGAAATATGAGTTAGAAGTCTTTAAGCCACAATTTGCGTAATTTATGGCCCTTTAGCATCGTGTTACCGTCTTTGAACTATGGAATTTGACTTGATATTATGATATCATTTTTTGAAAGAATTAGTGAAATGAAAAAAGATAAAAACTTCAGATAATTTGAAGATAAGCATATGGCACCTATCTCTTCAATTTATTCCATGTAAAATCATATGTAAACGTATAGCTCGACTTGATATCATCCATCAGTTGGAATTTTCATTTTTGTGTCAATCAAGTACAGTATAGGATTGCCAAAATCCCAGTTTCCCCACTAAGAGCCCGATTCCTGTTTCCAAAAGTTGTTTTCCCATAGAAATTATCTTTCATCATTCTCTAGATCACTAAAGGAGCCTTTTATATCCATGAAACAACCGTTATCGGTAAAAAATGAATCGGAGAAAAATTCAACTTTTCGAATAGGCATTGCTCTATTCAAGCATATTTTACATCTTAATTAGCCGTTAAAATTTTTATTTGAAGTTTTCTCTCCGCCATCCTTCACTCAATGGGGTCTTTTAATTATTTGAGCTACACTTAATTCCCGTTGACCAATTTATAGAAACTTTCTAGCTATCAATGCTATTCAGACACAAGTGACTGTCCCACAGAGCAATAAAATGTTTCCGCGAAGAAAGAAGGTATGGTTACATGTTTCCAAAAACAACACCAACGAATTTTCTATATAGCCTCGGAATCATACATAAATATAAATTATACAAAAATTCTAAGGCTTCGTTGGCTAGCGCGATGCACCCAGCCGAACCGGATTCTTGTTGAGGAAGAAAAAAGTGAAACCATCGTATATTAGATTACCATATCACCTTTTAAACAGACAAAGAAGCACTTTTATGATATTTCAGATGATTTATTATCGAAATTGACGCAATATGGGCATATTTTAAGGGTCTGAACATCTTTTACTCGATGCGTTTATTCTTTCCAATTTCGTTATTTTTGTAATAGAATGCAATTATATAATTGATTAACGTTTTAAACCAATGGTTACATAAAGATGTCCAACTTTTTAGTGATTTAATGTCATGAAAATTTTCAGTTAAATTATTGATGGCATTACAAGCCTCTGGTCCTCTTTTCTTGCTTAAAAAGCTTCTTTTCGTCAAGTATTTTGTCTTAGCTTATGCTTTATATACTCTTGGTGGGATTTTTGAAATTTATTTCGGCTTTAATTACTATGAATTGCACGATAAATCTGGAACCAGGAGCAATAATTTAATTAAATTACACAGTGAAAATCATTATCAGATGTTAGCTCAGTTTCACCTTATCCAAATTGTTAGAGATAAATCCATGACGCCTCACTCTCACAAAAATGGTTTGTTAAATTTTGAATAAGTCGATTAATTAACGAATCATCACGAAGTATGGATTAAATCATTAAAAAAGTGCTCGCCTAATTTAGTTAAAAAATCCTTCGAGAATTTAGCTGTAAAATATCATTAACACAAAAAAATAAACTAAAAGAGTAAACTTGTCTCTGGAAATTGGTGATCATTTATTTTGAAACTTTCTTTGCACTATAATTCAATTATAGTTTAGAAATATGTGTGAAAGCAACCTATCAACAGGTGTATTGAGGCGGTGCTCTAAATTACATAAAGACTACTAAGAAAATTTGAGTCATTAGTGAACTGGTAAAATTATTTCAGCAGCATTTTTTTACTTGTGAATGGTAAATAGATTGTAGCCTGGGGTAGCTTTAAGGGGAACAGTGATGCGTTCGACCTACCTGAATGGAAGCCAAAAAACTAATGATTTCTTTTCGGGACTCTTTTTGGACTCCAAAGAAAATTGTCCGAGATTGAAAAATCTAGACAGTGATAGAAGAATCTCTAAATGTTTTTTCCGTAATTGTTCTAAAAGTGAAAGTTAAGCGAAAAAAAAGTTACTATGGAAGCTGATGAATGTTTCAATGAACATTCGCGGATTGTTTTTGGTAATTTCTTCTCATAGATACCACACAGAGCTATAAATTAATTGATGAATGGAATAGCCCTGATATAAAATAACAAGTATTATTATTTTCACCTTGAAAATTCTCACCAACTATTTGTTTTGCGAAGTTTGACCATACCTCTGACTTAAGTATTAATGTGTGAATATTTACGCCTCAAAATGGCCTCAGATGACTTTAATTATTTCATCTGCAAATTAAGGGAGTCAATGTTGAGGGTTTTCCAAAACTAGAAAGCTTAAATATGGAAACTCAAAGTAAACTAAAAGATTCATAATTTACGCCCCAGTTTTCCGAAAAGCTTCAAAGAGTATATATTTTTAGCTTTCAGTTAGTTTGAAACTACATTAGATATATCAAAAATTCGGACACATCGATTACTCTAGGTATAATCTATTTTGAATTCCAAACCTGCATATCTACTTGAATATTAGTCTTTACTTGGTGGAGTGAAAGGAAGAGTAAACCAATAAAAGAGAATAAAGATCCACTCATCTCTCCTTATCACATAAAAATTCTAACTCTTTACGTATTCAAAAATCGACAAAATAGAGGTAGTAGAAAACTCATCGTTATATTTTTTGAAATCTTAATCCAGTAAGTAATTTATTCACTAACGATGATTCTTCCGCATCTACAGCTTTGAATCCATTTTAGTGTAATGAAAATGGTGGAAAGTCGGCAGGAGGATAGTTGCCGAGCTTGATGCGAAATAAATTACGGTATTTCTGGAGGATTCCTTTGAATCGGGCTGAACCGTGAGAATTGATACCGTTGTTCTCTCCAGTCGGAATTATTTTTCCTAAGGCCTCGTTGATACGCATCTGAATCTCTGCCGATACGAGAGGCACCTCGGTAGCTTGATCGGGTCGTCGCCAGCGGCCACATACGAGAGTTCCTTGTATTTCAACGCGGCGATCTTGAGGGTCTCCCTGTTGATTGGGTCAGCATGCTGGTCATGGATCAGCCTATGGACAAGGGTCCATAGGCTGATCCATGAGATGCTTCTTGAAATCGAACCCAATGATCTTGAGAAAAGGCCTTCCAAGGAAAACATCGTCCATTTAACTGTCAACTAAAAGGAACTCAACGCCGTCGTTCGAACCTGGTAATTATTTGGTGACTGCGTGCTTGACTTTAGCTGATGAACTGTAGGTGTCTTCTGAAGTCTCAAAAGCTCCCACCAATGACACGGGGTTCTTAAGAGACTCAGTAGCCAGCGAGGGCTTCGCCTCCCTCAGTTTTACAAGGTTAGATGAAGGCATAGCGTTACAGTCGGGCCCCGAATCGTCGAGAACCACATCTAATACGTTCTCCTCTAATGCGATTCGAAAACGCCCTTCATCAGCGTTCGGCGCAGTGCAAAACGAAGTCGAAGCTGACTTGACTTTCTTAGCGCGCTTGGCTTCCCGTTTCCTATAGTTCTCCTCAAAGAGCTCCTTTTTCTGCTCATCAGTTGTGATCTTGCATTCCTTGAACGGGTGCTTGCCACTAAAATATGAGTTCAGGCATTTTTCAGCCCATAACCTATGTTGTTGCCTACGCTTTTTCCTTGGTCGGGTGGAAGCAGGGGGCTTATCTATATTTTTCGTAGCCCTTCCGGCATGTTTGAAAGTGCATGAAACTTTCACACTGCGAGGCCTTGTAGTTCTTTGTTCCCGCAGTTTCCGTCAAAGCAAGTTCCTTTGCGACTTGAAGGACTCCGATCTTGAAGAATTTGATGTCGACATGCTGCAACTTGGTCCATCCACGACGTCAAATTTTTGTGCGTTCTGGTAGCACTGCATCTTTGCACTTCTTCTCCAAGCAGTCAATAAAACCTTTGGACAGGTCGCTACCTTCAAGAATCTCCGATGAGTTGTTCCGATCGAGGGCGATGATGACTTCTACGATGAAATTTGTGACGCCGCGAGCGGGGTCGTCCTTGTTCACTTCGTATGACACAGCGAACAAGGCTGCCTCGATTCGTTCTGACATATCCTTTGGAGCGGCTGTAGATGCCGCGTCGAACCATGACTTTACAGATGCGGCTGTGGCGTCTTCGACAGAGTTGGCACCCTCAATCTCTCCCATTATGCGTAAAGCATGTAGAGTGGTCGGTTCCAGACAATCATTAACGGACGCAACTTGCATCTTGTTTGCATCATCGCGATCTTTGTTCATGTCCCCGACTTTAGCAATAAATACCGTGTACTCAGTTTCGAGTTGGATTAATGACGGCTGATCGACCAATTTTAGCGAAGGTGGTGTAACTAAAGACACAACTCCGTAGTTCGTTACGGAGGTTTCGAGATGTCACCCACAAACTCCAAACTCGTACCCTTTCGAAAGCAAATCACTTGGTTTAAGGGTTTCTGGGAGCTTGTCTATGTGGCGCGAAATGTCCGTGTAGTAGAAAGACCCTAGAAAGTGGTTCTGAACTCCTGTTGTCGCGAAAGCGTCCGAAGCGATGGGGGGAATTGCAGGCGCGATGCGAGACAAGAGGGGAAGGCGGCGCGAAGACGTCTAACACTACCGTGCCTTTGTGGAGATCTTGCTCTCGGCAGAGAGCTAGGAAAGGAAAAAGGTTTCAATAGAAATCGTGTAGTAAACTCCGTTGGCAAAAAATGCGGCCACACCCAGGTCGGTCAATGATCCTTCCTTGGGTTGGCTACCCAGTACAGTTGGGTAGCTTTTATGGGTGCACCTCCACAATTCGCCGGCGGCTAGTGGCGGAATAAATTAAAGTACAGATCTAAACCAAAGAATTTGAGCTTGAAGCTGTAAGACCGAGCAACTGCAGTACTCAACCATGTCGGGAATAATTAGGATCGGATCTTAGTATTGCAACAAAAGGATCATGATATTGACTACCAATAATCTTGTATATCTGTGAGCTTACCTCTATGTTTACTTACCGAAATTTAAGACCTCCTCGAAACCATCCGTTACTGTTAATAATTTACCCGAAACTACACCAGGCATGAATGTGCTAGATTAATTGTGCCATTTACTTATTGAATATAAGAGTTTGGAACAAATATTGGATCAAAACATGTTAATCAGAAGATTTACGTTTTCTGTGGAGCAGAATAGGAAATGCGGGCAGAATTAAGAAATAATAGGAAAGGATGGAACATTGAATTTCTTTAGAGCTAGGGTACGAGAAGAAAATGGGTGACGATTACTTTGAAAATTGGATCTCAACAGTTGTAGACGGCAAGAGGCATGAGGACCTAAGCTTTATATCTCACTCATTGATTGGGAATAGAATGAAACATGATGACCGAAAGGAAGATTTTAGGGTCTGCGACATTTCTCAATATTTCTTTTACGGTAGTGAGACCTTTGCGGTTACTAATTTGGTAATAAGTAGGTGGCACGGGTGTTTTGGAATATTTTTTAATTCTAAAGTTAGAAAATGATTTCAGTAATATTAATTAGATCTTGATTACTAAAAGTTTGTGCCTGTAGTCTTTTTCTTCGAAAATTTGTACCGGAAGACTCGTTTAAGTACCAACCATGAATTTTCGAGACCTATAGGGAAGCCAAAAATGGTACAAAAATTGAAAAAACTTCCTTTTAAAGAGATCGAAAAGTTGAGAGGCGACTTCAAGTATTGACTCAGGTAGTGGTGAAGTTGGAAGTCAATTTCAGATCTTTGAAAATTATATTACGGTTCACCACCTAGAAAGGGTGCAAAATGAGTTCTCTGATATTCAAAGTGTGAGCCTAGACCAGGGTTGTGGGTAATATGTCAAAATATCAATATCTCCGGCGCACAGGACGTGGGAAACAACTGAAAGCCAGTAGTACGTTAATAATCGGTATTTGACAACATAATTTAGTTGGGCGAAGTTTAGTACATAACACATTGACACTTTTTGGGAAAAGAGTGCAAAAATTTAAAAATAGTTAAAAAAACATATCTCCACGAAAAATTCATAAACGCATGAAAAGGGAACATACCAAACATTTTATAGCAAAATGTTTCCATGTTTTGCAATGCAGGATCAGAATATAATACAAAAGCCTAATTCGATTGTCCTTGTTGGCCCAACAAAATCACATTTCCCTACTGTATTGTATAATTTGACTGATTTCACGATTAAAATGTACGAAATCCAGGCTAATAGGTCCAATTGTGTTGAAAAGAACGATATTTAGAAATGACGGGACTTCGGATCCGAAAATATTATCGCTACAAATGCATGCAAGTGCACTCCACAGAAAACAAGGAACTTTTCAAGGGATTTTAGTCTTAGTTTGAGTACTCTTCTCGTTTTTTTGCAGATAAATCTTTCCTATCTTGTAAATGGGGAAATTTTTTCAGAGCCAGGGTTCCAAAGACAAGTATCAAGATTTATCCGTATGTCATTTGTACAGAGATGATCAAATATCAGTAACGAGAGTTATCCGATAGGACTTTCCATGCCGAATAACCGAATATTTAGTCTTCCAAATCACTTCCATTATTTAAATCATTTTCTTCAACATTGACGGCATAATCACTAAATTCACGAATTGTTCCCGTTCTGGAAACATTAGTGTTACTTCTTTGAAATTTATCATCAATCGTAATAAAATTATTGATGTTCTTGTATACATTTGATTGCTCAGTGGACTGCCAAATTCTCCCAGTTATTCTAAAAAAATCATTTTTAAAATTTACTCCAGGAATACCCAGAAGAAATCTGAGAAATCCCTGTAACAGTTGAGAAATAAAATTGAGCTTTAAAAATACGTTTAATTTATCACGAAATTTGGCGAAAAGCTTTGCCTGTATAAGTGGCGGTCGGACCTCATCTAATTTCAAAGTGCTTGTTCAGTTTTCCCGCCGTTAACAAGACAAAAAAAACTTCGGCTTTTGTTAGTTCTCAGTGTTATCGGAATTAGTGCCTCCTACGAAATTATTGGAACTTAACGAACAAATGCTAGGCAAAAGTGATACAACAAATATTACATCATATAATTTAGCAATGTTTCTGGTTTCAATTGGACTACCGTGGTGCAATCACATCAGATTTATCTCAAGATAATTGAGCTCAGGATCAAGTAGGATAGCCAAGTAGTAATGCACATGTTGAACATTGATAGCACGCATTTCCAAGAAAAGGTCTAGAACAGCATTGAATAAATCTACGAAACAAAATGACATCATTCCCTTCACCATTTTCAATCTTATATCGAAATCATCAACAGTAACCGGAACTAGGGTACGAAAAGTCTTCTTGAACATCAATTTCACTTACGATAAATACGAAACAGCTTCACTTACGACCCATGATTTCTTCCGACTCTGAAGGCAACAAAAAGCAACCTATTAAGTGTTTCAAACACAAATTGCTCGCAGTCACGCGTCTTTAGACATGTCAACCTATTTATTTGTTGGAGCTCGGCCTGTGTATGGAAAAATTTTCGGAAGACTTTTTTGTACATCAAAATCATATGAAACAATGCGAGAAAGCGACGGATACTTGTTTCGAACGGCGTTGGAATAAGTCACGGAATCATTTTCAAATAATTGCAGCAATTAATCCATTAAATTATCCCCCTTGGAGACTTCCTGGTCTAACTTCCATTTATGTAGTGATTATTTTTCTTTAACGAAATCAGTAAGTTGGCCCCAATTGTAGTTTTTTTTTTGGCATAGAAGGATAGGAAATCCCCCATAAATGTGTGAACCATTCAAAAAACGCCGAAAAAACTTCTAATGTCTGCATTCTTGAAAATGTTTTTGGAGATAGAAAAATGCTCGTGTGAGATCTTAATTTTGATGCACCATTCTGAACGCATGAAGACACCTTTTCTAGATTCCCAAAATTCTCCAGCTGATTTATTTCAAGATCATGAAGAGAACCACTTTTCGTTCTATCGCATTAGATAAGTGACATATAAACCAGGGTCTACTGAAAAGTTTCAATTCTCACCTTAAAAGATCATACCAAAGCTTCATTTGCACCCTCTGCTCATTTGCGGGTCAAATAAGTTTGAAACAGAAGCCACATTTGCCAGTTTACAAAAAAACCTTCAGTGCATTCTGATTTCCGAAATTTGTTTCCGAAGAAAGACTTTATGGGTATCACCGTGATGCCAGACTTCAGAAAGTGAAAAAAATCTAGTTCAGGATAATAAGGCATCTCAAACGATATAATAGCTTTAGAAATCAAGATAATCAATGTTCCCTTGCTCCAACAGTCTTTTAGCAATAAATGGTATCTATTCAAGGTATACACAAAGATTCTAGTTCGTGCCTGTAATTTCTTTGCATTTTAGCTGCAGTATTTGTCTTAGTTTGAATCAACCCAACATTGTAAAACATTTCCCCGTAGTTGCCTCTTAACTTTTGTGCAAAAGTAATTTTACCCTTGGTTTATTGAAAGTTGATTATTCTTTTGCGTTTTTTTTGTTTTCATTGGTCACAGCAGCTGTCAACAGAATGCATGCTACATAATCGGAGGTATATGCGTCTTTTTTCTTGAAGAATACCTAAAATATAGCTTCCTTTTCATTATTATTGTGTTCAAAGTGATTGTATTTTGCAGCAATGATTAGCTCTTCGTTGCTAAACGACAATTTTCACATAACAGCTTTCGAAGTGAATACAACTTCACGTCACTTGAGGGCGTTTTTACTGAATCTTAATGTACGATAAGGAAAGATTATTGCTTCGCTGGCGTAGCTAAGTCTGTCGCAGGCGCTATTGTGAAGCAGTTGTATCGACAAGAATCGTCTGTATTGCGTTTAAAGGAATTTAAAGAATGTTCAACCGTATAGGGTGGTGATGGATATGTCAGTTATCTAAATGTATAACGTTAATTAAAACATACCAATTAGCCTATTTTTGAAAGTTTGCATAGTATTAATTCTCTGTTTTACTGATTCATGCACTTTTATTTGTACCTGACAGTGATACTTTTTTCCATTTCTGAAATATACTGCTAAGTCTTCCTTCTTGTGAGTTAATTCATTTAATTAAGAGATAATTTGATCATGAAAACCTTTTGGATAAGACTCTATTTAAGTCGTTGATGTACATAGATTTTTTTTCTTGCATACTGCTTACTTCCGCAGCAACTTTTTGCATCGTAGCGTTAATCTGTTCTTCTTATGGTGCATGTTTCTGTATCATGTTTTTAAGACGATGCAGCAATTAAAATTGCCTTGTCAATAACGTGTTATATGTAAATATTGTGTAAATAAAGTGTAAATAAAGTGGTTAGGGATTCTTGACAGACTATCTCATTAATTAGAATGATTACAATATTTTCTCGCAATATATTCTAGTGAATATGTACGGCTCCGACCAATTTTATAGTAACTTTGACCACTTCGAACGGGGTTGTTAATTTATTTAGATTTATCAAAGCACGAATATTCAATACTTAATGTTCTAGAAGTTGCTGGGAAAATAAAGCTTTACCGATAAATCATCCCTTTAGTTGTTGAAATTGAACTTTTCTCTGTAACGTTTCCCACAAACAGACTAGTGTAGTGCTTTTGTCACTTGAGATATCGCAATACAAAGATGCTTAATTTTGATTCCAGTGCGCTCATCGACTTCTGAAAACAGATTTTATTTAAAAACTTGCTTTTAATGTTACTATACAAAATAATAAATCCGAGTGTTTCTTTTAAAAGCTTCATCTTATGTATATTCCAACTGCTTAGACCAGGTACTGCAGAAAAAGAACTCCACTTAGCCCCCTTTATCTTTACATTCTAACTGAAAAATCATTTTAATCTTGAATTATTATCATGTACGTCCACTAATTGTAAACAAAATATATTAAAATATCATTTGCATATTCTTTGTTCTAATTATTTATTAAAAATTATCTTATTTATCTCTATTGATTTATCGAAAAGTGCCGATACTAATATTCCTAATCGTCGCCCGGGAGAATTTTCAGTTGTTTTATCCTTGTAATATATACTAGAACATATTATAGAGTCCTAGATAATTATGTAGCCGTTTTTGAAGCTTTTGTACTATTAACATAGCATTTATTATTTCTCGATTTATCTTTCTTGTTTTATATTAAAATATGTACCTTCTTATGTATTCGAATTTCCTTTAATCTCATACTCGCGACTATTTATTCAAGTTTCATGCTCAATATTTCTCCTACTTCCTTCCTTTTGTTGCCTATAATCTACTATCGTTTAATCTTGAATCATTTGGGTGGGCATACCCCGCCATGGAGGTATCATATTGCAAAACCAGTTGGGTTATGCCAGCAATGAATGAAATTTGAATTTACTTAAAAATATTGCTGTTTCGGTAATCCTATGGACTGTAGGAGTTTAAATATACTATCTGATGTCTGGCTTGATTTGATTTTTACCGGAAGATTTTTCGATGCCACCTTTTTCAAATACTGCGACTGAAGAAGTTTACTTAAACTTCTAAACTAATCAGGTCTGCACTTGAAGTTTTCGCCCAACTTGCTTGCCCTCTTCTCGTGTCAATCGAAGTGTTGAACTCGTATAAGGACAAAATATAGGGCTAAGTATTTCAAGTAAATAATATTATATCTCTTATTTTCTTTTTTTCGTATACTTGAACAGCAGCGGGGTATGAGGGGGTTCATTTACTGTGACAGATGTATTGGCTGTAAGCCAATCAAATTTTAATTCTTAGTGTTACATTGGATGAATGTAGTAGAAGATCTTAAAAGGGGACCTGAAGGTTACCTAACAGGCAGCCTGTATTGAATTTTACTGCTAATGCAGCGTACCTTTGCGTCAGGTCAGCTCAGACCTTCCCATATGTTTCCATGGCCCTCACAGCCATGTTTCGCGTAATATTGGTAAGCATGCAAATGCGTCCAGGTGAACAATAGTGAAGCTTGATCAAAAAAAACATTTTTTGTTCACTTTAATGCTGCTCAGAGTGCGACCCACTTTTTATCATTCGATAAACTTCGATTTTGAGCCAATTTGCAACATTCTATCCTTTCAATACCTGCATGTGGATGATTGAACTGTGAAGATGTAGAATTTTCAGCTAATTAGTAAGTTTTTACTCTAAGGTAATGTTTCTAAAGTATATTTTCTTGTCAATTTTCGGTCCCAAAAAGCTTTAAATCGCTTCAATTATTGTAAATATTTGTATTGCGAGGAGATTCGTCCTCATATTAGGGCAAATTGTGCCTCATATTAGGTCAGTTACATTGCATATAGAAAATACTGGAAGAAATTTACTAAGCTTGCATATATTTTCCGACTAATTTTAAAGTCTCAAATAAGCATATTAAATAACATAAAATGCATTCAAGGTAATTTTGTGGAAGATAAAGAATAAAATTAGATAAAATCAGGATAATTATACAGATATTCTCCTCAAACCCTTTTCTCTCGAGAAAAGAGCAAGAAGAGCCTCCAAAATATCTATAACCCGAACGAAGACCTAAAATTCTATCGCACTGCTTAGAATAATATACAGAATATCCTGAAATATCAAGGTCCTTCAATACCTGCAAAGATCCTCAAAATTAGCTCCATACCCAACAGGAGTCCTGGATTACGAATAAATGCTCATCTCTCCTCTGTCTTCTACAACAACTTCTCCAAAGTTCTTTACCAGTGGATACAATGGAAACCACCCAATACTACTCATCATCCGATCCCCCTACATCTGCCTCAGCCTCCTCTGGCTCATCTGGCTCTTCTTTCTCTTCAAGCTCCTCTGCCTTGTAGAAAAATTGACGGCAAATCCACTACAGAACACGTTCCCGTTTCATCTTTCTGCAGTAGTCCTTGTCGTTAGTTGGTCCATTGCCCATCAAAGCCAAGCGTTTTATAGGACAGCGGGCCCTCGATAATCTGCCGAGGGTGAAGCACGGTCGGGGTTTTTCCATGTTGAGGAAAAGCAAGGTAGCCGATGGAGTGGTTTATGGCAATGTTGTTCCTTAATCAATGAGGCCATTGAAAATTTAATCATATAATGTATTCAAAAACTTTCATGGCCTTGAGCGAAATTAAAAATGCGAGTAAATTTTGCGGGCTTTTAATTTGCATAATTTCAGGGCAATAATAAAAATTTTGCTTTATATATTTTGGAACTCAATTTGGAGGACGGAGCGGATCAAGAGTTTATTTTTAATGAGGAAGACCAAATTTTGAAACATAAAATAGAAAAAAAAGTCGAAAAGTGAATTTGGGTTCATGGAAGAAATGGACTTTAGGAACATTTTTTTGAAAGAAAATTTAGGACGATTGGTTTCAAGGAGGAGAGGTCAAGGATTGATCTCGGGATGAAGGGAATATGAATTTGCGGAAACGGTCTGTTTCGTAATGAAAAAGCCAAGTGGAATATTTAGACTAAACTGTGGCAGCTGGACGATTTGGTGAGGTAAACTATCGGAACTTTTTTTTCTTGAAAAGACGAAGTAATTGAGACTCAGAATGACTCATTTCCGGGATTAAATGCATACGTGATTTTTGCTGTGTACTTTTGCGGAACTAATCGAGCAGGAATCCTTATCTCCGATTCCCTGACATGCATACTCCATAACTACAAAATAGTCCTTACAGTAGCTAGTTTTGAAGAATTACTAGGAAGTAGGGCATACTGTAGTCAAAAAAACTTTTCTAGAGCTTGTTAAAATACCCGAAAACAATCTTCCAGCATTTTTCCATAAATGTTTCATGGTTCTTACTTTCCTTTATCTTTCTCTTATCACCATATTTATGGTGGAGAAATGTATTTCCGAGGATTCCTCGAGGTTGCAAAGATACAAAAATTTGGATATTGTAATGTTTGTGTTGATATACTACGGTGGTAACGTAGGGGGAGTTTTGGGGTTATTTAATGTATGGAAGATGTAGTTGGTTGTATCCACGCTGATGGGAGTGCGTTGATCCGGACAAGTCGTCACTTGATATCAGTAAATACACTTTTTCACAGGGTAGGAT
This sequence comes from Kappaphycus alvarezii, assembly GCA_002205965.3. Classification (NCBI taxonomy): domain Eukaryota; phylum Rhodophyta; class Florideophyceae; order Gigartinales; family Solieriaceae; genus Kappaphycus; species Kappaphycus alvarezii. Next base: position 441,718 of record NADL03000519.1, on the reverse strand, counting down.
CAATGCCAGCGAGCAGGCATTCTGCGTTAGACATGACGGCCGCTGTAGCATGCCTTCGAGTTATCACCGCGCTAACCTTCTCATAGGTCTCCATCGCTCGAACATCCAAGTTCCGCGCTACATCAGTTATCACTGCGTACGCTTCTAGGTGTCAGCCTCCGGAGGGTGGATATTGGGATAAGCACAGAAAACCAGGTCAAAGCCCAGGAAGCTATGGGTTGCATTGATGCAAAGGACCTACTTTTGGCTAGCGGTTCTTTGTACATAGTCAACATGAAAAAACTCTTCAGCCAGTTGGTGACTCCACGCTTGTCAATTTTTAAAAGGTTCAAGTCCTGCTAGTTTGCAATATAATGATATTTCAATATCGCTTACTTGCGGTAAAGAAGAGTGGAAGCATTTTGGTGGTTTATTGCTTGCAACAGAGAAAGTTTGGGTGCTTTTATCTTGAAATATACATTCAACTCTATCCTAAAGTATTTCAGACAACCAAAATAGACTCTAAAGAGCATTCTTACTCAAAAGTAAGAGTTTAGTTAAGTTCCATTAAGGCCAACCTGCGGGCTACTCATTATACAGGCCGCAATCTAAATGAAGTCTGCTGCAGCATTCCTTTGAATCAACGACTCCCGAACCTTTCTATAAGTCCCCATTGCCCATAAATCCAAATCCCGTACCACTTCATTTAGCAATGTTCATGCATCAGTGTACAAACTCAGAAAGAGGAGATCGCCACGGACTCGAATCAAATTCTGGTGGATGTCGTGATAAAAGATTGATATTTTCTGCGCTTGAAATTTCGCCCAACATTCTAGCATCTGTTTGAATTTCCTTGTTCTCTGTTGGAGGCAGCGAGGCGATTCACCACGGCGAAATCAACTAATAGATACCTTCGCTGCTTCTCATTGGTTGGATATCGGTTATTTATTGCTGTTGGTCGTGGTGTTTACGGGGCACATCACCAGCATGACATTTCATCAGGGTGTTTACGGGGCACATCAACAGCATGACATTTCATCAATCGCTGAATTATAACCTATCTATCATTGTGATAAAAACCATTTCCTCTTTTGTATTTACTCATATACTACTTGGAAAAGTGACTATACTTTGTTTAGAGTATCCTGGAACATTACAATGTGCAGTTGATTACTCCACAAAGCTTCTCAAGTTGAGTTTTTATCTGTAATATCTGAGGCAAGCTCTACTAACTAAAGTAAGATCTCGCTGCATAAACTATGGGCCCAGTTGAATAATACCTTTCTTCAGATCAAGTACCCCCTTTTTAACATGTCCGCCGCAGAAATTTTGAAGATAAAGCTACTAGATATAACTTCCAACGACTTCCATTGTCAAAATTGCGTCGAATCATAGTGTAATTCAAAACTTATTGCTACTGCATTCGAGTACAAAAAGATTATCAAATCTACAGCGTCAAGATAGCAATATTATTATTTCAAATCCTACGGATCGAGCACTGCGTGTGGTCCGCTAATGTATTGTTAAGCCGTACCAAATTCTCAAGACTCTGGATACGTCTTTTTTTTGTCACTCAACACTAAAAAACTCCAGGATATCTGACATCACCGGTCTGAATTAGTATTCCAAGAAATATGAAATTTCTGTGCATATCGATACCATAATAGGATTTATTGAACAGCTTCGGTCTCGTGGTACAATTTTACCGAATGATTATGCAAACCTCATTCTAAATTCCTTAGCTCAGTTAGCAGATAAGATTCCATTCACGACAGCTACCAATTACTTTGCTGAAGCAATAGTGACCTGAGGTACATTTAAAACCAGGTTCCTCGAGGAATCAGCAGCATTACACTGGAGTGAATAATAAAGCGACAGAGCCAATCGGTGCATCATGCATTCCATTTACTTTCAGAGCTTCATCATCAAGATTAGTGCTAGCTTCTGTTGCTTTCTAAACCCCCAAACCAAAAAAATGCGGGGCTACTGAGGGAAGGTAAACATAAATAGCACTTATAACTAAGGGATTATAAGAAAAATGACAATATTGGCAAGACAAGTGGGGATGCGAAGGATGAAGGGAAGTTTTTCAAGCACAGAGGAGAGACAATCCTTTCGAAAATCGGACACTCTTTTTAAAAGCATTTCAAAACAATTTAGTTTGTTTTCCGTATGGAATAAAATGATAAAAATTAGTGGAACAATTTTTATCATAGACTATAAGCTAAACATTTGTCCTTATCATGAATCATCGGAAAATAATTTTGTCTATTTTTCAATGGCCCATATTTTATACTGTATTAGAGTTGAAGCACTTTTTATGATTTTCAGTTGATTTTTAAATTGTACAGTTACAGGTACTGGAATTATAGTACTAAAAAATTATTATTTTAATTAATTCTCATCTGGAGAATTATTCTATAATTTTTTATTGAGCATTGATTCGGTCTACGAAAATTATTATACTACTGGAATCATCTTAGTAACTTTTCTACTCTGATTTGCAGTAGAAATAGACTTAGGCTGTTAGAAAAGTTTAGAAAGCCTCGGGCCATGGAAACATCCAGGTCGATCAATAAATATTGATTTACTTTTTATTATTATTCGCTGCCATATTCAGGTAATTTTATTATTCATTTATTTGGAATTATCTATTTTGTATGTAGGCATTTCTTTTAATTTTTACAGGCCTAAGTTTATAAGCATATAGAGCAACCAAATTACGACGTGCTTTAAGAATGATGTTTGATTTTGGAACAGCGAGCCGTATTATGGCCACTAAAATTTATAAACCCTGAGGAAATAAATTATTGTACCGTCAGCATATTAATCGGGTCTTATCCAGTTGTTAAAAAAGTATGAAGGGACTTCTCCAAGCTTATTAGGATTCGCGGAGTGCTGAAACAAGTGCCTCTCAATAGCGCACTTGCAGTCCCGGATATGGTCAATTATATTTTCTAAATCCCGGTACTTGCAGCGAAAGTTATTTGCACATTGTTTAGAGCTCAAGTTGCGATGCTCATAAATGCTGAAGTTAAGTATAGAATAATTGGTATGGCGAAACATATAGATGAAAATTTGTATTAAATTTTTCTGATGAAAGTGGCAGATGTAAAGAGTCACCGAGTGATAATCACATATACTGTGGCCGAGTGATGATGGAGATAATAGGAAGAGCTATTGAGAATCATCAATCTGGTTAAGTAGAGGATGTGTTTTATACCTAATCCAGTACTGTGAGTTGGACTACAATTTTCCGACACAAATAAATCTTATGCGCCGGTGATTATGAATAATTGGAATAAATAGAGAATAATAAGGCTACTGAACATATCATCCCTATGGGTGCTGAATTATTAACCTATACGGTACTCACTGAGTATTTAGATCCATAAAATAAGCAACTGGACCATATATTAAATAGAGAGATTATCCGTCACTTGAAAGCCTCTTGCGTGCTTCCTAAATACAAGTGTCATAAACACACATGAGAACACTGTACCCAAAAGAAGCTTTTCATCCCTTCAAATGCAGGCTGACTGATGAACCGCAGCTGCGTCACCTACAAAAATTTAAAAAACTTTTAGTAATACTACGTCGCATCAAAAAATAAGTATTTCAGTCGCACCTACGGAAAATAAGTCCAGATATATTTATTTTGACAGCATTGTGACTAAAAGCTAAAATATGAAAGTTACTTTAGCATTTCTTAAAATAATTGAAGGGAAAGCAAGAATATTTTTTCAAGTTGTACAGACTGACCGTAATGGCAAGTTTTAAAAGTATCCTTAGGAGTGAGGATAACTGCAGAAAGTTGAGCACAACAAATTTAGTCGATGGTTAAACTGTTGGTTAATGCTTCCGATAAGCAGGTTAGGGCTTCAGACCAGTGTTCGTGAAGAAGCAATAATCAACGAAAGCAGGATGAATTGTAAGCAAAAACTGCTAGTCTCAAAAGTATTGTAGAAAAAGGCCCTAAATATATCAAAATAGGTGGTTATGACGTCTACTGCAGTAACAATCAGTGAGAATGACACCACTTAATATCATGACAAAGTTCCATTGTTCCCATTGGTAAGAAGCCTTAAAGTTTTTTGCTGACTAGTGAGGTGCGAGAAGTTTCATGAACCACTTAGATCTCAATGATGATTTCATCACTTTGCCTTTGTACAGAGTGGTATGACATCGTGATTTTGCACTGATGTCTGGGTAAATTGCACATGTTGCAATGATGTCTGCGTAGACTGTTTAAAACTTGGTAACGGATACCGAAAGGATACTGTCAGGATATTTTAGGATATTTCTCGGTATATTCGGTACAGTACTACCGCTAAAGAGAAACATCTCACATGCTATCCTCAAATAGGCTATTTAAGCTACTATTATTATGAAACCCCTGGGTCACAGTTGCCTGCACCAGGCAGAGCTTCCTATGATCAAATGGGATGAAGCTGTAAAGGATGCTACTGACTGTAAAAACTTGGCTTCTCACCTTCTAACTGAGGAGAGTGGGTAGACTGTCCTTCTTGTTAGACATTTATCATATTTGGAATATATTAAGGCATAAAGTTTCCAAGTACTTCATTTTTCCGATGTAGGAAGGCCCAAAATGTTTGAATATCGCTTTCGTGAGGGACTTATGCTTGGATATGTTGCAGGAGTATTTCACAAGGTAGGCATCTAGTATTTAACCGTTTTAAGTAGTTAAGTAGTATTTAATTAAGTAGTAATTTTTAAAGTTTTTTGGTATGTATGAGGCTCACTTTTCGGTTTATTTCTCGCTACCAAGTGATCACTATTCGGACCAGTCGTAAAATTGACTTGAAAATGCCAAAAAATACTGCAAGCAGTTCTGAGGACGTCATCTTTTACCTAAACTTTGGTAACGACGCAGAAAAGGAGTTTGTCGAAATTAAAGAGCCTTCCATCTCTTCAAAATAGCTCACGCATATTTCGAAAGAAAATAATGTATGATGAATTGGGAGAAAATGATGAAAATCAAACTAATGATATAGTAACTCCAGGCCTGGAAGCCATCGGGGATCCTACTTCTGATACAGAAATTCTGGGTTTTTGAAACAACAACAAAAGAAGATTCTCATCAAAATATTCACAGCATCAGATGCCAGTGGTGGACTAGTCATTTGAAGCAATTCTCTTTTCTATTCCCGCAAATGAAGATCTCAGTGTTCGTGAAACTCTGGCATCAGCTGAATGAAGTTCTTGGATCGCAGCTATGAATTTAAAATCCTCCATCATCTTCGAAGCTAAAAAGTTATATGAAGCCCGTTCTGTTACCCGTTGCGAAGAACTCGGTCCATGTAGAATTATTCTTAATTTGATAAGAGATTATATCAACCACATAGCCATATTCAAGGAGCTAGCAGTTACGCGTGGTAATTTGCACACTATTTTTGGTGTTTTAATGATTATTTGTATGTGACTACTCCTTGAATTGAAATTATTCGCCTTTTTGACGATAGAACTTTCTTTAGGGTAAAAGAGCTTGTTAAATTGACTTTAAGGAAGCTTTAACGTATGAAATTCCCCCCCAATCCCTAAAAGTGTGTCTGAAGTTGCCGAAAATACCTGGTGGATAGGGAGACCATGGTGCTGCAGATTTTCTTTTGAATTTCATTTATGGTTACATTTAAGCTCTCAAGCTATGCTTTCAGAACATGCATCGTGTTATAAGAAAAACTGGATTCCGTTTTCTCTGTTATGTAGAGTGTCTACTTGAATTGTGTACAAACATGGAAGTGGTGTTTCTCTTGTTTAAGATCGAGTATTTATTGTTATTCTGAATCTTTAAAAAAATGAAAGAGAAGGACATGGCCGGAACGTCAAGGGATGCACGTGAGGGTAGAAAGAGCAAGTTCTACCCAATATTCTCAGTGACGCACCTAAAAGAAACGCTTCTTAGACCAGACAGTGAGTTTCATCTTTGCAACCGTTTGGGTCTGCACTTGAAATTGTCTCTCAACATGCTTGCCCTGCACTAGACAAAAAGAAATCTACCCAGCTTCTATTGACTGATCGGCTAATTCTTAAGTATCAAAAAACCTAATAAATACCGTAAAATCCATTCATCGGAATCTTGTGGACAGAAGAGACTGATTTTGAATACTCTTAGGATAAATATTTATATGTGCTTCACAAAGTCTCCCTATTCGAGACTAGAGCCAAAAAAACTATAAAAAATATCCACACATCAATGCAGAACCTTAATTTTCTGTCAACCAGCCCAGAATGACAGGTTTCTTCCTCGGAAGTATCAAGGTCATCCAACCTCTCATTACGACTCTCATTTTCCGCTCCATCTCTCACAGAGTAGTCCAAGACAATGATTGCTCTGTTACCATCCCCTCCGTCCTAGACAGAAACTCATCCACGTGTGTACTTCAAGGTCTCCCACATGGCTACTCCGTCCATTTCATCTTAGGATCCGTCCATACCCGCCACTGTCTCTTCACCACCCTTTTGTAATATTCCTCGTGGGCTGTTGGCTCATTGCTCATCAAAGCCAAATCATTGGCGGGCAGTGGGCTTTGGTTGATTTGGCGTTAATGAGTGATTTGCGGAGATTGCGTATGTTGATGACACCTTAGGGGAGTGTGAGGGTTATCCGATGGAGAATTTGAAGACTGGATTGTTACTCTGATTAAGTTGCCGGTGAATAGAACAATTTACTGGATATTTTCTTATTCATGGTGAACATGAGAAATGCAAAGCGATACGGCGCCTTTAAATATGCACGAATTCTGGGCAAAAAACTGCTTGATAAAATGTCTGAACGGAATTTGGAGGACGAAGCGGATCACGAGTCGAAAAGTTTCTTCTCAAAAATGACAGGACCAAATATTCAAAAACAAAATAGAAAATGGATTCGTACAGTGAATTTGCGATTCGTAAAGAGGAAGGGCTTCTAAGATTTCTTTTTATAAGAGAAAAGGTATGACAACTGGTTCAATAAAGAAGATGTTAAGGATAAATCTCGGGATTAAAGATAAATGAATTTGTGGCAAGGGTCGGTTTCAGATCAATAAAAACCCACAGAATCAACCAACATAATCGCCATGTCACCACTCACGCAAAAGACCTCGTATGAACTGCTCATCATCCTGCCGTAAAGCCGTGCCATGGACTCCACCTCATAAGGCTAAACATCCTAGCGAAATGCGAGGCAGCGGACGGACCGACTCTTAAGATGTCGCCTTCGTGAAATCCTTGGCTCTCTCTAACAGGAGAGCAAGGGCCTTCAAACCGATTTCCTCTCTGAATGCGGCGCGTAATTCGGAGCAGAGAAGATATCAATCTTTTATCACGACCTCCACCAGAGGTAGGCTCATTCCTTTGCCAATCTCCACCCTTGGAGGTTGGCACCCAGATCCATGTGCGGTGCTAAATGGCGTGGCAAGGAACTTGGTCGTGAGGGCAATGGAGACGTACGGAAAGGTTCGGATGATTTTGATGCAAAAGCACGTTGGAGTATCCGTCATGTCCAATGCGGTCTGTTTGATAGCTGCCTTTAAGATGGCCTTTTACGGATAGTCGTTCCTCCCTCAAGACTATGTCGGTATGCTCTTTTGAGTCGACTGTGGTTGTCAGGAAATCTTTAGGATAGATCGAATATATCTTCCGAGAGTAAAACACTAAGACTTTTCCCAAGGATGCATATTGACCGAGTACTAGTCTGCTAATCGTAAAATGATTTTGCGAAATACTCCATTTTCTTAATTCCTAGATCGTTTCTTCTCTCGGCCATCTGCTTCAACCAGTTATAGAGGCGATCCCCAGACTTCAGTCTAATCACTTTCATCACCTCCTCCTCATTTGCCCCATCTTTGTGGATATTATAACTTTCAAACACCTCCCGTTCGCATCTGAGGGCACGCAACAGCCGACCTAAATCCTCTACCATCCTCTCTCTCCTCACGACATAATCAGGAGCCAATCTTTCGTCTTGAATGACGCCTATCTCGATATCTCCACTTCCAACGTATGGATAAGCCTCCAAGAATTGTTCCCATCTTTTGTTATTTTTTGCTCTTCTTAACGCACGCCGAACGGTTCCTGTTTTTATTGTTCCCGAGAAATTACGCCCAACAATTGAATACTTGACCGCAGACCAAATGCGCCTTCGCATTGGACTACAGCTTGAAACATATACAAGCCGCCGGCATCCTTGTTTTGCCATATTAATATCCTGACGATTCAAGTACATGTGGTGCGATAGTAATCCGACTCGACTGTAGGGCAGTGATAGCATTCGCCTCATCAGTTGAGTCCTAGCGTCACGAGACTCGAGATGCGGCTGATGAAATCCGTGAGACCGCAAGCATGAATGAAGGGCGGCAGAAATAGTGGAGCTCCCCGTGCGAGGTGGGCGATCATAAATGAAACAAAGAGAGTGGGGATGGAATGAAGAGGAGACTGTGTAGTTTGCAAACCTTGTGACCGGAGTCGGCCAATAGTTTGTAGGTGCGTTTGAAGGTGCGCTAGTCTGCAGGAAAAAGAGAAGGGTTAAGAGGGAGACGGGGATGATGAAGGTTTTCAAAGGAGCAGAGACATGGTATCGGAAATGCATCATTTATTTCGCTGATAAGAGTTGGGACCAGATGCGCGCGTCTACTTACGGGAGTTTTCAATTCTTAAAGGTGGTACCTTGACAAGAAACGATTTGAACAGACGTATAACGGAAGGTCTCAAGTCTTTTGGATTTGTACTAAAACATCAGAGGCCAAATCGTATGCTAACTCGACTGTATGAAGGACATGGAGCACAATTTTTATATATTTAAATGGATTGCACATCCGTAACTCGCTGGTAATTAGACGAGTATTTGATTGACCGCGGGATCCTGCTCATTACAGAATTCGCATGGGATAGTCCTACCATTGGTCATCGGGGCCCGGGGGATAGGCAAGCATGTTAAGAGCTGGGGGTGCAAAAGATTGAAACACAAACACTGATACTTTTCGGAATTGGCCTTATTGGCTGGCATGTGAGGACGCATATTTAGAGCTTGCAGATAGGTCCGAATTGTCCAGTAACACTGGATTTTGTAAATGGGGAAACTTAGAGTACTTTGTTATTTGAGAGATGAGATGCAGTTGGCTATGTTCCCATATATGTGGGGTAATCCGCTAATTGGTAAGTGGTAAAGAAAGGGTGCAATTCGCTTGAAGGCTAGCAAAGTGGGAACCTTTGGGTGTTTTCATCTTGGAAGATATATTTGACTGCTGCGAGTGTTGAAAATCTGGAACCCCTATGATTTTGTATTAATGGCGTTTCAGGATCACCTAAATCCCTAATAGAATATCTGGTGGTAAATGTTTACGAGTTGTACAGTGTTACACAGAAGCATGCGGAGGGTATTGTGGCCTTACTTATGGGAATTAGATTACTTTCGAAATATTAAACTACCTAAATTTTCCCTCGTTACAGGATCTACAGTAGGGGGTAGTCAATCTTTATCGAGGCGGATCAAAGCGTGATAGAGGCATATGGGGGGGTACCCGGATGCATGTGCAGTGCTAAATGACGTGGCAAGGAACGTGGCTGTGAGGGCACTGGAGACGTACGGAAAGGTTCGGGGGGTTTTGATGCAAAGGCACGCTGCAGCAGCCGTCATGTCCAATGCGGCCTGCTTGATGCCTGGCCTGATAGTAGCATTTTAGGGAGCGTAGTTCCTTCCCCATTACTGTGTCGGTATACCCTTTTTGAGGCGATTGTGGTTGTCTGGAAAACCATGGGATAGATCGGATATATCTGATAGGGGTAAATCGGCGGGAGAAGAGATCCTCAGAACCAATTACCCTGAGAAGGAGGTGTTGCGAGCGACAAAAGTGCTGTCGTGGTATTGTTGAACGAACAAAAGGGAGTGTATATAGAAGAGAGTTGAGGAAGCTACAAGCAAGTATAAAAGGGGCAGGGTCTACCACCGACGCTCTGCGACTAGCGTAAGAAAAAGTTTTCTTGGGTCTGAAGTTGACTTTCAACTTCCTACTACTCGGAACTTGGCTTGAAGTTGTCTGCCAACTTCCTTTATGCTTTGCGTTTGACTTAACTTGTTGAGCGCCCCGCTCGGGTATGCTGGCTCCCAAGTAGTCCTACCATTTCATGCAAACAGCCCCTTATATAGAGTTTTCAACCCTCACATTCTGTAGCACCTATACAGTACCTATGTGCCAAATCTGCACCGCCACAGTACAGTGCAAAGCATCCCTCTAAAACTAATTAAAAATATAATTGTAAGTACAGTGACAGCTCAGCCAGCGCAGCATGCCAACTCAGCCAGCACAGCATGCCAACTCGGCCAGCGCAGCATGCCAACTCGGCCAGCGCAGCATGCCAAATCAGCCAGCGCAGCATGCCAAGGAATATCTACAATTTTCATTATATCACGCCCCCTCGCTCAAGGCGAACGTCCCGACTCGTCATCATTCTTCTTCTGTTTTTATTAATGTAATTTGCCTTATTGTTAAAACATGAGGCCTTTCAAACGAATAGGGATTCAGTTGATTACCTATAAAATATTCCAAAAAGTAGGTGGGCGTTTGATAGTTCCAATCATCTTTTTGGCTTTTCCGTTTGACATAAGAGCGTAGTCGAGAACTGTCTTCAGCTGAATCCCTTTCTCCTTCAAAACTCGAAGCAGTGAAGTTGCAGTAAAACAAAGGGCGTTATCCGAGATTATCCTTTTTGGAAGACCAACGGTTCAATTATTTCTTTTTCGATGAATCTCAGGACCACTTCAGCATTGGTCTCCTCACCTGCAACTGCTATTGGCCATCCAATTAGATGTTTTCCGCTATAAGGAGATATTTGTTTCCGGAGAAGTTTCCTTGAACGGGCCCGCGAAGTCAATTGAGAAGGTTTCAAAGAGACCCGAAACTGGAAAACTTAGAGTTGTCTTATACTTTCGTATTGGAGTGAATTTTTGGCAGTTGTCGCAGCTTTTCACGAAATTGTAGACGTCCTTATGGATACCGGGCCACCAGAATCTCTCAGTTACGAATTTTTTGGTTGTTTCGGGATCCCAATGCCCTAGCTCATCATGGAAAGTCCTCAAGATCTTCATTCTTTCTTTCAAAGGGGCCACTAGTCGGGGACCGGCTTTAGTGTGCCGGAAAAGTTTCCCATTCCACAATGTAAAAGCCTTTTGATTCCTGCGTACCCAATTTCGGTGTTCAAGATCAACCTTTCTCATTTCTAGTCCATCGAGGAATTTGATCAGTCCGTGAATATTAGCTTCGTACTCGTTATCGTTCGGCAACTGCAACTCGGCGACTCCGACGATGTCCTCCGAAGCTTTTTCATTTGGAATCAGTGCGTCCCTCAAGCGGGATAGGTAATCGGCAGGCTGATTATTGCGTCCGGGTCTATACACAATTTCAAACCGATATTCTGCGAAAATGTCGAGCCATCGGGCCAAGCGGTGATGTACATCCTTCTTTTGGAATGCTGTTTTAAGTGCCTGGTGATCAGTTATCAAGACAAATTTCTCGAGTGATAAAAGGTATACGCGAAACTTTTTCAGCGCGAAGACAACAGCTAGCGCTTCTTTCTCGCAGACTGAGTATCTCTTTCCGCATCATTCAGAGTTCGGCTTGCGAATTGAACAGGGTGTAGTCTTCCGTTTTCATCTTTTTGGGACAAAACGGCACCCAAAGCCGTTCTGAGGCATCTGTCTCCACAACGAATGGTCTCTTGAAATCTGGGTACATGAGAACTGGGGGACACATAGCTTATCTTTAAGCTCCTAAATGCAGTTTCCATTTCCTTGTTCCAGTGAAATTTTCCGTTCTTCGTAGTGCTGGCATGTAACGGTGCTGCAGTCTTGGCGAAATCTTTGATAAATCTTCTGTAATATGAGGCCAGTCCTAAGAAGCTTCGGACCTCCGTCTTTGAAGCGGGCCTTGGTGCCAACTTTATTTTTTTCGTTTTCTCTGGATCCACTCTAATTCCCTCTTGGTCGACGATATGACCGAGTAATTGGATAGAGTTTTCGCAAAGAAGCATTTGCTCAACTTAATTTTCAAGCTATACTCCGATATCCTCTCCACAACTGTCTTGACGTGCGAGATGTGCTGATCCAATGTTTCTGAGAATATGACGACATCATCGATATAGACTCTTGCGAATGGAAGTCCTTTCAAAACCTCGTTCATCATTCTTTGGAATTAGCTGGTGCATTCATGAGACCAAAAGGCATCACTTCGAACCTGAACGTACCGGCTTTGCTGGTAAAGGTTGTTTTTTCCTTACATTTTTCATCCAATGGAATCTGCCAATAGCCAGTGTAAAGGTCAATTGAGGTGAAATATCTCCCGTCCTTCAGGTCCTCGAGGATCTCCTCCATGTTCGGAATCGGAAATCGATCGGGTATCATTCTCTGGTTCAGTTGTCGGTAATCGACGCAAAAACGCAGCTTTCCATCCTTCTTTGGTGCGACCACAACTGGAAACGACCATGGGGATGAAACTGGTCGAATAATATCATTTTTCAGCATACTTGTAACATTTTCTGAGATAAATTGGTCATATTTTGGCGGTTGACGTCTAGGCTTGTGGTAAATCGGTTGAGTGTCGGTAAGTTCGAACGAGTGAGTAACCGGTACACTTGCTTGTCTCAAATCTGAAACGCTCCATGCAATTACTTCTGAAGATGTTAACATGTCGGATATTTTCAGTGAGGCGGGGGCGGGAAGGTGCTGCACTTTTCCTTGGATTTCTGCCATTTGGCGCCCTTTTTCTTCTTGATCCTCAACCTCAATATTTTGAAGGACCTCTTCCGTCGTGCTCACATCTTCATATATGGAATTCGACGTATTCTTATTTTCTTTGCAAAGGTAATCTTCTTTCATGCTCGAATTCTGTCCTTTGATTCGATATCATCGCAAAAAGAAACACATTCGGGTTTCAAACTTATCCTAGAATTCCAGTCGTCATCTGTTTCAAACCCGGAATCATAATCGTCCCATGCCATGTTCATTAACCCCCGAGGGTACCCTTTTCCACTTCCGAAAGTGTTAGTTGGTTCCGAATCTTCGCTGTCATAGCTAGAAGTGAAATCTTCACTGTCCGTTTCTTTTAAATCTCAGGATGCGTGCTTTTGTCGAAATCCAGGGGCATCTTCACGGTTCTGCCGTCAATATTAACTGAAACCATTTGGTTGCCCAAGTCAATGCATGTTCCTAGTCTTTCCATTGTGGGGCAGCCAATGATTGCATCGAAAGGGAGATCCGGCATGACAAGAAAGTCTACATCAACTTTAGAGTCCCCAAAGAACACGGAAACCTTGTCAACAGTGCCCATGCATTTTGAGACGGTTCCATCCGCTACAGTTATTTTTCGAGTCGTTGGAGTAATTTCGAGACCTAGATCTGTCACCAAGTTTCTGAAATGAGGTTTGGAACAGCACCCGAATCGAAGAGAGCTTGGGTTTTCATACCCAATACTTTGACTGGTACCAGCTTAAGACGTCTTGGTGCTGTCGAGGCCGATTGAAGAAACAGTTTCTTACCCTTAGCGGACTTAGTAGACCTGATAATTTTTTTGAGTTCTTTTCTCGCATCCTCTGCGTCGCCCCTCAAAAGTTGACCAAACGTTATCCCAGTTGGGGCCGATGCAAGCTCAGCCACCAAATTGTACCTCTTCACATACTCTAGTACGTCCTTAGAGATACTCTTAACTTTCTTACTCTTTTTCGTCTTCTTGGCCGGAGTGACTCCCACTCCTGGAACAACTTGATCAGACCTCTTGGTTCGAGGAGGTACAGGTGCTGGGATATGCTCCAGCATTCCATACTCTAGCCTAGGTTTCTTCGATAAAATGTTCCCTTCCCCATCCCTTTTTGTCACATTGACTTGACTAATCTCTTCAGCGATGGATACGTTACCGGCATCCGTCAACCTTTGATCCCTTCTATTTTGTAAGATTTTCACCTCTGGTCCTGACTCACTCCTTGCTTCCGATAAATTTGCTCTTTGTTGTCTTTAGACCAGCAGTTACTTTCATGATGCCCATATCGACCGCACTTTGCACAACGAGTGTTTCTATGTGGATTATCAGGACACCTGTTTGCAAAGTGTCCAGGCTTGTGACAGTAAGAACAGACTTCTGCGGCCTTAGGGGCCCCAGACTGGTTCTTCTTAATGGTAAGAGTAAGGCTTTCCAACTGCGAGGTTATCATGTCAAGTCGATTATCGAATCGGGTTTCCAACCTTTCTTCCAAGTTTTTGACATCGCTCCTGACAGATTCTAATGCCGCTGCACTAGTAGCCGGCCTTTGATAATTCTTTTCAGGATGTACGATAGCATCGATGTGCGGGTTTCCCTCGGTACCTCACTCAGTGACTGAAACGTCTCCGAATTTTTGACAAATTCTACTATGGTACCCTTCAGTTCATCAAAAGTGTGAGGGCCCTTGATAAGGAGGAAATCGGAGAGCCGCTTATCCCCCATAGCCGCCTTACGCAGCATTCCGTACTTGGCTTGGGCGTTGAACCCAGCCTTTTCATAAAGATCACACAAGTACACCAATGAGCTTAACAAATCGTCGAAGTTGAGCCGGGCCTCTATGGCAGTACGAATCATCTCATCTGGTTCTACCTCCTTAGCATACTCTTTCACAAGCCACTCACATACCTCACCGAAGTTACGCCCATTCCCGTTAAGAGACCACCCGTCGATAAACTTGGACTTATATTTGTGCTTTGCGTCACCATGAAGATAGGCGAAGATACTTGCCGCCTTCTCTTCATCGCCCTTCTCTCGCATCACAACGTTGACATATGTGTAAAGAAACTCCTCAACGTCTTCAGTCTTGCCGCCTGTGAACGTTATACGAGCAGCGTTGAGATCCATGATTACAGAAAAAAATCCCCCCGAATTGTCCCTTAGTACTACTCAACTCGAATACCTCGGGTGCAATCTCCTCCACAAGAGTACCAAATGATAGGGGTAAATTGTTGGGAGAAGAGATCCTCAGAACCAATTACCCTGAGAAGGAGGTGTTGCGAGCGACAAAAGTGCTGTCGTGGTATTGTTGAACGAACAAAAGGGAGTGTATATAGAAGAGAGTTGAGGAAGCTACAAGCAAGTATAAAAGGGGCAGGGTCTACCACCGACGCTCTGCGACTAGCGTAAGAAAAAGTTTTCTTGGGTCTGAAGTTGACTTTCAACTTCCTACTACTCGGAACTTGGCTTGAAGTTGTCTGCCAACTTCCTTTATGCTTTGCGTTTGACTTAACTTGTTGAGCGCCCCGCTCGGGTATGCTGGCTCCCAAGTAGTCCTGCCATTTCATGCAAACAGCCCCTTATATAGAGTTTTCAACCCTCACATTCTGTAGCACCTATACAGTACCTATGTGCCAAATCTGCACCGCCACAGTACAGTGCAAAGCATCCCTCTAAAACTAATTAAAAATATAATTGTAAGTACAGTGACAGCTCAGCCAGCGCAGCATGCCAACTCAGCCAGCACAGCATGCCAACTCGGCCAGCGCAGCATGCCAACTCGGCCAGCGCAGCATGCCAAATCAGCCAGCGCAGCATGCCAAGGAATATCTACAATTTTCATTATATCAATATCTTCCAAGAGTAAAACACCCAAACCTTCCCCCCGCATTAGACAGTACAGCTTGCGCTGCGTGTCTATGCATGAGGACCATTTTGGCTCTCGAGAAGCTCTCCAATGCCCTCGTGACCGCAGTATGGATGGGACAGGTCTGTTTCAACCCTACTCTCTTTCAGCTGTTGGGCTCAGTATGCAGGAACGCAAAGGCCATGTTTTTCACTTCAGCTTGCAAGATACTATTTATTTTAAAACTCGGTATTCTGTTTGTAGACTTTTGGGCATGGTCCAGCACTCGGAAGTTGAGGGCTGCGTCATACTCAATCCTAAGTTTGAGCAAGATCGAGTAGCCCATTCAAATGACGTAATCTCCAGACTAGACGATAACAGGCCCGCGACTAACCCCAATTAGGAGTCAAGATGTCACACCTTACTACCAGTATCACTTCAGTGCCACCATGCCCTCCTGTATCGACTCCAAGGTAGCTGAATGTAACATTACCAGAGCATAAAGAATCTGGGAGAGAGCCATCGACAACAAAAGCCACTCCTACCCCTCCAAACTCAGTCAGTTTTCTCCTTAAGCTTAGCCATAAATTCCTCGAGTTTCTTCAAACCGTCTGAATTCCGCTCTCGTGCCAAATAACTGAGCCAACGATAGACCCGATCGCCCTCTGACACGCGTACCGGGGGTGGCTTGGATTCTCCCTGCACGGGATGCAAGTTTAGAGACTCAACCGCGGTTGGCTCACATCCCAACCGTTCTAGCAAGGCACCCAGCTGTTGCTCCAGCTTGCTCTTCGTGATTACATAATCAGGAACCATACGTTGTCCCGGTCGAATCCACCAATCCTGCCCTAATTTTCCATAAGTTTTGGACAGCACGTATGGATATTGCTCGAGATAACGTTCTACAGAGGGGTTCGAGACAACCATTTCTTTTGCCACTTTTAACACTACGCCGGTGATCTTCCCATCAAAATTACGCCCGACCAAAGAATGTTTGACTGCGCTCCACACACGTGAGCGCATGGGACTGGCACCAGACACGTAGAACAAGTTCTGGCAACCTTGCCGAAGGTCTTTTAGGTCTTGAAGAGTGAAGTGTACATGAGTAGACACAAGGGCGACACGATCATGTGGTAAAGCGAGGGTCTTTGATACGAGAGAGGTACGCTCTGCTCGTGAGAAGTTCCGACGTTTCTGTTCTTGAAAACCATTTTGTAAGAGGCAGGAGCGAAGGGACGCTGACACAGTAGAACTACCAGTGCGCGGTGGACGATCGTATATAAAACAGAAGCGGTGGGAGGAAACAGTTCTTTCAGTCCAATCGAAACTCGGGGTGGGGTTGGGGACGTTGTGAACGTGAAAAAGGAGAAGGGAACTGAAAAATAAGGAGCAAAGAATCTTGAGCGATGGCATGTTGATTGGAAGTTGTGAGAAAAGTTGGTTTGATATCGTGAAACTTTGAAGATGCGAGGTGACGTCCTACTTTATATATGCACGTCGACTTGTGCGAATTAGTGAGTGTGCTTTCAGGACTTACTTATCGATGTGACGAATTGGTAAAGGATAAAGGAATTCATGGAGTGGTACTGTTTACGAATAGGAGAAAATCATGCGATTCCTTTCGTTTGAGCGGGGGATTTTGAGAGCAAATACAGCATAGTGGCAGTTTTTCGTAAGGTACATAGGTGAAACTGTCCTCTGCTGATGCCATGGCATCTTCTCTTTGAAACAGATTGCTTCATCCGTGAGACATCAACGTTCTGCAAGATCAATGTGGTAAACAATTTTTGGAATCTCTGCTACCAACTATTATCGTGCCGAACGAAATATCTGTTGAGGAAAATACCAATATGAGGAAGCTAAGATCTCAATGTCAGGCTCAATTTTGAACGAATGCTTCATATAAAATCTCTTCAGATATTCATATTCATAATATCTGGAGAACTACTCCCTTTGTTTCAATGTACGAGGAGTAGGAAATATCTGAGGGAGAAAACTTGCGGTAAAGTAATATTTGGAAAGGGGAATTATGGGGTGTTTTCACTGCGAGGCTTCAGAGGGCTGAGAACAGGAGGCGTTTGGATGTGGGCGTTGTGTAACGAAGAGATAAAGCGGAAAGCAGGGTCATTTGCCAAAAAGGCACAATGAGAGATATCCGAAACTCTGGCAGTGAAGAGACTATAACTGATAGCCATGGAGTGGTGAACACTTATTTGTCTCTTTGCGAACAGGCGGCGAGGGCTCTATTGTCAGGGTTGTCAGGCATAGCGTTCTTGAAAGCTCATGAGTGGGGCAGGGCATATGAGAATAATTCTGCTCATCATACTGAAACAAGCTTGCATTATAATGTACCGAAATATTATTGCGAGTTGCACGTCAATATCGTGGCTTTTTAGGTAAAATTAAGAGGTCCTACCGGTCGCCTTGTAGGATATTCTGGGCCACAGCCGACCATACCTTTCAAATATTAAAGCACCCCACATTCCTCTCCACGTCAAGATTCTATGCAGTACTTTATGACGAACCGACCATACCTCAAACGTTAAATCACCCCACAAATTCCCCCCCCCCTTTATTGTGAAGGCTGTTGCAGTCCACCAAACACATAAACCCTTACCTTCATATGAAAACTGCAAATATAGCCTTTACCTTCACACAAAAAGGTGGCAGTTTGAATGAAGGGCCCAATTGGAGGGAGATACGAGTCTGGATTTACGGCAGCCGTGAATTTCAAAACTCTATAGCCTGCGCACATAGCATGCATTGCATGGCGCATGAAACCGTCCTCTCCCTAGCACTGTGCTGTTCGCAAAGTGGATTCCGGAGAGCGGGCCCAACTAGGTGGGAGGGGCGATTTCAGCGTTGACCCTCTGCCCACCATCGCGAACTTTGAAAATAAGGGCCAAGGAGCTACGACAGCGTGGATTCTTTTGAGGTGTAGTTATTACCACAATGAAAATTCAGTATCCCCCTCCTATAGATATTCAGCGAACGAATCCAGCCAGAAATCAACAAAAAATCTGGTTATCATGGTTACAGGAAAGGCCCGGCTGGCTGTGGCTGTTGTTGCGAAAATACTGTATTGTGATCCATAACCCATAACTTTTTCAAAGGGAGCCGTCCAATTGAACGGAACTTAGATGGGCAATGACACTGGACTGTAGATATGCAAGCGTGGGGTTTCAAAGGATCTTTCCTGGCAAGTTGGTCGACACGAGCGAGATTTTGAATATGGCGCGTGCGGTATTCGGACCCGAGCAACGCAGTCAGTGTGTTGACACTTACCGATGGTTTGTAACTGAGTCATCTCATTACATTGATCACGGTGCTGTATTACGTACTGTACTATACCATCTGAATAAAGAGCATATCGTTACTATTTTAGATCCAAGTTAGTTTTTGCTTCTCGTCCACGAATCTAGTCTTGTGGAGAGTTGGCATGCGAGTGCACGGGAGAGTGGACGTTTGAAACCTTGTAAATGAGAATGATCGCGTACATGCCAACATGTGACAGTGTCGCCTAATGCAACTCCAGTTTCTCTCAATCCTCGTTCACTGCGTGGACCTGACAAGGTAGTATACCGTACACAGAACCACCTTGCGAGGAGTTCGACTAAATATCTGCAGCACTTGTATACACGGTATAATTATTCCAGACAACATATATCAAGGTCCCTCTTCCCCACACTCCTGACTGCCAACACAGAAAATATTGCCTAAAATTCGGCTCGTTTCCAATAAACAAACCCCCCATTGGCTTACACTCACTCACGACGACAATCACGCACTCCTCAGCCTTTCCTCGCACTACGCCACTCGCTGCGTTCCGTGACCAAAGCCCTCCCGTCTCCTTACTGCCCTCACAAAAGCCCCCTCCCTCAAAAGCCTTTCAACAGAGTCTGCCCTATTCAAACAGAACACCCCTCCCCACACCGCCTGCACGAGGACCAAACCGCACCGTCTTTACAACAAACTCGTGGCCTCTATTAACCCTCGCAACCCTTTGAATGCATTTCCCCCACACCCACCAACAAACTCGCTTTCCGCAACATATCTCATCCACACAGCCCACGCTCACCACTCCCCGCCCCGGCGCGCCATCACGCCACCCCACCACCCCTCGTCCTGCACCTCCACGACATCGAAACACACACCGCTCTCCCGTCTGCCGCACGGCATTTTACGAGACTTTTTCCCCTCCCTTCTACCCGCCACGCCCCATACGCAGACATTTTTATCAAAGTGGCCCCGCACCGTCTACATACTTTCGACCAACCATGCCGCACGCGTCTACCCTCGGTTTACCAGGAATTGCCACCTTGTGTTTAACTTGTATTACCCTTGCGTGTGCCGCTAATCGCAGCGGAATTTCACACCTGAAGCTCTTACTTTGGCAAATGCGACACTAATGACATGTTGCAAAGCCCTGAGTGTGTTTTCTACGGCCTGATTCAGGCGTTTCGGTGTGCTGGTTCGTTGCAGAGCCTGGAGGAATAGATCATGAATGAGCAAAGGGCACTGCAGAGCAGGTCAAAAGCCATGGCCAATGAGCTTGTGATAGTTGGCATGCATAGGCTGTGACGCGATGCAGGTAGAAAGGGGGCATGGATGAGACCGCCCACGTAGAGGATAGTTCCAACGGACGGCTGAGTTGGCGCAGCAACAATGCATGTCGCGAGGGCTGCGGAGACGACGACAGAATAGAAATCGGCAATTCCAGTTCGCACGATGAAGGGCGTGAACGCTTCGACTGTGCAATTTTCCAGCGCCGTTGCGGCGAATGCATGAGCGGAAGGAACGCTCATGACTGTGATGGGTCCGCCTATGGCGCTTGTCCCACAGGTTGTTTTGGAGCACAGAGATGTAGAGAAATTTTAAAATCGCATAAAGCTCGAATGAGTAGAGGTGGTGCCGGAGTGAGCAGCCGCGGTACAGAGGCGATGAACAATGGGGTGGTTCTATGGGGGAGGGGGCAGGCGTTTGGGATAAAAGAGAAGATGTCGAAGGGGAGAGGTGCGGAGGATGTGTTGAGGATAGATGTGCACAAATATTGTGCAAACCTTTTAGCTCAGTCGCTACATCTGCATCTTCGCCAGCTTCTGCTGTGCTGACAGTAAGCAATCCGCTCGCTGTCACGTACTGTCATGATTCGTCCACTGTAATGGACTGTCGTCGTCGGTAATTACAGCTGGGGCTAGTGGGCCTATTATCGGACCTCCGGGTCTACCCAGTCTATTTTTGAAGTCAATAAATACCGGGTGCTGTCCGCGTGCGCCTCCGCCACCATAAGGCTAGCTATCAAGCAGGCCGATTGGCGAAAGGACTCATTGGAATGGTGTTTTGAGAGATTACCTCCTTTCCACAGTGTGGGAGTGGGACAATTTAATGTACGTATTCTTTCAGGGGGAAAAGGGGGGTGTTTTAATTTTCAAAGAGGGGAAATTGGGGTGCTTTACTGATAAGAGAATTGTGGTTGTCTGGAAAACTATGGGATAGATCGGATATATCTTCCATAAGTAAAACACCCAAACCTCTCCCCTGATAAGATATGTAGTACGGCTATTTTCCGAGACTAGGGGGGCCAGAAAGATATCTTGTCTGTTATCCAGACAGAAACGTCTATTTCCGTCTCATTGTAGAACCTTACTGAGCTCACATCTTGTCAGACAGACTT
This sequence comes from Kappaphycus alvarezii, assembly GCA_002205965.3. Classification (NCBI taxonomy): domain Eukaryota; phylum Rhodophyta; class Florideophyceae; order Gigartinales; family Solieriaceae; genus Kappaphycus; species Kappaphycus alvarezii. The sequence goes on along the minus strand of NADL03000519.1, from coordinate 420,477 downwards.
ATCACCAGTATTGCGTTTTTACGACACTTCGTAGTGGGGAAATGCGGCCTGCTTGATGGCTGGCCTGAAGGTAGCATTTTAGGGAGCGTAGTTCCTTCCCCATTACGGTGTCGGTATACCCTTTTTGAGTCGATTATGGTTGTCTGGAAAACCATGGGATAGATCGGATATACCTCCCAAGAGTACAACTCCCAAACGTTTCCCCCCTTCGTAGTGCAGATCGTTAGAGTCGACAAGGGGGGAACGTTTGGGTGTTTTACTCTTGGAAGATATATCCGAGTCGACAATGACTATTGATTGCACATCACAGCCAAACATATTTTAAATTATCGACTTCAAGGTTAAGAGCTTCAGAAGCTTCGCTAGCTGCAAGAACATCAGCAGCTGGCGTTGATTTAGCTGGACGTCGGGATCGATGTGATGACCTTGACAGTAAGAAAACGGTGGACCTTTCTTCAAAGTTGCAACTATCAGTCCAATTAGATAACATACATGATCACACTCTTTCGAGCGCTCGAAATTTGCGAAAGCTACAACACTATATTGATTGGGACAATTATCAAAGGCGGGCCTTGGGTATGCTGTGAGGGTGACATGTTTTTTTACTTTGTCAGGGCTGAAGACTGTAACATCAGTGCAGATGCATGACCAGAAATATTCTGTTTCTGCAAGACTCTCTTATGAAGGTTGCGCAATGGAGACTGATAGTGGAAAATGGCGTCACCGGAAATGAGAACCTCTAACTACTCGAGATTAGAGTTTTTGTGAAAGACAGGACTGCCACAATAGGCGCTAACGGACAATGGCAAGCAGAGGTAGTGAAATAAGAGTTATTGCTGTAGTAACCAATTCTAAAGAAGCAGGCTCTAGCACCTCACTCAGAGGCTAGAGAGATGATCCAAGTTTTTTGTTCGAAGTTGACTTGGAAGCAGCTTTCCCTTTCTTGAAGGAATCAATTTATTCAGCTTGCTTGGAGTTTTTACAAACTAAAATCTCGATAAAGCTACTAAAGACACCGGAAAACACACACAGGACTTATGTAGACGCATTAAATTTTTCAAAACATATTTTGACAGAAACGAAATAAATCAGCTTCTTACAATCTTTGTCCCCTAGATCAGAACCTAACATTTCTCTCAAGAAAACTTAGGTCCGTATGTAGTCCCTGCAATTACACGTGAATGGATCACGATAACCAACCCCTTTCTGCAAAAAGTGAAGCTCTCCTAACACCTCTCCAACCGGATCTACGGTCGGGATCACCCGATCCATCCCATTCGTTTTTTGTCCTTCCAAATGAAATGGTTCGATATCACCCTCTTAGCCCCAGTACTTCCCAACCTCTTCTTGATAGTTTATTCAGTGTAAAAGTTCCGGGATCACTCCTTTCTGGAAGAAATCCTCTGACTTACAGTCTCCCTCTTCCATGTCGCCACCCGCCGTATCCTTTGATTCGATCTACACCACATGACGGACTAGAAGCTCAATCAGGCTCTTTCCTGTTTGGCGACGGAGGTTTTCCACTACGTCTGTTGGACCTAGAGGTAATAGAGGGGAGACGCTTATTGGGTGAGGATGACTGAATTTGGAAACAGGGCGGGAGTAGAGAAGTCCGTGCAAGGCAGCTATCAGAGGGATTTCAATTGGCAATTTGTTGTTTTTATAGGACCCTGGATAAATCTTAGCCCTTATCCGATGGGTGTGAATATCGTCAGCAGGTTAACGTTCGTACACCTGCTGAATCAAAAATTAGGTGTAAAATAGTCTCACAGTGGGAACTCGTAAATATCGACTCCAATGGATAATTAACTGTGAAGGTTAGAAGAAGAAATCTTGACTATGGAAAAAAGATGTTTGGGGTCGACGAAAAACAGAAAAACAGAAAAAGTCAAAAAAAATTGTAAAAGTGGGAAATAGTTCTAAATAAAAAAATAAAAAGAGGAGAAAAGGATTACAAAGAAAAATTTATTTTGCCGCGTAAAATGAATGGGGAAAAGTAATGAGAAACATTGAGAGATGATATTTCTATGAGTTTTGAGAATTCCTTGACTGCCTTACTTGACAATGTACGTATTTATGTTTTTTTAAACGTGTTACTGAAACTGGAAACGACTTTAACATAGGGGACTTAACCAGTCCCAAACTTCTCGCTACGACATATGCACTTGAAGCTATGACACAACATACGCAATTCGAGCCATTCCCATTTCAAATTACCTCTATGATTCAGATACTATTTCAGCTTTCGAGATGGAAAAGGTATTCAGTAATGAAAAGATAGTAAAACAAATACCGATATATTTTAATGATTCTGTGTCCTAGGTCCATGAAGGGCTGATTACCGAAGGAAAATAGACATCAATTCTAAACTCAAGTAGATTTGAAAAGGGCAGTTTCAAAACATATGGTGCAGGTTTATCTCAATGATAGTTAAAAAAATACATGGAAGCTGCAACGGAAATTTCTCCGAGTTAATTAAATGTAGTAAATATACAATAAAGTTGGCTCATGTGTGTTTCCTGGCCGTTCTGGGCATAATATTTGAGGCTACAATAAGAATGTTCGCCCAGCGCCCGAAAAAAAATTTTGCCACTAAGATCCAGCAAACACATGAAGAAATTTATTTAAACTTGGCTGTTGCGATGTATGTTTCGCATTCGAAAAGAAGTGTGGTTGCAAATGCATAACGAAATGGTGAGTAGTACCCTTCGAAATTACGAAAGTAATTTCTCGCTCTTGTGTGCCTGAGTCAGCTAATCTCATCAGTAGTCATGCCATATTCAGGTTGAAGATCACGTATAACCATAATTTGAAATTGAAAGCGTCCACTGCCCCACATGTATATGAAGATTCAGAAAAATAATTCCTTAAATGAGAATGTTTCATCTTTCGCATATTTTTAATTAAAGTGATGGCTATTTCAGCAGTGACAAAAGATGGATAACTGTACCATTCAATCTGAAGACGAATTTTTGTACAAACTGGACCCGCAAGACGAAACTCATATGTATTTTTTTCTAATAATTTGATACCCGTAACATTATACTGCAGCGTATTGCAGCTTCTGATAGGCTTGAGAATGATAAAAATAAATGATAGGTACAATTTAACAGAGAATTAATAGAAGTTATCTTCTTCGCTCTTTTACTGTTGGCCCAGCTCTTTCAAATATTTAGAAAAAATGCTAAGTTATTATGCTTGCTTTCTAGATGATAGATAATATTTTACTTTATAAATAGACTGGATTCACTGATATTTTTCAGTCAGTATGTATAAATCAGCTAATCATTATTAAAAGGAGACCAAGACCCGAAAACCTCGTCCCCGCTTCGCGGGGATCTCGCTTTTCTATGGGAAGGAAACGCTTCAGCGTCGAGTAATTATCAGCGGGAAATGATTTTCTGATGTATTAGCTGTAGAGGGGCCAGTAGGAGGGTAGTATTAGGTAAAATGTTGAAAAAGTAGGTAAAATCGCACGTAGCGCGCCAAATTAAGAAGGTTAGAGTGTACAGTAAATCTAGGAAAAAATACCCAAAATCGCACATTCTGTATTATGCCACGCAAGTCCCGCCAACTTTGAGCCCTTTCGAGTACAGCCTGCGAAAAATCTGTCAAAAATCCACAAAATGAGAGCCAATAAAAACATTCAGCATCATCAACATCAGCAGCAGCAAAGCTCATGTCTCATTGGCTGCGATTTTTCAAAAAGTAGCAAATTTTAATTTCTTTCGACCAATCCGCACCGAGTGCACGCATGAACTATGCTCCGATTGCTTTAAAACAATTTTTAATATTTGGTTCCGACCAATGCGCCCCAAGTACACGCGTGCACTGTGCTGCGATTGGCTCTTAAACAATTTTAGTTCGCTACGCTCGTTGGCTGTAGAACTACCGATTTGGGCCAATGGGCTGGTGCCAAGCTGGCGTAGCACTGCGCCTATTGGCCCCGGTTCTAAGGTATCCCTGAGTTTACTTTTCAGTGCAGCTATCTGCAGTACCTAATTTTAAGACATTGGTAGCAGAATGTACAGTACTGTAATACAGTGCGTACAGTACTGTAATAAAGTATGTACAGTATATTACTGTAATTAAATATGTACAGTACAGTAATAAAGGTTGTGTGTAGTATGCGCTTTGTAAGCGAGGGGGGCGGGAAAGGAAGGCAGAAAGAACGGGTACAAAGGTCCCCCGGGATGCAGTTGCAGTCCCGTATTTGGTCGTTTAGTAGATAGAGTCACTAGAACGGTCGATATTTCTCTCCGACCCCCAAAGTCTGCCTCTCTCCTTACGTTCCGATCGGGCAGTGAGGGCTTCCTTATATAGTCGTTCGATAGCTATAGAATAGCAGATACATTAGACGATAGCCACTGTATTACCGGGAGCCCAGTACAGTAGTACTGCCACTTGGCTGTTTAGGGCACAAATCATTGGATCTGCCAAGTCAGATCTGTCGTGGCCTGTGATTGGCCGAGATCGTTCGTACAGTATACACTGTACAATATATCCCCCGACTGGGCCGAAACGGTCCTTGTACAGTAAAAGGCCCAATTAATAGAAATCCTTGAACTGAATAATACGAAACGTAAATAATAAGTGTGCAGGCCGATTAAATTGAAATTAGCCGTTTGCCATGCGAAGTGCAGTACAGTGCACCTTAAAAAATTCTTCTTATTGGTCCAGAACGAACATATTTCTTCACCATAAAAAACAATAAAAAAACTGCATCTTTGATTTCAGCAATATTTGCCAAATGACGCACTTGACAAAAGCAATCGACACCTGATCCGCCGAGAGGTTGTACATATATCCGGTAATCGAAGTTCTTCTTCAGCCACAGCGTCCAACAATCATGTCGTCTTCTCCGAGGTTTCCAGTCAACAATCCAGACCTTGTGAATGCCCACGCCCGCATTCAGACACCACCCCCTTCACTCCCTCGAAATTACTAGGGTTTCCCTTTGTGCTGGTTCGACAGCAATTCTCCTGTAGATGACACTTCAGATGTCATTTTTGTCAGCGCGACAGGCCCAAAATTCGACCTGGACGAAAAAGGTTCTTCGAGCGGGAGCGACATGTCACCCAAACTGTCACCTCCTACTGACAGAGTGTCGTCTACGGGATCAGGGAAGACGCCTGGCACTGAATATTCCCGGCACTGGTTGGTAGATGATGAGGCGGTAGAGGCAGATTTCGGCGAAAAGACTGTACACCCCAAACAGTGGACACGTGTTCAACATGTGGATCTCCTTGGGACAGAAGAGTGAGAAGGAAATTAGAATTCGATTAATTCTCAATTAAAGTAAAAGATGGCCAATTGGTTGGAGTGGTTCCAAATATCCCGCATGACGAATTATCCGAATCAACGAAGAGAGTACGTATTGCACCGGTTCTCCTATACAGTGCATTATTCGAAGTCGGCACCAGTTAATGGCTATTTCAAGAAACGTGGCACATGTAATCAAGCTTGCAAACCTGTAACGAAGAAATACAAGATTATTGAACGGAAACTCAAGTCCATAATCAAGTAGTGTATCAAGTTTATGGTATTAAGTGGCCTTCAGGATGGAACCCAGTCGTAAAATGGTATCTGACCTCAATGAATCACTGGATATCCGTTTCGATTTCCTCTTTTGGTTTGACTCTCTCGGCTTCATGAAGAATATCAGAGTCCAAGATTCCAAGAGCTCAGGTTTGAATGAGTTTGCGAAAGTTGCCCAAGTTCCTCTTTGTCAGGGCATCAGCAATGTTTTTGGCGCCCTTTATCCATTGCATAACAACGATTTCTCCTGACTCAAAGGAGTCTCTCAACTTTCGACTGTTGGTCGCAGCCTGTAATCGCGACCTTCGTGAAGAGTGGTGACGGTCGAGTAGAGTCCATGTGAGTCAGCTATCAAGACAAGCGGCAGGGAACGATCAGCCGCGTACATCTTCGACAAGCAATATTCCATGAGTCCAGCCCGATCAGCTTACTCTGCGGCTGCTAGTATCTCCGCCCCCATGGAAGAAAACGAGACTCGAGCCTGCTTAGAGCTGTACCAGTCGATGGCATGTAATATCTTAGAGTTAGGAAAGAAGATTCCGGAGAAGTAACCTGTTTGGCCGTAAGACGATTTGCCTTGGCTCGCGTCAGAGAAGGCTAAGTAAGCCGCATCGTTGCTGTTGACGTCATTATTTGAAGGCATTCGATACGTGAGAACCAACGAGAGCTGTCGAATTTCATGGAGAGCGCGATTGGCTTCACTCAAGTGGTGCACTCTCAGATCGGAGGTCCAATGCTGCAAAGTACTCGATACAAAGGCAGCATGGCTGAGAACTCCATGCCCAAGCCAATTAAGCTGTCCAGCAAGTGCTTGGAATGACTTAATCTCATCCAGTGAGCATTTATCTTCGTGATATTTCCTCCTAATACGGTCTAATGCGATTTTTTCAATGGTGTCCATGTATTTCTTCATCGGAACAGTGATTTTGAGATCAGTCTCTTGAAGAATATGGGGTCTATTGGAAACCAGGTTCGACTGAGAAACGAATCTGCCGACTTTGAATCGGTTAGAAATTGCATCATGGAAATATTGGATCTGTTGAGCGTGGCCGGCAAGTAGGAAATCGTCTACAACTTTGGTGAAAATGAGAAGCAAATTTTCAGATGGATCCCGTTTCAAAAATAGTTGTGGCATTTCAGGAACTCATTCAAGCCCACTGCTGAACATCCATTCTTCAACTGCGAGTTGCCACAGCCGGCCTGATTCCACAAGACTGTAGGCGGGGACGAACAGTTTCCACACGAGGAAGCTGTTTTTTGACCATCTTTTCGGCAAGCGGACGTATACGATTCGATTCAACGGTCCGGATTAGAGGAAAGCGCCAGAAATGTCTATCATCGCCAAGGAAAAACGAAGTATCGCTGCAGCAGAAAGAAGAGCCCGTATTACAGGAAATAGACACGTTGCTGAGTCCTTACGCATGGAATTCTTCTCCTTATCACTGTTGCCGTGTGGAACCAATCTGCACTTCAATTTCAACTTGTCTGATTCTCCATTAATTTTGACTTTGAAGAAACAATGCGAGGATATTAGATTTGCATCTCTTGGTAGGCTTCTAATATTGACTTCCTCGTACGCCTTTTTATCCTGGTAATTAGACTTTTCCTTCTGGATAGATTCGTCGATAAGCCACCTTGGGGCCATTGAAACGATCCTACTTTCCGTCACAGGCTCATAACCAATCGCATTTCGAATTTGCCGAAGCATGGTTTGCTTCTGTGATTTCAACTCTTGCGTGAACTTCGTAATATCCGCAAGAGTTCCAACATCTTTGTCCGGTCGACTGGTTGGAGTATTTTGAGTTATGTCAAATTCGACATCCTTGAACGTTGCCTGATTGGCGTTATTCTTAGTCACAAGGAATGAAGACGACTGCGAAAGATTATCTGATTTTTCTGGACGTCATCGATACAACTCGAGAACAATGAAGAACGATGTCCGTCATTGACCGCTTGGCTTCGAGATTTTTCAGTCTCTGGTATTGGTCTTGGTATAGAAGCAGACATGATAGGTGCAGCGGCAATAGATGATACTTCTTCATCCAACGGGATCTGATTGCCTTGTCCTAGTTCTGAATTCTCGATACTGCCCAACTCTTGCAAAACGGATGATGGTGGATGTGGGTACAGCCGTATGTCCTCGTATGCGACTTTCAGCCGTTTCCCGGTTCCGTATTTGCTCCGTGTGAGCTCAACGAAATGTTCTTTTGCGTTTTGGACGTAACCCAAGTTCCAAACACCATGTTCTGTTTGCTCCTCAATGAAGTACACTGGATTTCCTCTCTTCAAAATATTTGACGGAACAGTATTAAGCGATCGAGATTCCAACATCTTTGAGAGCGTGTGGCATGCAAATAGCTCATAATGTGCGTCAACTAACTCGGAGTCCACTGGAATCTGTGGCAGACCAAGAATAGATGGTATGTATCCTCTTGCAAGCTGAAAGGCACTGACACGATTATTTCCACGTAGAAGATTCGTTGCAAGTACGGCTCTTGAGACGATTTCCTGAACCGTGAACGAAGTAACACGTGTGTTTCGTTCGTGAATTGCATCCTTGAGAATACGCAGTGACATCTGACGTAGGGTAAAGTTTGTACTTTCTACTGAACCGATTTTGCTATGTCTCCTCGCAGGACGAGGCTTCGGTTTTATGCCATGTTTTTGCAACGTCTTGCAAAAATCATCATTGTCGAATTCATGATCAAACGATATTGATTCAGGGGCTCCATTCACTGCGATCCAGTGAGTTTCAAAGATTCTTCCAGCTTCTTCCACATCTCTGGTCGAAACAGCAACCGCATTGCATAATCGTGAAGCCAGGTCTTTCATATGGAGTATTGGGTACTTCTTCAATTCAACCACGTACATGAAATCGATTTGCATGTCCTTGTTAAATGTTAGAAGTGGCCTTTTCAAGGATACCTTGCCCACATTAAGGTGAAGTACAGTCGTCTTGCAGCTGGAGCACTTTTCCACGACAGCTTCTATGGCTTGCTCTAAGAGTGGAGAAAGAACTCCTCCCCGTTTACAGAGATCCCTCATGTCCTTTAGAGGCAAATTCGAGTACAGGTGAAGTTTTGAAGCGAACTCTTTCGCAGATCTTTCTATGAACCGCGATTGTTTGCTACCTCTGTCTGCCTAGTATCCATTGGTTCTAAGCAAAGCCCACTGGGTCGCAAGGTAGCTTTGGAACTTGGATATTTGGCTCATAACAACATGAAGATGAGTTCGAGTTTCTCTACCTTCAGTAACATAGATCGGAAGCACGATTTTGCTATCCGATCCTTCTAATACATCTGGAGGTATAATGAGAACACGAGGTTTATGCGAATTGAGCACATCCGATTTGCTCAATACAAAATTTCCAAGTAGAAGAGAACCATCGCCTTTCGTGATATAGAACGGAATAACGATTTTATTCCATTTCAAATCTTCAAGAGATAGTCTCCATATGCCGAATGTGAGCTCTGCGTCACTGCAGTTCTGTCCATAACCATGGCAAAATGGCTCACAATCTAAGGACTCCAACTTGAATTCGATGCCTATCCCTAAAGACAGCGCTACTGCCGACTTAATTCCTCCGACGGATCGGGGGCAACCCTCGTCCAAGATATGATTCTGGTTGTTGTGCATGGGTATCAGATCAGACTTGGTAGGGATTCCGCTTACCAGACTCCGTTGCCCTTGGAATGCTTGGAACCCGGACGAAAGTACCCATTGAAGTTTTCAGGTATTCTATTTCTTTCAGAATCTTCATCATGGCGATCTTTTGCTTCTCGAATCTTCAAAGTGGTATAGCTCGGACAATGGAACTTCAAATCAATTCTAGCGTGGTACTTCCTTCCACAGTCCATACAGGCTTCTCCGACGAGTTCCGCCAGCATTGTTGACTTCTTCCTCCTGCCATCTCGATCGGATTTGTAATTATCGCCGTCGTTGCCGTACGTCTTCTGCTTCTTTCCGTTGAAAGCGCGATGATTTGACTGGTTTCTGATCCTTGACTCTCGTTGACCATTCTCTTGACTTCCAAAGAAACTTCTAACTCTATAGTCAACTGCAGACTCAATTTGAGCCTTTGTTACCGAGGCTTCAGTTGTGTTGGTAGTTTGAGCAAGAGAGCGGAGTACATCCACCGCGTCATCCAGACTAAGGTTGCAACGGCGACCAGAGGAAGCAATGGATTTGGCTACATCTCGAGTACTATTTAGTTTCTTAATATTATCGAAGATGGCCTTGGCGTCTCGACACATATCATTGAACCGTCCCGTCACTTTCCTGATGGAGAGTTTTCCCATACGGCTGGAACTCCCAGAGGCTCTTGCAATCGAAACCGCAAGCCTTCTGGTACTCAAAGATATCTTTTGTGCCTCATCCAAAGTCAACATGAACTTTTTCTCAGCGCGTACCGTTCCCTTGCTTCGTTTCTCCGCCATTCAAATAAATCTGAGCTTGGCATTGGTAAGGGACGCTTCTGAGGGAGAGGCGTTATTAAGCAGGGTTATTGCCAGTACTTCTCCGATTTGAGATTGACTGGTTGAGCCTGCTTTCATTAGGTGCTCTGCGGCGAGTCCACAAATCCTAGACACATAACGGTTCAAGTCTTCATCGTTCTTGCGCTTGCAAGAAGTCACCTTATTGAAGGAATCAATGAGGCGATTAACCACAGAGATGAGAGGATTTTGGGCAATCAAGTCCACTATCTCTTCCACAGCTTTGACTTGGTCTTCCTGCTTGTAATCGACTTTTCCTTGCTCTTGCGCTTCATCTACAAGACTTTGCTGAGCTTGGCGAAGACCTCGATCGAATAGTTGACGTCCAAGTGTGTGAAATACCGTTTCGAAGAATTTGTCTTCTCCCTTCTCGGCTGCGGTTGCGATTAAGTCAACCCAACTTGCAACTTTCTTCCTCCACGATAGGAGGTCTTGGTCCTGCCCGAATACCAGAGGGTTCATCATGCCAAAATCTTTCTCAAAGTCCTTCTCTGGGCCCATAACTGTAGTATGCGCGTTGTAAGCGAGGGAGAGCAGGAAAGGAAGGCAGAGTGAACGGGTACAAAGGTCCCCCGGGATGCAGTTGCAGTCCCGTATTTGGTCGTTTGGTAGATAGAGTCACTAGAACGGTCGATATTTCTCTCCGACCCCCAAAGTCTGCCTCTCCCCTCACGTTCCGATCGGGCAGTGAGGGTTTCCTTATATAGTCGTTCGATAGCTATAGAATAGCAGATACATTAGACGATAGCCACTGTATTACCGGGAGCACAGTACAGTAGTACTGCCACTTGGCTGTATAGGGCACAAATCATTGGATCTGCCAAGTCAGATCTGTCGTGGCCTGTGATTGGCCGAGATCGTTCGTACAGTATACACTGTACAACAATGTGCAGCACTGTAATAAAGTATGTGCAGTAGTGTAATACAGTATGTACAGTACTGTAATGAAGTATGTACAGTACTGTAATGCAGTATGTATAGTACTGTAATACAGTATGTGTGGGTAGAACGTATTTACGTCTGACACTTGTTGTTTTTGTTGATTAGTTGAGGTTTGGTTGATGAGTTGACTGATTGATTAGAGATGATGGCTAGTCTACCAGAGATAGCTATCCTAAATACTAATTTGTGCACAACTCTTCTACAAAAGCTTAGTCAAGCTATGACTACGGAATATGCAATCGGATATTGCAGCAAAATATGTGTTACCAGAGTTGGCCCATTATGCGGTACTGCGGATAGGTCCGAGCCATGGATTTGGCCTTCTGCGCAACAGTCGGGAGCCGGTAGGATGGACAACGACTGTTGGCTATCAGCAGTCCTGCGTCTATGTTAGGTGGAGTCGGCCCAGTGTAGTATACACTAAACAGGTCCGAGCTATGATTCGCCTTCGGAGCAACAGTAGGAACCGGTAGGATAGGCAACTACTGTTGCCTATCGAGTGTTGTGTGTCTACGATAGGTAGAGCCGGCCCAGTGGTGCATGAACTGGATAGGCCCGACTTTGTACTGCTTCAAAACAACAGTTGCAAGCCAGTGGATAAATACCGACGGTTGCTTTCCAGTTGTTGCCCCCTCTAAATGTAATAGAGCAGGCCCAGTATAGGATACCATAGAAAGGGAAAGTTATGGTATCCGACTTCGAAGAAACAGCTGGAAGACGGTAAGAAATATAACGACTACTGTTTTGCGCGGGTCATTTCTCCACAGTATGTAAAGTACTGTAATACAGTATGTAAAGTACTGTAATAAAGTATGTGCAGTACTTTAATACCGTTTGTTGCACAGTGTATATTGTAGGAAAGGTCCCGGCCAATCACAGGCCACGACAGATCTGATTTGGAAGATCCTATGATTTGTGTCATAAACATCCAAGTGGCAGTACTACTGTACTCTGCTCCCGCTAATACATCGGCTATTGTCTAATATATCAGCTATTCTATGTCTACCGGACGGCTATATAAGGAAGCCCTCACTGCACGATCGGGGCGCGAAGAGAGAGGAAGGTATTTAGAGATTGAGAGAAAATCGACCGTTCTAGTGAAATCGCACTACTAAAACAACCAAATACGGGACCGTAACTGTATCCCGGGGGACTTTTGTACTCGTTCACTGTGAATTCCTTTCCCCCTTCCCCTCGCTGACACCGGGCATACTACCATGTACTTCAGTACTGTAATACAGTAGGTCAGTACTGGACTACAGTACTGTGCAGTATGCTATGTATGTACAGTATAGTACTGTACTAAAAGTCTCGATTGGAAAAACTGCCACAAAGCAGTTGCAGAACTGCTCGGCAAGGAGCTTTTCAAAGCCACTGAAGTTAGCATCCACTATGAAGTCCCGAATGTACGTCCCGGACGGGACGCCCAACTTGCCAACATACTCGTCCACCCGACTACTTCTCCGGAAAACCTTTAGTCCTCTTTCCCGGCTGCATATGACATCACAGAGTCCTCTCATTTCCAACAGTGATTAAGATTCAAGGGATCTCGAAAAGCGCCCGCTTCCGTCAGTGCGGCAGAAAGGCGGAAGCTAAGGAACTTTGCGACCAAAATCCATGCTATTCTTGGCCATGCTTCACGGGAAAGCCCGCATTGCAACTGGTTGTTTTCCCCGCTAGCCTTTCATTCCCTGGGATACCCGTCGGAAAAAACATCCAAGGTCGTTGCCGAGCATGTAGCCCCCATCGCTGCCCTTATCGGACGCTTTAAGGGGGATGATTCCTATTGGCTTTATGAAGAGTTCAACTAGGCCATTTAGTCCACCTGTGCAGCTTCAGCGATTTGTAATGTTAACATGCAGGATTTTTGCCTCCCGCAATGAGGCTAGCCAATTATAGCAGAACTTTACAAGTACTGAAGGAAACGTATGAGTAAATCAATCATATATGGTACTGTGGCACAAATCCTGCAGAGGATCTGTTCCAAGAAGTGAAAAATGCTTCTCTGTTCTGTGCCTGGGCTTGTTAGGCAGCAAACTTGGTCTTGAGAGTAGCGTTAAGGCTTCTTTTTGTACATGAAAAATGTAGTTCCCGCTGATATTTCCTCCACGCTGAAGCGTTTCTTTCGCATAGAAAAGCGAGACCCCGCGAAGTGGGTCGAGATTTTCGGGTCTTGTTCTCCTTACAATAATGATTACCTGACGTATTAGTTGTAGAGGGGGTAGTAGAAGGGTAGTATTAGGTTAAATGTTGCAAAAGTAGGTAAAATCGCACGTAGGGCGCCAAATTAGGTAGGTTAGAGTGTACAGTAAATCTAGGAAAAATACCCAAAATCGCACATTATGTATTATGCCAAGCAAGTCCCGCCAACTTTAAGCCCTTTCGAGTACAGCCTGCGAAAAATCTGTCAAAAATCCACAAAATGAGAGCCAATCAAAAAATTCAGTATCATCATCATCAGCAGCAACAGTAGCAAAGCTCAGGTCTCATTGGCTGCGGTTTTTCAAAAATTACCGAATTTTAATTTTTTCCGAGCAATGCTTGCCGAGTGCACGCTTGTACTGTGCTGCGATTGGCTCTAGAATTTTTTTATATTCTACCCTCGTTGGCTGTAAAGCTATCGATTTGGGCCAACCGACTGGTGCCAAGTTGGCGTGGTACCGCCCATTGGATTCTATTCGAAGGTATGCCTGATTTTACTTTTCAGTACAGTGTACTGTACAGTACTGTAATACAGTACCGTAATACAGTATAATATACTTCCCAGTACTGTAATACAGTATACCGCACAGTACTGTAATACAGTATGTTATGTGTGAGAATTGGTCGCGATGATGCCTCTCTGCAGGCTTCCGTCGGCCCTCAGCGGCCTCGTATTTATTGACCCTCAGCGGTCACAAATTCCGCCCGTCCAATGCACCTGTAGTACACGACGGCGATTACTCTTAAGTACAGTAAACTACAACTGTACTATAGTCACTCTATTTTGCGGTCCCTTCAGCCGGACCCGGCTTGCCCCACCTGGGCCAACTTATAACTGTACACAGCGCCGCACACAAGAAGTCTGCAACATTATGTACTGCACATTCCCTACATATTGTACAGTACTGGAATTCAGTATAAAATGAATGTTCCGTACTACAGAAATGTAATACAGTATGTCATGTAAATTTGTCATAGCATACTGTACAGTACTGTACTACAGTTATGTAATACAGTATACTATATAATACTGTAATGCAGTATGTCATGGATTTTCGGTACTATAATACAGCATGGTATGTATGTATCATCGTCTCCTCACATTTCCAACAGTGCTTCCGATTCAAGGGAGCCCGGGAAGGGCGCGTGGCCGCTAATGGGGCAGAAATACGGAAACTGAGGGACTTTGTGACCACAATCGCCGATATTCCTGGCCATGTGTCACCAGAACGCCTGCATTTCGGCTGACCGTTTGTCCCGCTAGCCTTTGATTCCCTGGGAAGCCAGGCAGAGACCATAACCAAATTTGTCGACGAGAATACAGCCGCCATTGCGTCCCTTATTGGGAGCATTAAAGCGAAGATGTCCTCTCGGCTTTATCAAGAATTCAACTGTACCATTTGGTCCAGCTGTGCAGCTTCAGCGATTGGTGGTAGTAACATGCAGAATTTTTGCCTATCCCGCCAAAGCCAGTCAATTTTTGCGGCCCTTTACGAGTACTGAAGAAAATTAATGAGTAAACCAATCATATGTGATAATTTGGCACAAAGTTTGTAAAGAAATTGCTCCAAGAAACGGAAAATTCTTCGATGTTCTGTAGCAGGGCTTGACAAGAAACAAACCTGGCCTCCGCAGTATCATTAAGGCTCTTTTTTGTTCATGAAAAATGTAGCTCCCGCTGATATGTACTCCACGCTAAAGCGTTTCTCTCGCATAGAAAAGCGAAGACCCAGCGAAGCGGGTCGAGGCTTTCGGGTATTGTTCCAAGATAATAATTGTTCCATCACTATAGATGATTACAAAAATATAAAAAGCCCTTGAAACATGCCAAGTTGCAAGTTCTCAGAGATGTTAAATAGATGAGAAGATACAAGATATCGAGCTGAAGTATTTTATGTCTCTCAATGCATCGCTTGGATGGATTGGGATAACGCCATATTCATTAAGTTCTCTTTATTCAAATTTATTTCAGCAAAAGGTTTTCCTGCAAAATATTGTTTATATTCATTCCGCTGTAGTGATGTCACAATATTTAGAACTGCAAAGGCTGAAGTCAGTGGGATTGGATCAAAATATCTAAATCCGACAATTACTAATTTTCCTGAGCATTATAATATGAAATAAATATTGTTGTAAGCACGGCTCGTAAAAAGGTAATTTATGGAGCTAGAAGTTTATGTTTTTGAAGTCATTCAGAGTTCTCAGTTTATACTAAAACGAATCGCACCTAATAATACAGTCAATGAAAGTTGTAGTTGATAATTTACTTATGCATTCAGATTGACTCTCATCGATTGAGTTGCCAGGCGACTGAGCAAAACAGACTTAGTTTATCGTCCCAAACTTAGTTTATGGTCCCAAACTGCAGCTGCCGTCAGAGTCTATTTGAGTGGAAACGGGGCTGGGCAAGACAAGAAGAGAAAAAAGTAATGAACGAACAAAAAATCTGTTCTGGCAATCCTTACTTACACAGAATCCCTCATAAAACTTCGCTAGGGACGGCCATAAATCATGTAGCGTGTCCGTATTAGCCGCTGCTGCCTTCATTTTCATTACAATCTAGCGAGGATTTCCAAACGTTTCAATCGCTTCAAAAGCAAAGCTCCAAGCAAATAGCGATAGTATAGCATATCATTCCGGTTGCAAGTCACTAAGTGTATAAATATGAGTTTTGAAAAGCTTAGATATTACAGAAGTCGCTATAAAGTCTTTGTACTTATGAACCTTTGTATACTTTACTTCATTCATGTAAAAACGTGGATTGAAACATGGACCTATTCTGGTGGAGAGTGCAAAGCGACTCAAAAAATTGACCTTGAAGAAATATGCCTTCGTTTTGGATTCCATTTTGCGAATATCGGGACACCTTTGGTGCTTCGCACTAGTTCATGGTTCCATGAAATGGTTTGAGTCGCCCTATTATATCCCCAAATTCAGCGCGTTCACCTGGTTTTCATACCTGGAGATCCGATTCCGTTCGAATGGGCGATATGTTTAGCAAAAAAGCTGTAAGAAGGTCTTCTATTAAGAGAAATATCTTTGAGAACTTTCCTCTCCTTTCGCTCCATTTTTAAAGTTTATTTAGCAATATATTTCTTTTACTTTTCGTGTTTTTCTTTTCTATATTATGTTGGGTTCCTTTCAAACCATTTGATCTTCTTCGACTTTGAATATTTTTTCGTTAAAAAAATATTTCTACGCACTATTTATTCCACAAGGTCTAACTTTAAAGTTGGTTCCTGCTAATGCCCACGAAAGGAATAATTTACGGCTATTTCATCTATTTTTTTTTGTGGTTTACAATTTCTGGTGCTATTTTCACATATCAAATGTCCGACAAAATTTGTCCGCTGTACTCCAAACTGGAATCCTACTTTTATGTATGCCTTTAAAAATACCGTACACGATCTAAGTCCTTCTCGCAACCATTCTAAATCTCACCATCCTTTCTCCATCAATGATTCTCCGTTTTTTCCCTTGGCCTTTCTGGCTTGGAGGGCTTTCGATGGCAGCCGAGGAAGAAACCATGGGAGCTCATCGCCTGCCGTACTGTTGAGATCGGAGCAAAGGAAATACGGGAAGAAATTAGGGAAGAGAGAATTCTGAGGCGGGTAAATGCTTCGATAATTAGCGGGAACAGAAATTTGTCTACGAAAAAAGCTGCATGAAGTAGTTGAGGAGCACAAAAACAAAGTAGAAGAGATCGAGGACATCATAGATTAAGGAGAGTAAGTGAGACCAGTTCTAATTGGATGGGATGGAATTGAATTGGATGGAACAGGTGTAACAGACAATGCATCAGGCTGCAGCGACTAGTATAAGTTTAATTTGTCGTAGGAAAGAGTAAAAAACAAGACAAGTTCACATAAAAGTGTGAGGAACATATAGGTATTTTTGATGTCTTGAATGAAGTGCTCGGTTCAGATTTTAGAAATGCTAGATTCAGAATCAGAATATAAAGGCTGTAAGATTTATTTAATTTCTTTAAAGTGCCTCTCGTTGAATTTTCTTCCAACATATGAGATACCGTTCTGTATTTTCCGGCTCTTTTAGTACTCTTATCGAGATTTTAGTTTTGGGGAAACCTCTACACAAGCGGGAATAATTGCTAGACCAAGAGACCGAAAGGAAGTTGGAATGAATTCTCGAACCGACATATTTAATAAGCCTTGAAGCTACTATAGGAGTTGCAAGAGCCTGTCTCTTTTGAAGTGCTTACTACAACAAAGACTTCTTTTGATTTCTTTCTTCGACTCTGTCATCTACTACCTACTACAGCATTTAAGTCACTATTGAAAACTATTATCTACGGAAGTTGGTGGTTCCTTTTTGCTTTGCCGCCATCTTTGTCCCATCAAAACAAATGAGATGTTCTCTAAACACGTCTAACTTTTTGGAAATATTACCTCTGGGATTAGATTTGTTCATGGGGAGCAAAAAGTACTATTAGTGGCACTGCGACAATATTAAAAGGCATGTTGTTCAATATCTGTCCATGCGCTACCAAAGAAGGGCCCAATAGTCCCATTTTGGCAAATATATTTGCCAAAAATGATCCAAACGCCTGACTGATGGAATTCTCCGAAAGAATTATTTCTTGTACGGCCTCATGGATCACCTAAGCCAATTCCTTTTGCTTCAGTTTTTTTGGAAATATAACTGTGCAAGGGGTAGTTTTAGGTAGCATTAAGATGAGAGGTGAAAGCTTCTTTGTACAGTTCTAGCTCTTCAATAGGATTTGGTAGCAATGTATCGCACAGCTTGAAAGAGACTGAGCTAGAGCCAGCAGAGATGTTCTTTGTTGATTTTGGCGTTATACAAAGAGATGATTTTTTTCTTATTGGTTTTGACCTTTAAATGATCTATTTGGAATACATCAGAGTCCAATACCCCCCTTTTTAGTGTCTAGACACAGATATATATTATAGGGGATACTTTTTGAGACAAATGTGTTCGAGAGAGAGCCCTGGCCCATATCTGTAAAATTTTTTCACCAATCTATTGTACTGTACGGTATTGAAAGATAGTGCGGAATCTTCGCTTCTATTACTCAAACAAATAAGCCAATTATGTGATGAATTTCATCTATGTTGACAGAACTGGCTACTCATGCAGAGTTCAGCTCGTCATTTAACCAGTAGAGATCATCTCACCGCCTAATTAACACCTTTTCATTCATGTATTTCTTTTGTAACCCTCCATCGCAAACATTGCTGATTAGAGCAGTGTAAGTTGTAGTGTACGGAGAGATTTACTCGGTACGTTGCCTTAAACAGGACTTTGAGGCCTCAATCATTCCTCCCGGGGAAAATTTTTGATCGGTTCACTATCATCTCAAAGAAGGTTTAAAGACAGAAGTTACAATCTGACACTTTTGGATATGGTAAAAATACTTTTGCGAGGCCGCAATATTCGAATTTGGACCCTCAACTCCAACGGTCAGGTGCCTGAAACCTTGGATGTATACTAAGATCACCTTCCGCACTGCACATACCGCTCTCAGGGAATCTTTCGGCCTAATGAAGAGGTCACTTTTGGTGGGAAATGACTTCAACACAGGCGCAGGGTATCTTACTACTGAGACCCGAACGAATGCGGAACCCTATACCTGGACCATAGTCAGGGAAGAGGGCGCCGCTTCTAGCACCAATTACTTTGATGTAAATTCAGTGAGCCAACTGAAATTTTGTTATTTCAAAATAAGACCCTTTTACCCTCTCACAAGCTCGAAATCAGACCATGCGGACAAGCAAAGAACAATATGCGGTTATACCCGGACTACCTGATAGGAACAGGCCCGTCACCATTCCTATTTTCTCGATCGATGGTTGCATCATAATACGTTTTCTCTTGGCAATAAAAAAGAGGCCCGTTCGGTAGCAAACCAAGACTTGGACCAATATTACAGGATGAGACTGCTCCTCCTTCAACGACACACCGCAATGGTGGACACCTGAAACACTTCCTGCTTTTTTAATGGACTATCGGCTGCTTTCTAGTTGATCGAAACGTTATCTGAATGTAGTGAAGATCCTTCCGCATGGCTTGGACGCAAGTTCGCACGACTGATAACCTTCCGAACTCTCTCAATAAGACAAAAACATTTACCCCAACCCACATTTCTAACATTTCCCAACATTAAGTTTACAGTAACTGCAAATGGTAAATAATTCGGAACTCCCCAGCGCAGCTGCGTTCGCTTATATTTCTCATTTTGAGGCTTTTTCCAGCGCTTCGCTATTGTGCTATTTGATAACAGTAAATTGCTGGAGGATGATATTGACAGGTTCTTGGTAGCTTCTTACCCAAATCTTCCGACGTTATAATTAAATATTGCTTCCACGTAATTTTGACCAGCTTCCGTAAGTGGATATTTTTGAAATGAGAGCGGAAACTCGTAGGAATGGATGTAGTAATGGAGATCAATCTTCTTCAGGAAGCAATAGTACGTTTAACGTAAATAAAAATGTAAATATTGAGTTAGAACTGGAATACGATATGGAGCTTGTAATAATCATGGGTAAACGATGAAATTCATTCCCAAGCTCCATTTTCTCTTTTTTGAATCATTCTGTAGTCACAAATAAGAATATTAGTTGTAGCAAATATTAATTTTTGAGGAGAAATTCTTCACGTATTTGATGGTAAGTTACAAGACAACGTACGTGGATGGCCCTTCTCAATCTCTTCCCTGACCTCGATCAGAGCTTCTAATGCCGGTCTCTCTCCTCCGTGACATTGCAAGGGTTGGGATACTTTGACTGTAATGGTTTTTTGTGTGGTTTTTACATGTACGGCAAGAACGTTGAAGCCGATTGGAAAGGTCCGATCTTGATGACTTGCAATTTTTTTGTCTTTGAGAACGCTTGGTGTGATCTCCAATGTTCTGGCCAATAAGTCGTCCTCCGTAATTTCTTCATCGACTTTATTTGCATTCAGATATCCTTTAAAAATTCTTGTAGCTTTTACGTACATAGCTTTTCCGTACATAACATCGAGTAATGAGCGAACAATCTCTCCCATTCTTCGGCTACACCCATACAATACCTTTAGTAGAGCATTTTCCCACTCAATGTCTTCGCCTGTCATAGTTTTCGCTACTCCTCATTTTATTGTTCCTACCATTCTTTCAGTTTTACCTTGGGCATAGGAGCTTGAGCGGGAACTGTTTTCAACTGAATACCTTTATCTCCTGCAAAGTGCAAAAAGAGTTCGTTGCATTGAAGTAAAGAGCATTCCCCGAGATGATCCTTTCGGGAGACCAAGTGGATCAGTTACTTCTTTTTGCACGAAGATAAGGACCACGTCGGCAGTAGCTTTCTTATTTAGGACTTCAGATGGCCAGTTAGTAAGGATCTGAACTCCTATGAGAAGATTTTGTCCAGAATTTGTTTCTTTTAATAGGTTGCAAAGTCGATTGAGAAAGTTTCAAAATGGCCTGAAATCAACAGCTTAGTGTATACTTGTACTTTTCGATTGAAGCGAACTTTTTGCCGGCATTGCAAATTTTTACAAACTTGGAAACACGCTTGTGCATAGTAGGCCACAAAAATCTTTTCTTAATGAAATGGTTTGTAGTTCCGAGAATTTAATGACATAGCTCATTATGAAATGTCCTAAATATCTTCTGACTTTCTTTCAACGGACTTACTAATCGGAGACCAGATTTAGTGAGTCGAAAAAGCTTTCCGGCACACAGGCCAAACGCTTTCGAATTCCTAAACACTTACTCTCTGAGCCATATGTCGACTTTACGTATTTACAAGCCCTTCAGGAATCGAATGAGTTCTTTCATATGAGCCTCGAAAGGTTAATGCACATTTTTCCCATTTTTAATCTATAATAACATTTTGGGAAAATATTTACGCATATTTGATGGGTCCTTCTCAGCTGGTTAATTACTACGTCTAGATCTGTATAAAATTTCAAGTCGATAATCATCTAACATTTAGAGCTCCATAGCCAGTAGATTTGAACCATCTTTTTTTCTGGAACGCTGCCTTAGGTGTATGGCGATCAGCTGTGAGAATAAAATTTTCGAGTGATAAAAAGTATAAACAGTAAATTTTACATTGCAAGAAATACTGCAATTTCTCCCCCCTCACAGACATTGTATTTCTTCTATGTAATATGTAGCGTTCTACCTGTTAATTAAATTTAGCATAGCTTTCCATTTTCATTTTTTGGGACATAAATGCTATAAAAGATCGCATATTTTTCCATTAAAAATGTTTTAGAATCCTTATGCTTGAAGACTAGAGGGATACAAAGATGTTTTTAATTTTCTTGACTTCGATTTTTATTTTCCTGCTCCAGAAAAACTTTTGACTTTCGCAGATCCGCTCAACTCCGGTGTCGCGTCGTCTTTTGCATGGTTAAATCTTTAATCAATAATCATTAATACGAGAACACACCAAAGAAATTCTAAACTTCCGTTTTCGGACTAGATGTAGGTTCCAGCTCGATTTTTCCCACTATTTCTGATCCCCCTTCACTCTAACTTGATCTGAAACGTGGGCCGGTATTTTGAAGGAGCCCTGCAAAAAGATGTGTTTGATTAATTTGAAACTTAATATGCACTCTGATATTCTCTTTAATAATGGTTTGAAACCAGAAATAGGATCACCCAAGGTTTTAATAATATTATAAAATTATCAATTTACACCCTCGTAGATGGAAATTACATCAAAAACTCATTCGTCATTCATGGGAATGGGGTGGTTAATTAGTGCTACCGAAAGACTTTACCTCAAAATATGAATTTAAAAATTTGGCTGGTGATTTTTTTGTCCTTGAACTTTTCATCTAAAAGATTCTACCAATAGCCAGTGCACAGGTTATTTGATGTAAATTATCGCCCATTCTTCAAATTTTCGAGGATTTTCTCCATGTTTGGAATCCAAAATCAATGAGCTATCCTTCTCTGGTTTAATTGTTTTATTTGTATGTAAGTGACGCAAATTTGAAGCTTTATATCCTTTAATGACGCTATAAAATCTAAAATTGGCCATGAAACAGCTGAATAATGTCATTTTTAGCAAATGTGTAACATTTTCGAGACATTTTGGTCATCGCTTGGAGTTTAACTTCTATTTGAATAGCAGATTGGGTTGGAATCGGAAAATTAATTTGTAGGTAACCATTAAATTTGCTTTGATGAAGTCGAATACCCTGCATGCAATAATTTCCGAAGATTTTAACATCTCGGAGATCGTCTTAGATGTGATAAATGGGAATTGTGTCAAATTTTCATTGAAATTAAGGGCCCATCTCCGTTTTGTTCAGCCACTTACATTACATACAATATTTTGGAAATGAATGCCGCCAGATCCTCATCTTCTTCGGACGAATATTCATAGCTCATACTGTTAGACTTGTTCTAAAATCCAGAATTCTCGCAATCTGCCACAAATTCAGATCTCAGAACTTCTTTCATATCCCATTCGTCGTCTGTATCAGTACAAGAATCTTAATAATTAAACACGAAGTTTTCAATCCTTGTATCATGAGGCTTTCCATTTTCGAAGGCTTTTTTTACTCGAAACCTTCCATATCATAGAGGGAGGTGAACTTTTCACTGTCTGCATCTGTCAGTTCTTCTGACCATCTCCATTTGTCAAAGTCTTGAGTAATCTTTATATTTATACTTTCGGATAAACTGAGACACTTTGCCTTGGAAGGTGATTGCATGTACCTAGCTCTTTCATCATCGGAAAGCCAATGATTCTATCGAAAATAAATACTTCCATAATGAGAAAATCCAAATAAACTTTCGAATCACCGAAGAACACGGGGACGTTATCAATGGTACCCATAAAAGTTTGGACGGTTACCCTCGCAATATTTATCTTTCTTGTAGTTGGAATATTTTTGAGACCAAGGTTCATCAGAAGAAGTTATGTAATCAGATTTGAAACAGCACCCGAATCGAAAAGAGCTTGGATTTTTGTTCCCAATATTGACTGGTTATAAGTTAAGATTTCTTGCTGTCGAGGACGAGTAAAGAAATATTGTCTTTCCCTCATTGTAATTTCTAGACTTCATGACCTCTTTGATCTCTTTCCTCGCATCTTCTGCTTCAACCCTTAGTATCTGACCAAAGATGATTCCAGCTGGAGCCAGAGCTAGTTAGACTACAACTTTGTATTTCCTCACATAACCTTATACATCCCCGGGATATTTTTGACCTCTTCTGCTTCTTCATCTTCCTTGCCGGAGCATTTTCTGCTCTGGGTACAATTTTCTCAAATATCTTCCTCCGAGGGGGTTCAAGTGCTTCAATATTCTCAAGCATTTCAAGATCCAATTTTTGCTTCTTCGATGACACATTACCCTCTGAATATCTTTTCTTCACGTTTACTTTGCCGGTTCAGTCGGCGATGGATACATTACGGACGTTCTTCAACTTATAGTCCTTCGTCTTTGTAAACGTTTCATATCAGGTCCAAAATCGCCTCGTGTTTCTAAGAAACTGGTCCGTCTTCATTCTTTAGTACAGCATTTCGTTATAATCTTAGCGACCGGACTTCCCACAGCTAAAGTTCCGTTTTGGAATTCTCAGGGACATATTCCAAACGTTTCTAAGCTTATGGAAGAAGAAGCGGACGTCTGTACCCTTCGGAGTACCGGACAGTTTATTTGATGGTGAGATTGAAAACTTATAACTATGTCTTTATCATGTCTCTTTGATTGTAGAACCAAGTTTCCAGTCGTTCTTTCACGTTACTAACATACCTTATATCGGCTTCCGACGCTGCTGAGCTGGTAACTTGCCGTTTATAGTTCTTTTCGGAATCCATAAGTGACATTTATATACAGTCTCCCTTTGGTACTTCACGTAGCGACTAAAAACTCTCCCAATCCATAACCAAACTCACATTAGTGCACTTAAGATCATTGAAATTTTAAGGTAATTTGATAAGGAGGAAATCGGAAAGCCTCCTATTCTCATTTTAAGCAGCCTTAAGTAGCCTTCAACACTTGGCTTGGGGTTTATACCTAGACTTCTCGGAGAGATCGCAATAGTAAATCAATGAGCTTAACAAATCACTGAAGTTGAGAAAAGCCTCTATGATAGTGCGTATCATCTCATCTGGATCAGCTTCTTTAGCATTTTTTTCTACAGTCAACTCACATAAATCAGCGAATTTGCGATTATTTCCGTTCAGGGACCACCTATTTATGAAACTTGCTGTAATTTTCTTTTTGTGGTATCAAAAATATATATGCAAAGATACTATCATTTGCATAAATTAACTCTTCAACTTCGTCAATTTTACTTATTGTAAACGATTTACGAGCAGCGTTAAGATCCATTGCTGCTCAAGATATTAAAAAATCACACTGAAATAGAATTTAATACTTTAAAACGCGAGTACTTCGAGTGCAGAGCCCCCAAAAGAGTACCAGATGATAGAGATAAACTGCTAAAGGATGATATTCTTGGAATAAATTATCCCAAGAAGGAGGTGTTGTAAGCGACAAGAGTGCTACCGAAGTATGGCTGCAGGAACGGCAAGAGGAGATTAAGTAATGGGGGTCAACGGGTTGCAAGTAGGTATAGAAGGAACCAAGTCTACCATAATTGCTCATGGGCTATCATAAAATAAATTCTTCTTAGTTCAGATGTTGACTTTCACGTTTTGGACCACTTGCGTTTGCACTTGAAGTGGTCTGCGAACTTGTTTGCCTGCGAACTTGCTTGCCTTCTCCTAAATGCTTTATTTTACGTAGCCCATATATCCTTTTTGGCTATCCCTAAAGTCTCGAACAAAAATAATAAATACCAAAAACGTAATTAAAGGATATTCTGTGTTTCAGAAAGACTAATAGTAGATACTATCAGGATAAATATCTATATTTAATTCTCAAAATTTTCTCCCTCGAAATTGAAGCCAGGGAATTACTCTGAAATATCAATGCACCCAATGCGGTGCCTAAAAATTATTTTTTACGGCCGAGATTGATCGATAGCCTCTTCGTACATATCAAAGCTAAATAATAACTCCTCAGACCCTCAACCTCTGCTCCATTTCCAACAGAAGAGTCCTGGATTACGATTTGATACTCACGATCAACTCCATTATCCTATCCAGTTTCCGCATGTTTGATCATCAGTGGCTCCCATGGGTCCACGCAGTTTTCTGCATATCTAAAACCTTCTACATCCGCCTCAGCCTCCCCCGCCTCCTTTTCCTCCTCCAAAAATTGACTGCTAGCCCACTCTCCCATGCTTTCACTGTACATTCTTCTGCATTAGTACTCTTAGTCAGTTGACCAATTGGACATTAAATTGAGGTCGTTGGTGTGGCAGTGGGTTCTGTATAGTTGACGATGGTGAGGCGTGGGCCGAGTTTTTACTGATTGAGGACGAAGTGGGTGACCCAATGGACTTATTTATGACATGTTTTATGGTTCGACGAATCGGTAATCGCATAATATATGTGGTAATATCTTCGATACTTTTCATGGCATTGGCCGAATTAAAAAACTCGAGGCAATATTGCGGCTTTGAATCTGCATGAATGCGGGGCAAAATAGAAAATATCCCTTATAAAATATCAGAACCATACTTCGAGGAAACAGCGGGTCACATGCCTAAAATTTTCTTTTGGAAAAAGTAGAACGAAATCTTGAAACATTAAATAGAAAACAGAGTCGTAGGATTGAATTTGGATTCATGAAAGAAAAGAACTTTAGTATTTATTTTCGTTGATAGAAAAGGCAGAATCTTTGGTCTTAAAAAAGGATATATCAAGGGTAAATACAAGGGTATCCGAAACAGTAATTTGGGCAAAGGACCGGTTTGGTAGTAACACTCTTCACATAATCTCTTTTCTCGGAGAATACTGCTAAAATCAAAAACAAGCATCATTCTGATTTGAGGCTCAACCAGAAACAAAATTATATTTTCACTCAACACTAGTGCTTTCAATGGTGGGGGAGATATTAATTTTTTTTCATTGGAATATGTATTGGAATTTTTCCAAATGTCAGTTCAACTGTAGTGAGTTAGATCAGAGGTTATTGCATCCAAAAAATTACTCAAATTTGTCCATGTAGAGGCAAGCTGTCCTGCGGAAAATATTGTAGAGGAGAACACCCATTAGCCGGCTATTAGTGGCAGAGCTGAGAATACAGAGAGTATTTCCTATGAAACCACTGATAAGTGGTGAATCAAATTATTCCATGATAAATCAATCACATAAGATCGCGATTTTAGCGGAAAGTGCTGGATAAAGCTGGTTTTTTACGTCAAGTAACTGATATGAAACAAAAAAATTAATGTCAAGCGATTGCTCTCTTCGAGAATAATTCATTATAGGGCTCTGATACTCAATAATCGTCTCAATTTGATATTTGTAGGTCATCTTTGCTTCTTGGGCCGAATTAAAGTATCTCGCGAATTAGATCTCAATGCAATAAAAGTACATTTTATTCTATCGTGAGAACGTTTGACCCTCTACGCATTTTTACACTATTTAGAAGTCTTATTTTCAAGTCGTAGTCTCATTCAGAGTAATTCTGGATTGAAGTACACACGCTCCAAGATTCGGTATGATTTTGTAAAAGAGGAAGTCTAAGTTATTTTTTTCTGAGATGTATGTCATTTAAAATTCGCAAAAAGTAGTAACTACGTTATAGAATGTAATCGCGGCCAACAACTGCTTTGATGGCTGTAGTGAATGAAAAATTTATGAAGCATGCTAACCATTCTCTCATCTGAATCTATATGAAATCGCAAGCCTATGGAACGAACTTAGGGATTTAAAATCAAAAACATTCTCACTCATTACGCCGATTAAGAATAAAAGTCTATTAAAAGCTCTGAACTGAATGCGTCTTCATCTGAGGAGTCGAAAATTTTGGTTATATTTTAGCGGATGATGAGTAAAAGAGGTCGCATTCTTGTGGCTTAACTGGATAATTCTGTTACAATGACTCATCCGCCGAACTTTCTGCTATATAAATGCTTTGTATAGGCCGTAATTTATTTTTTGATTCGATTTCGGGCAACCGGTTAAATCAAAGAAGCAATAATGGGGTAGCAGTGGAGTTACCATTGTTATCTAAAATACACTTCGAAAATTAAAGTTTAATGTTTCATTCTTAGGATGTAATATTTGCTTCAAGAGCACTCACTGGTCTTGTAGATCTTACTTGACTAATTCTTTGAACAGAAAAATTGTAAATAATCTGTTAATTTCTTTGGAAAATGTGATAGTATTTTTCGTCAGAAATTGCCTTAAATCAATCAAGAACTCTAAATTTACGTGCAAGGAGAAGAATTGCGGATGGATACAAATTTAAAATGTAATTTTACACCCCAGTTATGTATATAGTGGAGAGGTATGGCGACAGTTGATTTCAAGTTGATCTCTACAGTAGATGCTGAAAACGTTTCTTGAAATTGAGAAAATTGGAACTAAATGAGTGGCCCGTTTGAGTTATTTTATCCTCCTTAACATAATATTTGGGAGGTCATGTGTAGCTTTAAAGTGTGAAATCATAGCATCGGATTGTTTTTAACTGGTCTATCTCTAATGGATTAGTGAATAGAAAAATCATTTAGAATCATTTTTTATTCCAAATATCTAGAATTGGCAAGCATGTCAACACAGCTTACCATAAAAGCTGCCAGATATGTTATAATACTAATTCAAATCCAAAAGTTTCTAATAAAATTGAAGATATAGCAATTTCAATTGAAATATTTCGCGCAAGTACTGACACATTTTGCTTAATGGATTGTTTGAGCGATGAACACCACGTGGATTGAAGTTATGAAAAAACACGTGTTTGTGAGCTTTGTGGTACTTTTTGTGCTCCTTGAACATTTGTCCGCAGTTCATTTTCCTGTATTATTTTGTGTTCAATTTTTTTAATATTCTATCCATAAAATGGTTTCAATATCATTCTGGGACCCAAATTAAACAGTCGAGATGAATCCAATTCCGATGCTCATGTCCATGATTTTCTATATTTCCATTTTCCTTAATAACTCTCAATTAGGTAGTAAAAAGTTTACAACAGGCGTATCTTATCTGTATTTATCTGAAAGGGGCCACATTAAGATCTTTAACTATGGAACTCCTGATTTTATAGTATCAGCTTGGAAGATTCACTATAATTAAACATTTGGATTCTATAGCATCAATTGGAAGCGTTGTCATTGATTTGATTGACGCTAGAACAATAAAATATTATCCAACTTGCACGAAAATTTAAAATTAAACTGGGGCTCAAATATAGGCTCACATGATCCTTGAAAAAACGCCACTTATAATATTGATTTCTTGGAGTTTGAATCCTTTCCAATTTTTTACGTCTGCCAAAAGAAATCGGTGGATCCACGAATGAAGAAGAAACAAGTTTTCGGAGAATTAACTGGTTTTTATGTTTTCCCAAACCTTAACTAGAAGTTTTTCTCTGTCGAAACAATGCGTGTGATTATTTCCATTCTTCCATTCTCTGCTTAATATCTCCATTTCTTAAACAACCAAAACTTTAATAAATTTCAATACATATTTTTTTTTAGACCTCAACGGCTAATGAAAAACCTAACTAGGATCAAACAGCCTATTTGTACATATTTTAACTCGATTAGTAGATAATTAGATATTTAACTTCATATTAGCTATTACAATAGTCTTCGTGGAATCTTTTAGTGCTACTTAGTATTGTAATAAAAAATCTGTGATATATTCTTTAGTTCAATATTGGACAGTTGAAACAAAGAATTTATTGATATACTTACCTTTTTGAGTCCTGATGCGGTCGTCGAAACAATTGATTTTAATGTTAACAGTTTTCTCGAATGGAAGACCTATTTTTGTTCAAAAAGTGATAAAACTTTTGTTCAATGTAAGTAAAAACACTTTCAAAAACCCATTAAAAGTTTTGTTGGAGTTCTCAGTGCATGTTCATAAAACATATACATATACATTACCTAATATATGCACTGAACTATTTGAAACTCTAAAACCCCTAAACTCCTAACTTTTACTACGTAATACTACTTTTTTAAGAAACATTTCATTCCCTGTTGCCAGATAAAGGCATGAAATATTTTCCTAAGGCTGCTTAAGTCGGTGTTTGGAGATTTGCGGATTAAATCTGGACTATCCCCGAATATATGGAATAAAAATATACATGAAAAGTTCATTTGAAATGGATACAAAATTCGATATATGAACTCGAAAGGCTGATACATTTTGAGTTGTAAAGCTATGAAATTTGCTGTTATTTTTTGAACTAGACAGTGCATGATCTGCAACGCCCACAAAACCCACTATAGCCAAAATATGATAAGGATACTTTTTGATTTCACTTCTCATCAAATTTATTTTCAAACATACATAAGGATACATTTGAGCTACAAAAATGACAATAAATTTATTATTCAAAAACTTCAGTTGTGACATCAACAGCTTGAATCGAACGGGTTTAAAGTACTATACAAATTATCCTTACTAAAGCTTGATATATTTGATATATATATTTTTTGCATGCAAAAAATTTTGCCTTTTGATGTAACATTTATCCACAAAAACTATTTCAAAATCTAAAACTGCAAAAGCTCTAATATTAACAACTACAAGTTTTAAGCCTCTTAAAATACTCTGTAGCCTCAAATAGATTAAATTAACTCTCCCCTTCAGGCAGATATTATACAAATGGGAGCTGACCTGAGATATTCTACTATTTTTTTGGCCATATGATGATTTTTCTAAACTGACCTGTCCGTATCTACTACATGAGTGTACCTGTAACTTTACTGGTATATGGTAAGATAAAAAGGTTTGAAGTGAACATCTACTGAGTAACAACAAATACTGCCAAAAAGAAGGACAACGAGAAGCAGTAGGGGAGCAGATTGCTGCAGCGTCAAATTCTGAAAGGAATGAAATACCTAGAATTGAGAATTACCCATCCGTTTGTTTACACATATATCTACAGTTTACATGTTCATTCCAAAAAGATGTGGTGGAAAATCGATCGTATTTTCAGTAAAGCGCCCCAACGAAACAGCATCAACCTGAGGGTACAGCAACGTCCCGATGAAATGAAAAAGTCTTGAGGGTATATCACCATTTGGAAGCGAAATTTAACTTCGATTAAATGCAAAATGTGTTGATTGACCTGTCTTTACGGCTCTTTGTCGCAATGCTAAAGCTGGGCATCAATTTTTCAATCGATGTATCATATTCATATTTTACGATCTTGTCTCTTAAACTTACATGCATCAACAGTCTTTTCGTTTCCTTTGAATACTTCTAGAGGTCCAAATAATACTTACGAATCAACCAAAATGACATTGAAGGCTGTTTATATATTGTATGACGACCTGGTAGCTTTAAGAGCCACATCTGCTTTGATTTCTCAGCTCATTTTTCAGGATCAGTACAATTGGTTTTAGGAATTCAGTAGAGCTTCATCTAAATGGTTTTGTCGCTCCATCCTTTGAGTCCATAGCTTTCCCTAGATTCCCCTGTGCCTTCTGATACTGTCCAACTTATTCAGCAGTCCCTGCCCAAGTGACGTGATCTCGTAACGAGAAGATCATAAATGCGACCATACTTTTCACTTCATAATTACTTTTGTAGATGTTCTCGTGATCTCATTAAGCCTTTATGGGTACGCGGATATACTGTTTTCATACCTTTTCGCACAGAAGCCCCCGGCCTGTTTACTTTGAGTGACATCTTAAATCACCCAAGGACCCACAAATAATAGTTTTAAGCTTATTATTTCAGCCTTGTGAGCAGCTTTATACCGAACAATAGTTTCAAGAATCACCATAATACCCCTTGGTATACTCATCTTCCTAAAATGACGACAGAGTGATTTCTATTGCTGTAGTAAATATGTATCAGGTTCCTTTTCATACTATTGGCTCCATCACTGAATGCCTCCTAAGAGCGATTTTTCACCATCTAAAACACATTCAATTCCATTCTGAACATTAATATCTTAGTAAAAATCACAGATTGAAATGATCATCAAAAGTTTTGGTCGCCTTCTTGCTCTCATGCAATGAGCTGCGCACTTAAAAAATGACTCAATGAAATGGTATGAATCCAGAGATAATTTGTACCTATATCTGCTATTGTTTCTAGTGAAATCGAAAGCCTATGAGTCGCCTCCTCACTACAAAATGTATTCTCTTAGTTTACATTTGAGGACTTACTACCTGGATCGTTTAGGTCCTAAATCATGACGACAGCACTTTTTTATAACGATAACGAAAAGAGCACTGGTGAAAAGGCAATATTTCGGCTTTATAGTGATTTGATCAGTTTAGATCAGTTTAATCAGTTTAATCATTATCAAATTATTCTATGTTAACAGGCATCAATTTTAATTTTTCCTGCAAAAGCTCATTCTACAGATAATCCATCGATATCATTATCTCCATTCTCTATATCTTAAAAAATTCCATCAACAGTCAAGTCAATGGCAACTTTGCGTAATAATTTCTATATCAAACATTTTTTGCCTTGTGAAAAGCCCACAATGGCATCATTTACGTAATAATTAATTTATATGTTATTTATAATAATAAAAATCCTTCTATGTAGCCCAAGCACGGTTTAGATACCCGTCTCCACCGAAATCAGTAAATGTAAGTAGCTTTACCAATTAAATCTTCAGATGATGACTACAGGATTATCCAATTTAAAGTCCTGAGAAAACAATATTTGGAACTTTATAAACCCATGATTAGGCATTTTTTATGCTAAAGAAGAGAACTAGCACCTATCGGCTTGAAACATATTTTCATAATGCCCGAGTTACTGTATGTATTGTTTATGTTCTTTTTCCTTTTTCCTCCCATTTTTCAGTAATAAACGTGACCGTAAATTTGATCTGAATGAAAACATCAACTATAAAAAATTTAAACCTCCTATGTGTTTTTTATTAGTCATAGGATACCCATCATTTTCAACTATTCTATAGAAAAATCATATGTAGCCGTATAGCACAAATTTTCATTATCCCTCTCTCGGCATTTTTTTCTTTGTCAATCAAACTTATGAGTCCAAAACAAATCGGGTACCTTCCCTACAAAGAACATCGTATCTTGAAAGAAAAGGGTTTTGGTATTTTTAGTCCCATGAGTGTCTTTTTCTGTTCTGCATCACTTTTGGGGCATCGAAAATTTCAATTTCAAATTCTCACAACATGATGGAGACCTGATTCTGTATTTTTTGAATAAACTACTGTAGCAGATTTGCTATTTTCTCCATTTTTATAAAGTCTCACCGTTTAATTAGATGAAAAATTTCTCTCTTGATATTTAATCACCTCTTCAAAAAAAATTATTTCCGGTACCCTAAGTTCTACTAGTTTCTTTCTATGGATAAAGCATCAATCTGCTCATTTTTAATAATAATTCCCCTCACGATCTTCTATTCTACAAAATCATATTCTCTATCCACTTTTTTCATTTTTTCTTTGACTATTTTAGTCTTTACTTTTGAAAAGGAACCTTTCAGTCAGTTTTACATTTAAAACCTCAGGAGTTGGCCCAATATTCTGTCACACATATAATTTCCAAGCCTTCTTATTTCCAATAATTCAAAAGAGCAATATATCTTAATTTTTATTTGACCACTTCCTTTAGAGAAATCGGAACAAGATCCTGACTATAATTCCATGGCAGCGTTATTCAAGCCTTTTCATAACTAGAAAACAATAAGAACGAAGTACAACTGTGATTTTATTGGTTATATCTCTTTAATTCTTACCTCTTTGCGGAAGCAACTTGAGATATTACCCTTTCGACCAATACAGAAACTTGCATCGATTTTTCGTTGTTGTATATGTCAGCCTATTTATAATATAAAACGTTGGACACCGCAAAAAACATTGACGCACATCAAAACACAACTGCATTTCACAATTTTTTCTCATGATTAATACAAATTGGGGTTAGTTTAGCAACCTTACCAACATCATAAGGGCTGAACTTCTTAGTACAGACAGATGAAATCCAAGCTAAAAACAAATATTTTATACTCCGCATGGAAGGATACGTCGACGCACGTTAATAAGCGAAATTGCTTCGAAGAATTTACTAGTCCGATATTAAGCATCGACGTGGAATTCAGTAAATCCATAAACTATTTTACCAATCAAGATGAATTCTTATATTGAAACTACAAATCTGAACATCAAAGTATTTTTCCTTTTCAGTTAAGTCTGGGGATAAAAACGCTTACGTAACTAGCTATTAGTTCAGTAAAAACTTATTAGTTCATTCAATTTATTTCATTACTACACTTCCATAAATTTGACTGCGTAGTTCTACAATTTGCACACATATTATACTGCCGCTGTAATATACGAATTTTTTTATATTTCATGATCTGCTTTTTAGGGAATTCAGCCCAACTCTGGAAACATGCACTTTATTGTACCCCAATGGCATTACTCGACTTCAAAACACCATTGATCCTAATATTTTACATTCATCCGAGTGAAAAAGAAGGATTGTGGTCCATAAATCTCACTTCTTAACTTATAATTGATATTTTTGCTGGTTAAAGCCAGTCATTGGGACAAATATAGACCTAGTTCATCTCCAACTTCTAAACTTATCACTTAGCTGACGCTTACCTTATTCGTTGTTCTATCTTTATGTTCCTTACCTAGCTGACTATTACCTCAATATATTTGGCCACTGAGGTCCCCGAATGAAAGAACCATATGTGTTGCTCTGATTTCGACTTTCGACTTTTGGTTTTTCAACTGTTGGCTAGCAGAGATTCTGGTTATAGGGTAAGGTGCATCCCATATGGAAATTTCAACAAAGTTGGGATTTCATTTTTACTTTAGGAGCAAATATTTTGAAGGGGCTGAAGGGCATATATTATGATTTTTGTTGGATTAGTTTGTTCGGGGCGCAAGGAGGGATGTTTATTGAGCACGGGATCGTAAATTATGGGACGTCCGACAAAAGGAAGCCATGAAGGCTTTGAAAGACTCGAATCGCGGGAATGGATGGAGAGGTTAAGAAGCAACGCTGGTTAGATTCCTTTTCTCCCCTTTTCGTATCATGTCATCACAAGTAGGTCATAAATAATGCAAATTCGACTACAGTACAATGGGATCCCTAATCTCTCAAAACCATCTGAAAGGAAGCCACTTTTATGCTTGGGGTAATATAGTGACGCGCGGGGTACGAGCGCGCATCGAGAAGTACAATACTGTCATATGTACAACACCCTTCTGATTACGCACTTTCCTGTCACCTCTTACGTCTCAAAAGCCATTGCACGACCCAATCCGGACGAAATACCACGGTTGTGTTTCCCTTACTCCGTCCTTTGTATCCTACTGGCCTCCTCCTGCGCGTGCCCTACCCCCTTTCGTCCTAAGTCTTTGCTTTGCCCTGTTTATCGGTGGAGGTTCTCGTTTTGGTTCATTCTCGGCCGATTTGATGATCCTAGATGTCTAGTTAAAGGCAAATTGCAAAAAATCGACTGGAATTAAGACAGCTTGTGACCATATTCCCAAGCTCATAGCAAAGGTGGAGGCAGGTAGTTTGCGGATTCTCAGCCGTTGCCAGAGATTCTGATGTCTCACGCATCTTCCAGCCGCATAGCGTTTATCAAGGACCAAATTGAAAGCCCCAGTAAATTGGCAGTTGGCCTTGTGGCTCTTGAATCTTTGCGGACGGATTGAATGTGAAAAATTCAAAGCTTTACGAAACGAAAAACTTATTTTGATATTCGCAGATGGAAATGCCGTTCAATGTTCAGCTGAAAAAAAACACGAGAAGTCGGCAAGCACGTTCTCCAGTTTGCTTTAGAAGGCGGCAGATCGACCTAAAAACCGCTCATTTCCAGAACTGGTCTCTCCCACTCCAATGGCCAAGCTGAGTATGAACCCTTGGACACCGATCCAGACTGGTTAATCTCGCTAGTTTGGCTTTCTACCGGAGATGGAACCGAAAAGGCCTATTTGTATTACCCGAGGTCAGAGGAGGATTAAACACTATACCTCCTATACAACATAGATTTTCGCCCCTTGGTTTCAAGCGAGGAGCTGTCGGGAGTATCAGTAGCACTGATAAACGATGTATCTCGATCTCAGAGGGTTTTTTGAGATCTACGCCTAGTGTAGAAAACATCCTAGAAACAGAAGGGAGGTAAAAGTGGCTATGTTGCGTCCCCCTATCGCCATACTCCGTTCGGTTCTCCTTTTGCCTGAACTTGGTCGCCATCAACAGTTAGACAGGCGAATGCTTGCTTTCTGTCTTCGCATACGGATTCTCTATTCTTCGAGCGCGTTCTGTGGTGCTTTCACTATGGAAGACGGTAAGTAAAGCACTTGTAGATTAATGGGTAGAGAAGAGATATAAGAGGCCATTTCGAGCTTTTAGGGAGCTGGATAAGCTTTTTCTATTGAACCCTGGTTTAACTGTTTCCCTAGATCAACTAAGTGAGACTCCAACGAAGCCATTAGGAGACTTTTGATTGACTTCCACTCCGAATTGCTTTCCCTGAGTTTCACGCGAATCCTTCGGAACTCCAAGTTTTCACTTTTTCAGATTCTCACAGCCCTCCCCCACTTCCTTGCGTTTTTTTACCCATCCATGTTTTGATATGCTGGAATCTCCAATTGGTTCGGAAACTTTTGTTTCTGAGTTGTTTAAATGCCACCAAACCAACCCTTTAATGTAGTTTTCAACCTCTACAAGCTTTAGGTGATGCTCAATTGGTTTTAGACCTTCAATTTTCCTGCTCTAACGCCTCTAAGATCATTCAATTGCTACATACGATTCCCCCCACTCAATCTGCGACACTACCTGCCAGCTTTGATCGGAAGCAGAGGGAACCCTTCCACCAAATGAAATTGCTCTCCTCGGATGGTGCATGGTTAAAGGCATCTGTTCAGTTTTAAATGGGCGATATTGGTGTCCTTAAAATGTCGTACATCATCGAGGCAGCTTATTCCGCTGCTGTTATTGATTCGTTCGGTCTTATCTACGATGTACGGGCTCTTCTCCACAACCGTAGCTGGAGAGAGTTCCCCTTGGCTGTCATCTCGCTCCTATCTTCCAGTCATCCGAATCTGTCGTCGTCGTTACTGGAGAGTCCTTTTCGAGCTTTTCTCTTCACCCGTCCCAAGTGAAAGGCTGCAATCTGCGATCATAACTGAGCTCATACTTTCTACGTTTGTAACAGGTTGTTCTTGTCTGCAGCCGCACCTGACTTAGCCCGGCTCATCTCATTGCGCACGTCCTCCTCTTCCGTTTTCACTTCGCTATTTCACCCCCACTGCGGTACATACATGCCCTGCTTGGAAAGTCGCCACAGCTATCCGTTTCTGTAGCGCTCTATTCCTTGTATCTACTCGTACAATCTGATCCTGGCGCTCTGTCGACGCAACGCCCGTCTTGGATCCAAGTAACCAACATGGATCGACCTCCAAATACGGAAACCGTATGATTCGCGAACTACACGTCCCTAGTAATATTCTCGCCTGCTTCTAAAATTTTTTGGCATCTCAGTTCTCGTCGGAAATTCGCCCCACGTCCAGAGTCCCAATTCCGCTTTTCATTGGGAGTCCAAATCTTTACTCATGTAAATCTAAATTCCGGTTACCTATTTTCTTCACTAAAGTAATATCGCCGTCGACATTAAGGTTACCCATCCTTCTATTTGCTGCCAAATATCTCTGGTAGTAGTACAGCAGGTGCTATCGAAGCAATCGAAGGTCGTGGGAGACTTCTTTATTACGGTGACTACTTCCATCAGCACGATATCCCCCGATTCCCGTCGGAATTTATATGTATGATGGCTTGGACCACGGGGGTCAGAGGTTTTCAGACACCTCGCTTACGTTGCTGCATCCTGTCGTGTTTCCTCACCTCCGCAGGAACTTGGCGAGTTCGTTACTCGCTTTGCGTTTAGCCTCCAACTGATGCAAGGCGCGAAAGGTTGTTACCCGCCGCCTGCCTGCGTAGATGATCTTTGAATACTCTAACAGGGTTTATTTGAAGTCAACGAAAAATGGAACCATAAAATACACGACATGAGAGTGGTACAGGTGACTAAATTGCTACAGCAGACCCCACCTGACAAGAAAAAGTAGTGGAAGTGAATATTTATCACTATTTATGTAACCAGTTTAAATGCATAAGATATTTCAATTTGGTTAGAGGTACATGAGCTGATCAAAGTATTCTTGGTTCGAAGTTGAGTATCAACTTGGCTTTTATTTCTCGGAGGAAGCAATTTACTAAGCTTTTACAGCCTTTTTTCCAAACTAAAATGTCTACAAAACTACTTAGAGGACCTGAAATACAAGCAAAGACTTCATGTTGATGCATATAATTCATATAATGTATTCGACAGAAGCTAAACAAATATACTCTTCAACAAGTTCAATCTCTAGATCAAAACCTAGCAATTCCCTCAAGACCTGAAAAATACCCATATAGTGTCAACAAAAACCAATAAATAGCTCACGATTGCCTAACCGTTCCGTCGATAATTAAACATCATCTTACATCCTCTCACTCGTATCCATGGCCAAAACTATGAGTTCCTTCCAATTCATTCCTTTTTCTCCCGTGTGGTTGAGTTCAATCTCCTCCTCCTCATCCGACAATTTTCGGCTTCGGCTTTTTCTTTATTCTCAGCTTTTTCTATCTCAAAGGCAATTTCGGGGTCACTTATTACTTTAATACTTCAAAGACTTGCCATTTTCCTTTTTTAAGTATTTCTTCTTATTATATTTTCACTGGATGCCTCGCGATGAGCTTTTTCAGGGGCTTTCTTGTTTGAAGGCGTATTTATTGCTATAAATCTGTTGGGCCCGAGGGTAATAGCAAGAAGACGGTAAGGGTAAGACGACGGTAAGGGTAAGATGACGGTAAGAGTAAGACGGCGGTAAGATTTGGAAATGAAGCTGAAATGGCGAAGTCCGTGCTTGGTGACTATCAACGGAGGTAGAAATTATCGATTTGTTTTTATGGGGCCGCAGATAAAATATCACCAGCAACCGGGAGGTCTAGATAGCGCCACCAACCTTACATAAACAGGCTTACTGAATCGCAAAATAGGAGGAAATTGTTTTTGCATGGGGCATCAGTGAGAACTGCCTTTAAAGTGATAATTTGTGACTAGAATCACTTGTAGTAATTTTCATCATTATAAAATGCATTTGAAGTCGAAGTTGATGAAATAACCAGAGACTTATTAAGTAATTACTTTCAAGGAAGAAGTTATTTGTACGTAAGAGAAATTTTTAGAAAAAGAAATCAATGCGAAGGAATGAAAAGTGGTCGCCTAAAAGAAAAAGAAAGTAGAGAGATAGACACAAGGAGTAAATATCATAAAGAATATGTCCCCATCTTCATTCTTTACAAACTCCCGCACAGTTTCTTGCTGTAGAGCTCGGAAAGATCCACCATCACTTTATACCAATTCTCGGGGGTGCGGTCTTGTAAGACGCCATGCACCTCATACCTTCCCTTCAAAAAATATTTAATTTTATCCAAGCGCAGACTCCCCTAAATATACAGTTTTAACTGCGCACAAACCAGCAACGCAAAACCAAAAACAAAGGAAAGTTTTTACCATTGATATTTTGAGATCTTCGCCAAATCAAGAACGTTGGTGGGTGAACTGAGCTCGCTCTGTGGCGGAAAGAAATGGAAAACTTATGGGAAAGATATTACTAACATAACATGGACTTTTTACTGGCGATGACGGTAGTGGAGGTAGCGAAGGAGAAAAGAAAGTTTGAAGCAGGTAACTGTGGAGGGATATACAAGAGCGGGCTACCAAAGAAACTGGGCGGCTTTGTGCTCGCAGTTCACATAAAAGCTTAGAAATGTATTATCTTTAGGGTACTAGTGCAAATTGAGATCAGCGTGGGTGTCACGCTTGTAAGTATCCGGTAATTTGTTTCTTGAAAACTTTTTCGGAACGATCACTTAATTGCACAATGCCCTAATCCTTCTTTCTCAAGATTTTCCTCTCGTTTCGCTACTCCCACCAACATGGTTTCCCTTGACTCTATCATTACCGCCCAAGCTCAGTTTGGCATTCACCTCCTTGCTAACGCCGCACTTCGCAGATAAATGAGCTAAATGCCATTAATCGTCCTGGTTCTGCTGCAAATTCTGATGAAAAAATGGCTCCGACGCCCCTTTCTTTGATATATTCAATGAAGCTTGCGGAGCATCCACAATTTTCAAAATAAGTAATTTAGATCAAGTCCAGTTCTTCGGCATTTGGGCCGAGTTTAGAACCCTCATCCTAAAAAATTGCAATCAAATTACGGATCCAAAATCTCCGCACTCTGTGAAGGACGTTTTTTATGAAGGTTAGTACCATAACGCACGCCAAAGCATGGCAAATGATGGGAAGTGGTTTTGGTAATGATGGCATAACGTTCGAATGATTGATGACAAAGTTTATCAGTATGATCTCTGACACCCTTTAAGGTGTTATGTGGTGTATCACTTTCGGCAGGAAAGCATGAAGACGCTTGTCAATCAAAAAAGTCTTCTGTCAGTGCCATAGGGCTCTGTATGCACTCGAGGCTACATTTCAGCTCATTTATGAGCTTTGCGAAAACTTTTGCAGTAGGCAAGGTCTATTCCAGTCCAATTCACAAGTTGCATGGGTTCAAAACGGAGTTATCCGTTCTTCCAACCGGAACTACAAATGTATTCCCCACACATTACCCAGGTGGGTTTTCGGGCTTACGGGTTTATCAGGAAATGCCTTCATTTCAAGGCCAGATCTTGAATAAAATGACAGAAGAGCTGGCTCTTTTTGACCACAGACCTGTAGGGGAAAGACGCCTCTGATCTTGAGTAGTGCCCGCTAAAAAGTATTATCAGCGAGGCGCCGGGGTTTAAAGACTGATTCATTCAAAGAAGAAGCCTTCTGGGGTTGCAATTTCCCATAGACAAGTTTCAGTGATTCTCAGTATTTCAAGCGACCTCATTATCGTTGTGAACTGCTTCAGGCGTTTGTGTAGTAATTAAAATATTATGAAACGCAATTCAACTGGGCTGAAGAATTGCATGATATCGTTTTCAGCTTAGTTTGGCGCTGAAAGTTATCACATTATGGACATTCCGTTGAGTCGCAAGGACGCTATTCGTTGCAGACAGGTAGTTCGTTGTTGGTATCAAATTGGGA
This sequence comes from Kappaphycus alvarezii, assembly GCA_002205965.3. Classification (NCBI taxonomy): domain Eukaryota; phylum Rhodophyta; class Florideophyceae; order Gigartinales; family Solieriaceae; genus Kappaphycus; species Kappaphycus alvarezii. Next base: position 380,129 of record NADL03000519.1, on the reverse strand, counting down.
AGGATGTAACTCAAGCAAGGAAGCAAGTAGACCGCAATTATTGTGAAATTGGTAGACGCGTCGTAGATATGCAGTTCAAAGCTGTGGCTGCTGCAAGATGTCAGAAAAAGCAGTCTACAAGGGCCGATTTACGATGTATTTGCTCAGTGATTTGTGTTTTGCACTATGATACAGAATTCTCTCATAGATTGAATCTTAAAAATAGTTCATAATAGTGCGTTAAACGCCTTTTGTTTTTGAAAATTTTTGGTAAATTCAGAAAAGAGTGTGTAAACCAGACTCAATCATTTCATATTGAGTTCATGTTTGTTTATACGATCTTGCTATAGCAGCGGAGGTAGCCTGGAGAGGCAAATATATGGACTTAGTGCTGTGCTTCCTCTTGAGTAACTCCGCCCAAGATAGGCAAAATTCGGCGCGTGGTAATAGCGAAAGGAGGGCAGAGATAGAAGTAACAGATAGGCTTTGTACTGTTTCGGGTGTACTGTACAAGTACTTTATTTGTCCCGCCACCTTCCAGCCATACACGTGGCACTTCGAGAAGTTTCAAAAAACTCGTTGAGGTGCACTGTACTGTAGTCAAATTCTGATATTTGTACCTCATTAGTGTCTATACGACCACTGTCCTCATATGAGGGCATAGTGTACGGCTAATACCTTTAAGCAAAAAATGTCATTTTTCTGTCGTTTTACTACTACCCATAGTTTCAACAGTAGTGAAGCCTGATCAAAACAAAGTTTTGGATATTTTCGCTCGAGTACGAGTGCAAACTACTTTATTTCACTTGAAACCCTTTGATTTTAGTGCCAATTCGCCACATTTTGTCTATTAGTTGAATACTTTAGCCGGAGTGGTGTAGAGTTGTAAGCGACTCATCGCCTTTTTACATTAATTCTATAATTTAGGTTATACTGCTTAGTTAATACTTACAGGCCCCCAAAAAATTTAGTTACTGTACATTTTGTATGATAAAGAGGTTTGTCCCCATATGAGGACGAATTGTGCCTCATATGAGGACAACTCTATGAAGGATAGACACTACAGGTGTGGCAAGATAACCTACGGGAGAAAATAGACCACTATCTGGTAGACGAACAAAAAAGTGACGATCTAACTTGCTCTTTGTCCCCCTCCCTTCCGCGCTTCACTCTCCATAAAATCTTTCAGCCTTTCAGAAATCTTATATTCCTGCGTTCTGAGGCGCGAATACTCCTATCACTTCGCTCCCTCAACAAACCTAATGAGGTCCAAAAACAGTCTATATGATGCCTTTCGTATCTTGAAGCTTACGCGAGTGGCTTATGTATCGAGTAGCATAGAATTTCCAAGATAAACATTACTAGCCATAAGACCAGTAGTTAACACTTGTTCTTGTCGCAACTCGGGGGAGCCAATCTTGAGTACAACGGCTGTTGGTTGTGTTAGGCATTGGAAACTCGGATTGCAGAGTTTACAGTAGAGTTTTACCAACAACCATTCGCGGTACACGTCTTATACGTTTTGGGCTTTGGTTCTGCAGTCCCTTGACATACTGTGCGATAGGAGTATAGCGCGTGAACTATATTATTTGCACCCGGATGCCTACTCGCTACTTACCGACATTGCCCGGGGTGTCGCTGTGAGGGCGATGGAGACCTACGTAAAGGTCCGAGTAGTGCTCTCTCAAAGGCATGCTGCAACTGCTGTAATGTCCAACGCAGCAAACCTGATGGCTGTTCTTGAGACGCTACTTTAGAGAAGGTTACACTGTAGGTATCAGTACGAATATCAGCTATCTGGCGGAATATACTGGTACACAGCCGCCCAAATCTTTCAAATATTTAAGAACTCAACCTTTTTTCCCACGATGGTTTTGAACGCGCTCACTTGTCCCTTGGCGTTTATAGCAGAACATAACTTGGAACATGCACAGTCAATGGTGCCTTTATTTGCCCGTTTATTGATATTCACGACGCGTAGGATTCATTTCAATTACTTCGTCACCGCTGATGTCACCAGAATCGGCGGAAAAAAATTATGCTGCGCTGGCTGAGTTGGAATGCTGCGCTTGCTGAGTTGGCATGCTGCGCTGGCTGCACTGTATTTCATAATTTGTTTTAAATTATATTTGGAGGGATTCTCTGCATTTTACAGTAGCAGTGCTGCACTGGTATAGATACTACTCAGGTGCCACAGATTTCAGATGTTTGAAACTGTACATAAGGAGGTAAGAGGGGATGCCGTGGAGCAACTTACATGAGGCTAAATAAGGAAATTTTCAGTGATCTAGATATTTCAGCTCGTGTGAACCACTGGAAGTAATATTCGAGTACTGATTGGGTGGAACGGATATTTTAAGGGAACTGTTTGGCTCTGATCTAGAGAACTAAGATATTAAGGAAATAATTATAGATATTTATCCTGATAGTATCTGCTGTTAGTCTTTCTCGTTCACAAGATCCCATTGATGCATTTTGTGGTTCTTAGTATGTTTGCATAAGACTTTAGGGTTAGCCAAAAAGTATATATATATGCTGAGTAAACAGCTTCCTCTTGTGGAGATCAAGCAAGTTGGCAGACAACTTCAAGTGAAGTCCAGAGTAGTAGGAGTTTGAGAGTCAACTTTAGACCATAGAAATATTTTTCCTACGCTGATCACATAGCATCAGTACTAGACCCTGCCCTTTCTATACTTACTTGCACCCCTCTCAACTTTTGACCTTACCCAACCCTTTTTGTAATTTCAAGTATACCACAAGAGCACTTGCTCGCTCGCAGCACCTCCTTCTTGGGGTAGTTGGTTCTGAATATCTCTTTTTCCAACGATTTACCCCTATCAACCGCTTTGGATTCCGCAAATTGTGCTATCTTCTGCAAGTCGTGCCGCCCTCCTGTACACGGAAATAAGTCGGATATTTCGACAGTTGATTTGCAAACTGCATCCGCTCTCTAGCCAGTGGAGTGCTCAACAGCACAATATTGAAGGAGTTACAATTGCCCGTCAAATCGCTCGATGAGAATAAACCGATCCTGAGAATCGATCTCATCTCTTCGGAGGATATTGCGGTTGCTTCACTTTTTTCATGTAACGCTGCCTTTTATCAGCTGTATTATAAGTTTTCTAGCCCTCTTTTCAGGACACGGCGCAAAGCGAGGATTATATGGCTGCCTCCAATACGTAAAGCGTCTCTTTTCTCGACCATCGGACCGATATCCGTGTGGTAACATCTGATCCTCCAAACTTCCATTGCAAAAGAAGTTAATAGACGCAATTAACGCGTCAGTGCAAGAGGCCCTGCCTCTCGGCAACGCCGGCACCAGCGCCTTTCGCGCCAGTATGTTCGTCCCCGCTGCTATAGTAGTTTTTTACTCTGCATCATACCCTAGTTTGAACACACATATCAAGAGCATGGATTTCTCCGTTTGCTTTAAGCACTGCCAGGCGCCTTTATTGGCCCCTGATACTTTTTGTCCAATTTCGGGGTTCCTTGCTATGTCTGTTACTTACGGGAACCACCTTCTCCACTGTCGTTACCACTGTGAGCGAAGTTCTAGCCACAAAAACGAGGTGGCCCTCCTCGTAAATGAACTGGCAAAGGCGGCCCGACGTCCATACATTGAACCTCGTATACGCTGCCAACACAGGACGACGCTGGATATCAATGCGATGGGAGCAGGCGGTGTCACGGACTATTTGGGGAATGGTTTTAGTGTCTTACTGTTGGAGTATATATTCGATCTATCCTATTTTGATGTAACCCTCTGGGCCCATCCTGCACTAGAGGAGAGAAAAATTTGGGTGTCTTTACTGTTGGAGGATATATTCGATCTGTCCTAAAGTTGTCCAGACATCTACAATCGGCACATTCTGGTAGAGTGAAGTTCCATTAGCCCCTGTCTCTATACTTCATCTACATGCACACTACAATACAGTACAAGTTCACCGACCATCAGCCAGCTTGTATGTTACAGTTAATAAGTTCCCCTTGTTCCCCCGTTATCTAGAGTCTGCAAAGACTGACAGACGGGGAAATATGGCGCGTTTTCATATTTGAAAGACACGGTCTGCTGTCTCCACTGCTACGTCAAGGAGTCACGGATTGGCTGAAGAATAATACGGTGGTGCAGGGGGGGTTTATGGGGCCTTTATTGCGAAGGAGCAATGATGAAGTACGTGCGGCTGAGCTAGAGATGACAGAGAAGCAGCCTTATTTGTGTAGCGACTGATATACTCAGAGAAGGGAGGTACAGAAAGGAGTTGTTCTGGAACTAACTTGCTGTTGTCTTAGGATTTAACCATAACTACTGCGAACAGACAACTGGCGCTATTCTGGACAAGTCTCGCTACCTGACGAGAGAACATTGATTGCTGCGCCTCAGCAATCGGAACAAATGCACAAGCGGCGAAGTGGAAACGTGGGGGCTCATTACTGTGACAGATGTCTTGGCTATAAATCACTCAAATTTCATATCTACCTGTTCTGTTTAATGTATGTAGTGAGAGTCCTAGGAAGCAATCAAGGTTACCCATCTGACAATGGCAGTCGCAGCCCGGTTAGTCGTTGCATTATCTGAAAATTGATAGATAGGGGAGAGGTTCGCGTATTTTACTGTTGAAAGGTATATCCGATCTGTGCCTTTGCTTTGGTGTATGCAATCCTATCAAATGCAACATTTACGGCATTTGATATATTTAATAGCACAGTAGCGTTGGCAGTTACTTAAAATGCTCCTTGTCTGCTGTCTGGGTTCCCTGATAGGGTTAAAATGGCGCTAAAGGAAAAGAAAACCATTAACTACCCGAGCTGAAAGTCATTGAAGGGGACAAAAGTGCTACGATAGACGTTAAGGCTGTGGAAAGTGCTACGGCAGGCCTGTCTGCCAACTCCCTTTACACTCTGTGTTTTGTGCGACTTAGTTTGGCGAGCGTCCCATTAGGGCTTGCTGCCTCCCAAGTACTCCTATTATTTCATGCAAACAGCCTAGAGTTTTCAACCCTCACAATTCCTAGCACATATAACTACCTATGTGTCCTATTAGCACTGCTACAGTACAGTGCAAAGCATCTCTCTAAAAATAATTGAAAATAAATTTGTAATTACAGTGACAGCACAGCCAGCGCATCATGCCAGCTCGTCTATGGCAACATGCAAGCCCAGCCAGCGCAGAGTGCCAGCGCAGCCAGCGCAGCATGCCCAAATTTTCATTTTAACAATCCCATCGACATTCTGGTACACAAGGACGAGTGATGGCTAGGACTATTTGGCAATTGCATTGTAGGGACAATATACTGTAATTTTAAATTTGGCAATTGCCAGTAACTAAAATTGTGTAAAAAATATTGCCACTGGTAGGGGCACTTGTCATGGGAGGTGAACAGTACTAACTTAATAGCATCAGTATAACGGCTGTTCGCTGCAGGATCTGAGTATATTGCTAGCTAAGAGCCAACCGGGTGGTGGGCCATCGGTGTGGGCCGGGTCGTGGCTGGGGGAGTGTAATTACGGGTCCTAGGAAGGGGTTTGTAGTTGGGCCGAAGGCTCTGACAGTGGCCCTAGCTACTGAATAGCAGGATGCAGTGTCAAAGCCGAAGCGTTGCCAGTACTGTACTGCACTGTACAAGGGGCAGTGGTGATCAAGGGGTACTGCCGACCAGAGTGCACTGGCGACCAGGAGGTACTGGCGACAGGGGAGCCCTTCAATTGCCTGCTAGGGCACTATAACCCAGTGGCACTAGCATTACCATGCACTATAATTGTGTTCAAAATGTGTAATCACTGCACCTACAATTTTTCATAGAGGAGAAAAAGGGAGATTTATTTACTGTGTTTTATATGTATGTTGGTACCCAGTAAATTTGTACCGGAGCGTAGATACCAGGGTTGGGGCAAACGTGTCGTGTCGCCGTACAAAATCAAGTACAAGGACAGGTATATCGGACATGTACTTGCCCAAAAGTTTTATAAAAACTGGAAAGTCGGTACAGTTCTTGTACAAGGAAACCTATTAAAAAAAGATACCCGTAACGTTTCAGTGACCTGCGCAAATCAAGCAAGCAACTTGTAACGTACCCATACATGTACCGTACAAAATTTTACATGCACATGTACCAATTCTGTACCAAAGACCCAGACCCACATGGATCCCCCAACGCAAATTTCTTCCATCTCCAACTCCACAACTAGCCAAGAAATGGTAGTGCCGGACTCCAATGCATCAGAAGAACCAGATCTGCAGGTGGAGATCCATGAGATCTTACAGAAAGCCAAGCAAACTCTCTCCGAAAACAAGAAGAATGGAAAGAAAGCAGTTTTCTGGGGTTTTTTCAAGAACATCGATGAAAAGAACTACGGATGCGTTGTTTTGGTACCGATTTCTTTACAATCCTCATCCAAAAACAAACAAGATCGAAAGGGAGTGCTCCAATTTCAGGGCTCCAGCGGCACACATTCATTTCGAAGACATCTCAGAGACCATCACAAAGATGTCTTCTCTTTGTTCGCGAAGACGGAAGGGAGTAACGAACCGCCAAAGAAGGAGCCGAAGACTGTCCAAACTTTATTTGATACACATCAAAAGTACAATGCATCATCCGAAGTCGCTAAAGAAATCCATAAGAATCTCATTTTGATGGTCGCCAAGGCTGGCTTGCCATTTTCTTTTGTCGAAAACAATGACTATCGTCGTTTTGTACATTCTTTGAACCCTCGTGTATCTCTTCCCGACAGGAAAACATTTGCTCATAAGCAGATCCCTTTGTTTACCAAACGTTTCACTGATGAGAAAGTTGAGCCACGTTTATCGAATCTCCTTCCTGTGAGTATCTCATTCGATTTTTGGATGAGTCGGGGTGCGAAGATATCTTTGACCTTATAGCACATGGCTTGGACAATGATTTCAAGCAGGTTCGGGTACACTCGGCAATGATACAATGTGACAATACCAGTGGGGAAACTCTTTATGAGCTGTTGGTCGAACAGTTTGATAATTTTGAGGTTCGGAACAAAATCATTGCTTGCGTCAAAGATGGGGGATCCAATCTGAGATCTTGTGCCAAGATTATTCGAAATGCAACGTCGTTTCAACATGGTGAGATCGGAAACTGCTTTAGCGGGTTTGTTTTGCACACATCATTTCAGGTGCCTGCAACTCTGCTCTATCCAAGAAGGTTACTGATTGACTGCCACTTATTGACTTCGCGAAAGATAGAGCCGTTCTACAGAAATGTATAACCTGGACTAAGAAATCAGCGAAGGGACGAAAGGAGTGGCTTGATGCATGCAAGGATCTCGGGTTCATCCCACGACTAATTCCAACCCCAGTCAAGACCAGATTTGTAAGCGAATTGGTTATGTTTCGGATGATGCTTAAGTTATATTTAGGATGATGCTTAAGTACAGGCAGGTTGTTGAGAAGTGTTTTGGAGTTCAAGCGGATAGAAATTATCGCAATAGGGTTCCCACTCAAGACGCCTGGGATGTGGTTCAACGGATAGTAGAGACCTTGGAGCAGCTTGTTTTTTCTTGCTTGCAATATAAGAGAAAGACATGGACAGTTAGTGAAGCTGTTTCACACATTGTGAGGGTTTTCCTAATGTTCAAACGGAAATGCCCTACAATCACACCTGTCGACCCGGACGATTTTGACGCGCAACTTGATATGGTCAGAGCAAAAATGGCATCTGCTGTTTTAGAAGCATTTCAGGATATCCTCAACCCCGTTCATGGAAGTTCATGGATTAGATGGCTGTTACGTTCACCACTACATTTCTGTTGTTCTAGATCCTGAATTCAAGGATATGAAGTCAACCCTTATGCGTTTGCACCAGGGAGATCTTTTGGGAGCCAGGACAATTGCGAAGGAATACGATGACACTGTGATTATCCCTTTGTTGGTAAGCGTACAGAAAAGCTGTGCACCTGAAAAAGAGGCCTCAAGAAACGAGGACGAAGAAGCAATAAGTGATGCAGTTTCTAACGGATCTGAAGATATTGAAGATTGTTTCGTCACTACTCAAGCTGAAAACGATGACGAAGTCCTGCTTAATTCGATGAAGGCTGAGCTTCGGGTTTATCGTTCTGAGAAGTTCACAAAATACATGAACAAGTATCATTGGATGCAGGAAAACCAGTCACTTTTCCCAAATATCGTGAAGCTTTGTCGCTTTTTTCTTGGTATACCAGCTACGCATAATGAAAATGAGCGTGTGTTTAGTCTGGTAGGGAGAGTTTTGAGCCCTTTGCGTAACCTAATTTCTACGGAGAGTATCAACAATGTGGTGACAATTGCGAAGAACGTCACTAGAGCAGAAGGCGAGGGTGCGGTCCTGAAACCCCTGGAAGAATTCAGTGATTCCCTTCTCAAAAAGTAATTAGATGGTCCAGATGAACTTTGCGACGAGTGAAAGGTATGTGTACTTAGCCGCCATAGGAATCCCTATCGCGTAGTTCCCGGTACTGTCAATTGGCCATTTTACAATGAGTGACATCTAAATTCTAATCCTCGCCTTAGGTTATCTCGGCTATGAAAGCTATTTCCCACTGCTAGGGTGGGAAAGATATAGATCCAGATAAAACCAAGACGTGTCCTCAGATTAGAGTTAGACACCAAACGACAGTCTCTTGCTTCCTATGACTTACACACATGTTTTTACACAAATGTGCAGTTTTAGCAGTGCACACATTGGATTCGAACTCAAGTCCTCTCCGGGCATGTATCCAAATTTTCCATTAGACCAACTGGTCTTTTGGCTCAGATACAAGTACATGGGGGATAAATATCCGTTTTATAGTTGTACTAGGCACATGAATATTTATTGTCGCTGCACGTGGCCGACGTGGACCACCCGGTTAGCACTTGGCTAGCAGTATAGTCGGATCCTGCAGCGGACACACGTTCTACTGATGCCATAAAGTTATCACAAATGAGCCTTGTTCTGTACTTTCGCAATATTCCTGCAGCGGACACCCGTTCTACTGATGCCATAAAGTTACCACCATTTTCTTGGACATGTAATTGGTACATGTTACTTACAGTATGTTCTTGAACTTTGTTAAATCGTTGGACGAGATGTTCCATGTACTTTAATTTGGAGTAGACATTTTTATTATATGTACTGGTGTACTGCTGTACATTTGTCTTCAGGAATACTGTCATGTCTCTCGTACCAGGTACATGTATTTTGGACATGTTCGCCCCGACCCTGGTAGATACCGTATCATGGAGCACTGTACAGTCCATTACTAGGGTACATTCGGTACTGGTGGTGGTGCTAGCAATTTACAGCAATGATATGCACATTGCTTCGACTATCGGTACATGTACAGTATTTAATATCCCTAACGCAACCAATGATCGATATACCGAGTATATGCATTTTTTTGGCATTTCGAGGCGAGACGCCCCTTGATCACTATTTCGATCAGCAGGGCCAAAAATGGGCAATCTTAGTGGCTCTCCACTGACTTTACAGTGGATTGGATCAAACTTTGAGTTAAAGCAGTGTAATGTAGAGCTCTTCAGGAACATTCTTGACGTTCCACTTTCAAAATCTGACGAACCGATCAGAACTTGTGCCCTTCACGCAAAAGCTTTCACACCTACGTCGTCTCAACAGCTCCACGAGCGTAACTACGTCGCTTACGATCCGGCGACTTGAAAATTTGTGTCATTCACATCGCGCAATAGCCCTCCAGCGCACTATGCATCCCTTTCTCTCTCTTTGAACAATGCCACTGCCCCACAGACTCCAAGCACACGGACAAACCAAGACATACAAGAAACCTCTGCAGCGAGCGTGAGTGTTGCCTCGCATCTTCAACAAGCTGTTGTATATCCGCAGTACCGGCAAAATGGTCTCTGCAGCGCCAAGGTACTTCTGAAGCGCGTGATTGGCAATCAAATACCTCCCCGCACCTACAAGGGGTGCAACGGGGATCTACTGCTTACCGCGATTATTCACATCGCGGCCGGCCGCGTCCATGGGGTAGAGTGCGTGCACCGCCGAGTGCGAGAGGATGGGGGAGACGGGCTTCAGGATAGGCTGTTCGAAAATCCTCAACAGGGCGTGGTGGGAGAGGTAGGGCTCAAAATCTGAGTACGCGAAGTGTAATCGATCCAGTCCCAGGACGGACGTTGGGGTCTAAATTATGCCAGGAGATTGTGATGGTATCAGACTTTGCGGAGATCGCAATTGGAGATCGCGCAAGCGTTTTTTGCGCCACCGCAGTACGCAACTTAGGTGTTCAATGTAATGTGCGAAGTAACTCTCCTACAAGAGCCGGGTGCGTCGTTCTTTTGATTTATGATCTACTAAATCAGTTATTGCAATGTTTGAATGAGTACAGAAGGCTGAATAATTTGTCGCAGAGTACCGTTACGCCTGCAGACATACACAGTTATGTTGCAGTTCTAATCCTCTCTCATACAACAGGGTTCAGTTTTGAATGGACTATTGATATCTTTTGTCAGTTTGGACACATTCCACCTTCTTTGGAGCAAATCCGTTTTATTTCGTACAATGCCAAGGCTTTCTCCGCCTGGGAAGGGGGAACGATAGAGGCGACACATGGATTCCGCAGAGAGATCATACAAGGCAGCTGATGGAGTTTGAGAGCCAGGCATTTCGGGACACGACGAAATTTTTTTTCACAACTCTGCAGCTGCTGGCTACCCTTGATGACGATCTATTTGGGACAAGAGCGGCGGATAATCAAGTTGAGACTTTGGGCAACCGTAAGGCTGAGAAGGAAGGTCATTCAGCCGACGCTCTTGCGGGTGCTTTATTCCGAATTTTGTGTGCGCTTCTTTTCAGGAAGCAGTGTGAAACACATGTTGATTCTGTACGAAAACTGCTTTCTCATCTTTTAGATGGGCGGGGTGAGGAGGCCCTGAATAGCTGCGTCGCTACCACGGACATTGGTTATGGGAAGGAGTAGTTTATGAAGTTTTTGTCAAAGTTTGGTGTTTGATCGGTATTTGTGATGTCTGAACACCTTTTGCGCGCTCATCCTTTTGCAGCAGCATCTTTCCTTAATCCATGCAGGGCTGAAGAAAAAGACGCAGCTGAAGAATGTCAAGACATGGAAAATATTGAATTAGCTGCAGACGCGTAGCTAGAAGATGGTGGTAGTAACGATGGAAGTATTCCTACAACTCGAGAGGCAAATATAGATACAATAATTGAGGCTGCTGGTGGATATCAGGAATCCGGAATTGCAAATGAGGCTCGTTGGATTGGACCGCAGGAAGGATTTCGTCATTGAAGATGACCCTTCTCTAGGGCCCGCTAGTTTCTCTGCTGTAAAACGTGTGAGGGCTGGTAATCGTCTTGGGTAGCCACGTATGGCTGCTGTCGCGGTCAGGGGACGATTCATCGAGAAGTTTCTCAAAGTGCAGCGATTCATGTACACAGTCCCACCGAGCGTTCAAAACAGTCTGAATACATGGGTAGCGGTAGCCAAACCGGGTGTGGATCTCAACAGAGTTCTCTCGCGAAAGGTCTGGGGAGAAGGAGAGGGCTACCGTCATTTAAAGGATTTGATGCAGACATCTCTTCTCAATAATTGTGAGCCGCTAACAATCGAACAACGATGCGCCGATTTTTTCGTATTGCTACAGTCTCCCGTTACAGGGACGAAAGTCGGGCTTTTTTTATATAACTTTAATGAGGCTAGGGAGGCGCTTGGGCTGGGACCTGTTGTTGGAAGTGAGCAAAGAGGTTTTGAGGGATGGTTCGAGCTTTTCTGCCATGGTTGGTTTAACTCCAAGGTGTCGACAGAGGCAATGATGAGTGGTACGGTCAATAAGAAGCTGTGCTAGCCTCACTACGGGCCAAGCCCTTTGTTAAAGAATTGTTCGAGGTAGGTATGGTATCTAAGAAAGAGCAACTGTATTTAGCATGCTCTCCGGACAGCATCGCTCTTCTGAAAAAGACCTACTTCTTCCTCAGACTGGGTCTTGGATGCCTCACCAGCAGGAACCGCTGGTGTGGGGGAGGACATTTTCTTGCTTGTTCTAGTGGAGATAAAGACGAGAGTAGCTGCATCAACTCTTGGCGCCTCTTCCCATCTGTCCGCTTCTGAATTTATCTGTCCGCTTCTGACTTTATCCGTTGCGAGCTAGGAGACGAGATCTTTCGTAAGTACGTACCGAGGGAACACATGGTTCAGCAAATGCATCAGCCCATTGTCCTACTTCTTAATTTTGCGTTGTACGCATGCGCTGCAGAGACCGCAATACTCTATTTTGTTTTCATCAAGTGCCCCACCAGCAAAGTGGATTACTGCTGCCAGGCTCTCACCTCTACAGTTGTTCCAATTTTTGGTTGGGCTAATGAGCCACAACCAACAATCACCTCTCATGTTAAGTTAGACTGGAAGGAAACTCTGAATTCCAAAATGCAGTTTTGGAAGATCATCGACGGCTACGTTAAGACAAAAGGCCCTTTCCCTCCATTCAATCTTTTCAAGCGCAGAGCCTTTATTCAAAAACGAAGGGGGGAGTGAATTGTGCCACGCAGCAGAGGGCAATACTAATGTCTTCGACTTATCATTTTAGTTGGGAGTAGAATACGGTATCGCACTATCAAGACCGTAGTTATTAATGCGTTCCTCGGTTGGCGAATGTACCAGAGAAGAGACCTACTTCAATCTCAAGAAATTTTCAGGTCACTAGAAACCTATAAAAATCTGTTGAACAAAGTGCAAACAACGGCCGAGTTTGTTTTGGGTGTATCTCAGGAGCTCCTAAGTCATGCAATAACCTGGCATCGGCACTAGATAGACATTAGATTGATAAATCGGATGTTTAGAACATACAAATACAGTCTGAGAGTATCTTGAGAGACGAAAAGCTGCGGCTTTTGCGCTTGGCGAACGGAAGGAAAGAAAGCTTCTTTCCTTCTTCAACAGTGGAGATGGCCAACTGCTTTGTCTAGCTGTGCAAGGACATGAGTCACAGAAGGGCGATTTACTGGACTGTGCGTTATGTAGTCACAATCCAGGAGCAGTACGACGACATAGATCCTCTTACGTCTGCACAATCTGCGGCGCTAATCTTTGTATCAGGCTCCACACAGGTCTACGGAAAACTTGTTGGAATATTTCGCATAATCATAAGTAATTGAAGTTGAGAGTGACTCCCAACACTCCATCCTCTTCAAGAAGAAGCACTGACAGTTCTTGAACAGGTAGCAGTAGTAAAGCCCCGAGGAGCGCCGCAGGGGTTTCAATGTTGCATGGTTGCGGAAGTAGAACTGATACGGCGACTACTGTCCAGACTAATGAGGATACAGGTTATCAAGAACACGTACTCGGCAGTGTACTGATAATGGGATCGGGGCTGAAAATGACATGCAGACCAGGGTTGCAGGACTGAATGCGACACGTTTGACTATGTGGTCCAATTAGACGAGATCAAACGCAAACAGACAGAATGCCACAAGATCTAATGCATTGAAATTGCGCTCCGATTCGCAACCTGATGCGAGTGCGGAAAGTCGGAATCAGTTCCATGCCACTCGAAAATTGATGTAAAGGACGCTTGCGTCCAAACTGCAATCAGGACCCCTCGAAAAAAAGAGGCGGCAGACGTAAGAGTAGCTGATAGATGTGTTTTAGAAACGTAAAGAAAGGAGCCCCATTGATCATTACAATGACCAATAGCTTATTTTTACCTTCTTGACCCCACCTCCAAGCCCCAAAATGACGGGCTTACTGTGTCCGAAATTATTGAGTTAAAGCTGCGAAACTTTGGAGATCAAAGGCCCATGAAAATTTGAGTATATTCATGCGAACGGATCTAATATCTAACCACTAGAGCCAAAAAACAGACTATTCAAAGCTACTGAGCAATACAGTGATCATAAAATTCTGGCTTAAGGGATATGACATTCAGATTTGATACTTTAATTGGAAAAGTATTGGTGAATATGAAAAAAGGGGTTGAAACTGGCTTTGATCTGCAACTCCAAACACGTTACGCGGTCACAATTGCATCATTTTACTGTATGCACCTTTTATGATGGCCACATATACAGCTTACCGTTGTACCCCCTACACTCGCTGCCGCGGCCGCATATGATTACTGATTTCTACGTAGCAGCCGTACTGCTTGCGCAAGGGGACTTACGTTACGATAAAGACCGGTTCAAGAGGGCTATATAATTGCCAACTTGGAAACCTCTAGCACAATTCCTTGTTCGTCAATTTGTCCCTTGTTCTCCCCCCTCCCGCCCTCCATTCACCCTTCTCCACCCAATCACAATTCATCTCTGTTCTTCGTTTCATTCATTTCATTTCTTTGAGTATTTTTTTTTACACGTGTCGAATGAAAATTGTGCGTCCTTGGGTCGCCCATTATCTTTTGACTTGAAGTATCGAGTCATTTGGATATTTGAGTTTCTTTGACTCGATGTCATACCTTGCATCGTTACCGCTCTCAAGTTCGCTTGCAGGAGTATCGCTTTCGCAACACTTCAACTGAACAAATCGTAAGTTTCCGCAAGACAGAGATCTGTTATTAGGGTGCCAAATTATTGTTCAACCGATTTCTCGGTTCTCTGAACGAATATCGCCACGAGAAGGCTTTATCGTGTCATTCATGTTACATAGACGAGCAGAACGGCCCGCAACAGGTGGAAGCACTGGCGTGCATCCAGATCCACCCTCTGTGAGAAGGACAGACATCTCAATATAACTGTCAGATCTCGTAAAATCGGGGACTGGCGATACCTCTGTTTTTAGCGTAATTTGGGATGGGACGCTAACACCCTAACCATCTCATGGAAATCGACTTTTTGAAAATTTGACTCACCTAACCCTCTTAGCTTCACCATCTCTGTCGAGGAGGCTACTAACGACGTATACGATGAGAACGCTGGGTATGTTATACGTCATGCTTGAGCTGTTTTACCTTTAGTCAGTCTAGTAAATGTGTTTGTGTTTCTCTATGTTTAATTCACAAACCTAAATGGGTTCCAGCGATTCCATATATCTCAATAAAGAAACTCTCCCTTTTTCCACAGTGGTACTGACTTTAGGGCACCTTTCAAGAGAATAAGTTTAATGCGTTCAGTATCTAGTGAGGACTGCGCACGTCCTAACTATACGGCTAAGATCTAACCTGATGTACCTATTCGTCCGTGCGCATCGGGGCTCGGGGAACGGATAGCTTGAGCAATGGATGACCAGAGGGTGCAACTCAGTCGCTGGTAGATACGGGGGCGGATAACACCAGGTGTCGAGTGACACTTGGACGCGACCCGCGGAAGTTACTCCTCGATAAACGCAATTGTACCAGGGGAAGGGGGACCCAGGAAATCAAACGCCAAATGTCGAAACGTGAAGTTCGGCGTGTAAGGCGCAAAAGATGGGCCAGTTGAGGGAGCGGGGAGGCGTCGGGCGAGATTGCGTTCCAGAGTTGTAACCTTGTCGCGGGCCGCCAGATCGGCAGCGCCACCGGCCCAGGTGGCATTGCCGATCTGGGGCCGCCTTGGTGCGAACTGCGGCCTTAAACGGTGAGACGACAGTGATGTCACAGGCAATGGGGCGCAACGTTGTGCCTTCCGGGGTTGGGGGCGGTTGTACAAGGATATCGGCGGGCCGGAGCTCAACGCCCGGGACGAGGACCGGAACCTCGTGCCGAGTATCCAGACCCGCGGCGCGGGTAACGTGTGTCGCAAACGCATTACAGAGCGAGTTATGGCGGTGACGACGGCCGAATCCAGGGCAATACAGGTCGGCAGCGTGATCCCCGAGGGTGTCCAAGGGGTGGTCACAGTGGTGGAAGTTGAGAGCCATGGAGTCATCATACACTGGCAGTAGGAGGTAACGGCGGAGCATGGTCTGCCAGTGTGTGGTGGGCACCTTCGTAGCTGCCGTGGGGTGAGCGAAGAGAAACGCCACAGCGGGGCTGCGGCGGAACGCTAAGCCACGGATGCGATGTCGAATGTCGACGTCGCAATGGGCGGTCGGGTTTGGGACATTCGCCCAGGATTCGTCGTGCCAATGTACTCTTGCCCGCCCCTCTTGCTGCACCCGTTTGAGAAGGGTTAGAGTGTTGGTGGGTGAAGCAGCTAAAGTCGGATCAAATTTATCCTCCAAAAGTAAAAACACCCAAACCTTTCCCCTTGGGAGTCCATATACAAGTTGCATCGTGATGTTTCTTTCCACTACATTCCTCACACGCGTTCAATGCCCCAATAGTCTCTCTTCTTCTACGTATCTCTGCCCATCTTGGGTCCAAGCGGCCAACATGCTTTGAACTGCAAGTTCGAAAACGGAATGACTCGCGAACATTACTTCCATTGCAATGTTTTCGCCCGCTTCTGAGAAGAAGTTGCCACGTCCATCCTCTTCGAACACTCGCTCCCCGTCCAGGATCCCAATCCCGTGATTCGGTTACAGTCCACCTCACTACGGGCGGACACCTACATTCCGGGTAGGTATGGTCTTCACACAAGTTATATTGTCATCGACGTTACCAATCTCCGCCCTTCTGTTCGCCGCCACATCCCGCCAAGTGCAGGTGCCGCAGGCGCTGCCGAGACACTAGAAGAGCGCTAAAAATACCGTCATTATGGCGATTACTGCTACCAACACATTATCCTCCCCTCCCCCGTCATGATTGATATGTATGGCCCCATGGGCCACGAGGGCGGGAGGTTCTTCCGACGCCGCGCTGCTGTCGCTGCTTCCCGTCATAGTTCCTCTCCTCAGCAGGAACTTGGCGACTTCCATACCCGCTTTACGTTTAAAATCCAAGTGACGCAGGCGCGACAGGTCGCCACCCGCCGCCTGCCTGCGTAGATGATCTCCGAATACTCCTCACACACTTTCGTGGCTTAGAACTTGGAAAGATGTACCACCACCTATTCCAAGATTAAAACACCCAAACGTTCGCGATTGTTTGAAAAGTCGAATATATCCTCCTAGAATAAGGTACCCAAACCTTCAGTTGTTCGAAAAGATTGGTTGGTTTATATCACCGCATAAGGAGCGATAACCGTAATATTGTTCTCAATATTCGATGGACCCACAATACTAAGTATAGGTGGCAGTACCACCGCCAGATACAGTAAGCTAGTCTGTGAGTGGATTAGTGGTTGGATTAGTCTTGCAGCTATGGCATCACTTGGGATGTTGTCGTTCTTTCTGATATCTGTTATGCTAGCCTTTGATATCACTTTTAGTTGTCATGTAAGTTGTGGTTCCGACTGTGGGTAGCACAGCTTTGCAGATCCAGGACCTCAGCCCTGGGTAGCACAGCTTTGCAGATCCCGGACCTCAGCCCTGGGTAGCATCTATGTCTGACCGGAAATACGGCCAGAATGCAATGGTGTTATTCTATAACCACCACTGCTGTTACCGTGTGTTTAATGGGTATATAATCTCTGTTCAAGAGTAAACTCCAACCGACTCGGAGGTAGAGTCATCAAATCACCCATACTCCCAACTCTCCGAAGACGTAGCAAAACTAAGTCTTACAGGAAGTAACTTGGCTCACGTTTCGCGATAGAGCCGCATATAACTTCCAAAAATGAGTCACCCAAGCCTTACTCCCTTTTCACGGAAAAATACATCACACGCTTCCTTTGCGTTTACTTCTCTCCTCTTGAAGCATACGGATGAGAACAGTTCTGTGCCAAAAGCTTATGGAAGTTGATACTGTTGTAAAGCCCCGAGCTCAGCTTTTCAGGCCTTACTAACAACCAAAGATTAATAAGGTCTGGTTGGGACCGGTCTGTTCCGATCCTTCCCTACATCAGCTGTTAGGCTCAGTACGCAGCAACGTAACGTCAGGGTCCGTCAGTTCAGCTTTAATAATACTACTTGTTTCAAGTTTCGGTATCCTGTTTGTAGACATTTGCATGCGGTCCACCCTTTGTAAGGTAAGCTGCGTCATAGTCTATCTAAAGCTCGGGCAAGGTAGAATAGCCCACTCAAATGACGCCATCTTCAGACTTGACGAGGACAGGCATGCGACCAACCCCAACTGTGAATGAAGATGTCACAACTTACTACCCATATCAAGTCAGTGCAGCCGTTGCTTCCTGCGTCATCTGCAAGGTAGCTGAGTGTAACATTACTAGAACAGACAACATCTGGGACAAAGTCATCAACAATAATAGTCGGTCCTGCCCCAACGAACTCATTCGGTTTCTTCCTTCAGCTTAGCCATGAATTCGTCCAGCTTCTTCAAACCGTCTGAATTCCGTTCGCGTGCCACATAAGTGAGCCAACGATAGACCCGATCACCCTCTGACAAAGCTACTGCCGGTGGCTTAGATTCGCCCTGTACGCGATGCAAGTTTCGACTCTTCACCGCGGATGGTTCACATCCCAACCGCTCGAGCAAGGCACCCAACTGTTGCTCCAGGTTGCCCTTTGTGATTACATAGTCAGGAACGAGACGTCGTTCCGGACGCACCCACCAATCCTGACCCATCTCGCCATCAGTTTCGGAGAGCTCGTATGGATATTGTTCGAGGTAGCGTTCGACAGCGCGCTTCGAGATGAGCCTTTCGTTTGCAATCTCCAACAATTCGCCCGTGATCTCCCCTTCAAAATCGCGTCCCACCAAAGAATTTTTGACTGCGCTCCACACACGTGAGCGCATAGGACTGGCACCAGACACGTAAAACAAGTTCTGGCAATCATGTCGGAGATTATCTACGTCTTGAAAAGTGAAGTGCACATGAGTGGACACAAGGGCGATACGATCGTGTGGCAGAGCGAGAGCCTTTGATACGAGTGAGGTACGATTTGCCCGGGAGAGGCTCTGTCGCTCTTGTTCTTGAAACCCAGTACGTCTGAGACAGGAGCGGAGGGATGCTGATACAGTAGAACTGCCGGTTCGCGGTGGCCGATCGTATACAAAACAGAAGCGGTGGGAGGAAGCAGACGTTTCGGTCCAATCGAGGCTCGGGGTGAAAGTGGGGCCATTGTGGATTTGAAAGAGGAAGAGACTAAAAAGGAAAGCGGAAAGAATTTTGAGCGATGGCATGTTGCTTGTGAGTTGCGGGTAAAGCTGAGTGGATGTTGACGTCGGTTTAAAGTGTTTGAGGTAATGATTTACTCTGTAAATGGACCGCGACTTGCGCGGATGAAAGAGTGTGTACTTTCTGCAAAAGTGAGGAGTACGTATCTCTCTCTATCAGTGTGCTGTCAGGACTGACTCCTCACTGCGACGAATTACAAAGTGATAGCGGGATTCGTAGCAGTACTCTTCACGATTTGGAGAAACTCATACAGTCGAATTGTATTGAAGTTGCGGAATTACGGCAAATTGACAGTTGTTTGGCAGGTAGGCGAATTTGCCTTCTGATCCCATGGCGTCTAATCTGGACTTAACGATGGGGGGGAATCTAGGGTGCTTTACTGATTGGAGATATAGGGCCGCTATTTTGCGATAGGGTGGTGCAGGTCTGCGTATTGAATAGACTAAAAGGAGATCGGATATATCTTCCAAAAGTAAAACACCAAAACCCCAGAGTGAGTCGGAATTATCTAACAAGGCTGGTGGAAGACCAGCCTAAAGACATCCCGCTGTGGACGAAACCGTCGGGGTAGCGCCAAACATGTACACATGAAAAAATATCCGGATGGAGTACTAGTAGTGAGGGGTTTAATGGGATGGTGTACTCCATTTTCAAGATGACAAAAGTGAATCGGGTAGATCTGAGGAAAAAGGACTGTCATCCACCTCTACTGCGTATCTATCCACTGCATCACCAGCAAGGCGATGAGAGAAACTCGGAACCGTTCAAGAATTAACTACGGTTGGCCTGAAGTATAGACCAATCCGTGGCTATCCCCGTAGTAATGGGGTTGGTTTCCTGCGGATGGTGCAAAGGTTACGTACGATTCCTGCAGTGCAGGTCTGTACTGTATGAACTTGCATCCAAATAAACTTTTTGAGTATACAGTAGGGGAAAATAGGATAAGGGGTGTGTTTCCTGTGGGAGCTTGGAAGGCTGAGATCCAAGGAGTTTGTGAGTACAGTACCCGAATTTGCAAGATATTATTCATTACCGTCACCAGGTGATCTTGCCCCCGAATGGCGTACAGGGATGGCGTTAATTTTCGTGTAAAGCAGCGCTGCATGGTATTGTATGAGTCCGCTTCGTCGTCATTGCATCTTTCAGTGAAGATCATGCTTACATTAAGAGCCTGTCTTTCTCAACCTGTGGGCGCCCCGCACTGCAAAGGTATATTTTCGGTGTAATTTTTCCGGCTCTCCTTTCCATTTCATCGCTCCCTTCAGGCACCAAGCATTCCGTCTATCTGCTTGTCATACCCAAAACCTCGCGCCTGTCAATATCACAACGTGTCGCGCAACTCCAATCTTCCATCTCAGATTTGAAAGCCATAAACACGAAGAAGTGTATGGCCAGCGGTCATGGCACGAGAGTGGGGCCCCTGCGGCCACAGAGAAGAGCACTGGTTTTTCTATGCTGGGATTTGACTGAGCTGCGGTGGGTGCCTTCGCGCTGGATAGACTGATCTAGCTTCCGCGGAGACGTTGACGCAGGACTAGATTCGTTCATGGATAAGCAGAAGGCATAGCTGGCGCTGTTACACAGCAGTCATTACGAATGGTGTATCCCGAACTGGCCGACGTGGATCATCCGGTTAGACATTGGCCGATAAGTCGGGCCAGTCAGTGTACCGCGCAGACTCACTTTACAGCATTACAAGTACAGAGGACTCCCAACCTTTCCATTACTCACAGTAAACCAACACATTCCAACACATTGAAGTAAACCCAATTTAACCCAATTCCCCCTGCTGCAGATCTCTCCAAAGCTGACCGACACCCTGTCCTCGAGCCGCCACAACCCAGCCATGCAGTTCGCCCGGACATCAAGGCGCTTGGAGAGAACGGGGGCACGGACTATTATGACGTAACCGTTATCCATCCCCTGACCCCCGCCCGCCTTCCCTCCCTGGCGCGATGCCCACTCAAGCCCCTTAACCATGCTCGCCTGGGCAAGGACACTCGCTTTGCCGAGTTTATACGTTCCAAGGGTCCTGGGCATCGCTTCATTGCCCTTCCACTCTCCACGTTGGGGGGCTGGCACCCTTCCGCTCGGGACTTCGCCAACCGGGTTGCGACTGGCACTGCCGCACGGGCAGCCATTCCGATTGCTGATGCGCAACGAACATTGTTCGCTCGTCATGCGGCGAAACTTGTCCAGAATAACGCCAGTTGTTTGTTGGAAGGAGTTTTGAGCGACACTTAGGCCGCAACTTGAAATTGTGTATGCAGTGTATCCCGGAGAACCTCCGTTCTGAGGGTATGTACATGGTTACCCTACTTACAGTAATCCTAGTGTGCGATTGCTCTTAGCAGGAAAATTAAGTATTCCGACCCATATAAGTAAACCCAATACCCAATTCCCCCCCTTTACAGCACTTGCTGCGGATTTCAACCTGAATATTTCTTTCAAATGCATTCAAAAAAACAGGCCTCCAGCCAGTTTTCTAGCTTCCCGCCAATCCTTTACAGATTGTAGACCTTTACCCACATCACGACGTCCTTCAGGGAACAGGTGTGGCGAACATTTATTTAAACTCCTGACTGATACAGACCGCTTCGTGGGTACGTTGTCAGGGTAATCTTGCAGGTGAAATACTGTAATGCATGCTGGAAATCTTGTTCGGTTGGACTTAGGTGTGTATCATAGCCGCCCCTTGGCGTTGGAGATGGTTGGGAGATGGAATGAAATGGCCGCTAACGATGAGTACAGAGTACAATGATGGCGTCCCGTAGTAGTTAAAGTTGGTTGTCGGTGATGGCGTTGTTCCTGAGGAGTTCCATGGTCCTGGTAGCGGTTCTGTGGGGCGTTGTCGTGGGGACTGGGTGATGTGGGGACCAGAGTAGGAACCAGCGTAATGCGAGGCGATGTGGGTGCCCCTTGAGGATGGGGGTGGTGAGGAAGGATGAGAATGTTCCGATTTGTGTTACGACAGGTGCGTGTCGGGGTGAGAAGCGACGTTGGCGGCGGGATGGGGGGCTGTTACGGGTATTCCAAACGGTGGTGTAGAGGTGGGATGGGTGCGTCTGGGATGCGGAGGTGAGGGTTTTGTGGAGAACCGAGTTAGCTCCAGAGGTTCTGATGTTTTGTATTGTGCGGGTCGCCGTTTACTTCTGGTTGCCTCCGCCCGTTATGGTGGTGGCTTGAAGAGTGGAGAGGAGGTTGGAGGCTTGTCTTTGAAGAAGGCTGGTGAGGTCCGGGATTTGGAGGATAGCTTGGAGACGGGATAGGTGGGTGGTGTTGAATATACCTCTTGTGCGGAGGTAGGATGCGAATAGGTGACCTCATTTTTCATGGACTAAAAACACCCCAAATTTCCCCCTGTCTGCCTTACGCTCATATTCACTGTTGGAATATTCGTACGTACTGACTTCCTTGCGGCCTCCGGACTGACCAGGGAGGAACGGCAGGCTCGAATTGACGGCATTTATCCTCCTGCTTCTTCCGCCACCCAGCTCCGCCTAGATGTTTATGTTAATGACTCCGAGTTCGCTGCCAGCCAGCAGGCCTTTGATGTCTCTGTCATCAGTCCGTACTCATCCGGGTTTCGTTCTTGCTCTCCACATGGCCATATCTCCAAGAGAGAGTTGTTATCTTCATTCCCCGAAGAGGACACAGAGTTGAAAACCTTGCTTTTGGAACTTTGGTACCATGATGATGGTTATATTATAGCCCAACACACCGCATTACTCAAGGCCATCGAAGTTTTGTCCTCCCCGGAAGCCAGACGTCTTGGGCTTCATCTCGCCATACCGAAATGCAAGATCTGGTGCCCAACAGCTCCCGTCGCCTCAGTCCAAGCGGCCTACCCCCCCGACATGTTGCAGGAATACTGCGAAGGGGTTGTCATCTTAAACGCTCCACTGGGTTCTAAGGAGTTCATGGAAAAGCACACTCTGGACCATGTCCACAACCTCGAACCTCTTATCAACGCCATCATGGAGCTCGAAGACTCCCAAGTTTCTTTCCAATTACTTCGAAACTGCTTTGGGGTTTGCAAGTTGGGGTACCTTCTTCGAGTTGTTCCGCCTTCCTGTACAAGGAAAGGGGCCGAGTATTTTCACGGCCTACTCGAAAACTGTGTCCGGAAGTTGGCAGGATGATTGCTTGACAACACTATATTTAAGGAATTACAACTGCCTATCAAGCCGATCCAGGACAAAAAGCCGACTTTTGGAATTGGCTTGACGTCAGCGAAGACGTTGGCGCTGCTTCATTCCTTGCATCTAATGCCGCGTCGAACAAGCTGTGCACCAAATTCTTGCCGACCTCCACTAAGGGCCTGTCCCAGTACGATGACGCCCTCGAAGCTTTCGACATATGGAATACCTCCTGCCGGTCTGCGGATAGACTTCCGTTTAGCAACTTCTGCTCGAACAACCCACCATCACAGAAGAAACTTACAGACGCAGTCCACGCAGCGGCGCAGGAAGCGTTGCCGCCTGGCAATACCCGTACCCGTGCTTTCCATGCCTCGATGTCACTACCTGGAGCCAAGGGATGGGTCCACTGTGCGCCTTGTGCGGGGTTGAGGACACACATCAGGGGCAGAGATTTCTCGGTGTGGCTGCAGTACTTCTGCCAAACTCCGTTTTTCGCCCCTGACACTCCTTGTCCGAAGCCTGGGTGCCCTGAGACATTAGACATCCATGGGGATCGTTTGCTGCACTGTCGTTATGGATGTCAGCGCAATAATCGCCACAACAATCAGGTCGCTTTGCTAGGCAATGATTGCGGACAGGCGGCTCGGCGCCCTTTCATCGAACCGCGTGTGCATTTTCAAGACCGGACAAGACCGGACGTTAGAACCATGGGGGCCGCAGGTGGAACTGACTATTTCGACATAACATTCGTCAATCCACTCGCTCCCTCCCATTCCAGAGTCCGGACTTTTAACCCGATGACCAGTCTCAATGTAGCAAGCGAGAAAAAGCGGCGAAAGTACCATGGCTTTCTGGAGGACTTAAAGGGGAGAAGCAGGCTAGTTCCTGTTCCAATCTCTACTCTTGGCGGATGGCATCCAGAGGCGCTTTCAGTGGTCACGGAGATCGCGAGATCCGTCGCCAGTCGCGCAATGGAACGGTTTGCGAAGGTTCGAGGCATTCTTCTACAACGACACTCGGCGTTGGAAGTGACTTCTAACGCTGCTTGTCTGCTGGCTGGCCTCCCATCGACTTTCTGATGGACTGTTGCCGGTGCTAGCATTCGACAGGAATGATTTCTACATTGCCTCGACACGGTACATGTATTTAATATGACATGCAGAATTATTACTACAAATGGGTTCCAGCCAATCCACACATCTCAATAAAGACACCCCCCCTTTTCCCCCAAAAAAGAATCAGATAAACGCCACCATTACCATACTTATGCGAATAATACGACCTTGACCTTCACCCCATGGTAACCGACCACATCTTCCATGCATTAAAATAACCCAAAAGTTCCCCCCATGGTTGCTGATGTCTATGGTTGCATTGGACCCGGGTTTGATCAAGCTGTGCAACAAGCCGCCCACTTTTTCGCCAGCAAGCGTGGCATCTCTGTTACCGCCGAGAGACATTCGCTCCTCGCTAGATTCGTATGCCTGAGTGTCCAATACGTTTCTACGTCCGCTAATCGGCGGCGTCTCAACGGGACCACTGATTTTACCCCTACTGTATAGTTCCAAGCCTTGCGCTTTACGGCGCAAGCGATCCCCTGCTTGTTATACAGAAAGGGTGTGCGAAAGTGCCAGCGCAGCAAGCAAACGTTTTGCTGTGCCAGCGCAGCACCTGTGGCAGCTCAGCAGGAGTGCGTAGATCTTTTTTGATATTAATCTAGTACCAAATGCTACTGTAGCCATTAGATTTAATTTTTATGGTGGATCATTTCTACACAGCACTGTAGTGTACTTCCAAATATAGTGCAGACGGGCTACAAAAAAGTCTATATAAGAGCTTGCATACCGAGTAGCGGAGCAAGTCCAAGACAAGAATCATCAGCCATCAGACAGAAAAAGTAAACAGTTGTTCTTGCCGCAATAAGGGGAAGCCAAACCGTCGAGCACAACGGTCAGTAGTTGTATCAGACTTTGTAAGCTCGGCTTGAAGGGCTTACAGTAGACATCCACCAACAACCTTGCTGTGTGCTACACGTGTCATACCTTTTGGGCTGCGATGCTATGCTGCTAGCGGTCTCCTAAGTATTGATCATTAAAAAGGATGCTTACATACGTAGAAATGAAAGATATGGCCTTTTATTCGTACGTACAGTTGTCGAAATAATAGCCGGTATCCGATGGACAGTGTAATAGACTTACACAATCTACACTATATCCCGCGCATTACTCCTAACCAATTTGCATCTTTCTATTTGGCGGACTCTCGCTTAACTGAATGTGACTGAGCGGTCTTTGTCCACTCTGTTGTCTCTTTTTTCTGACTTACCACACTACAAATAGTCCTACTCCGTACTTGGACTCGGACGACCGGCCAATCAGTAATCTCGTAGAAAAATTCATTATTTGTCATCAAGACAGAAGTGATAAAACAGTACGTTTTATCCACATTCCGGAGTACAGTTAAACGTGAAGATTTAACCTGTTCTTCAAGCACCAAAATGCACTGAGCAACTTGTGTTTGCAGTAGAGGTAAAGGAACGTCAAATTGACTCAACAAGCAAGCCTTTCGATAAGACGCTCGGCGGTACTGAGCACCAGCCTTTGCTGAAAACGCCGAATTTAATTTGTAAGCAGAACTGTCAAGAGAAGCACACCATATCATAAATTCGTACAGTTGTCAGGAACGAAGTGAAGGGGCAGATGATGTGAATGCAAACTTGCATCACGGACTGCAATCCAAAGGTCACATTACAAAGCAAAAATCAGCATCTAAGAAACCCCAAGCCCAACTTTCCCCACCCGCACCCAACCTCCAATCACCCACACCTCAGACCCCAATTCAATCATCATCTTCCTGTCTCAAGTCATAAACGCTTACCCCATAGCACAGTCTACATTTACCATCAACATAGAAAACGGTAAGGGAATGTCTCCTAACCCAGCCCTTCCAAGACACCCTGGGCAAATATATTGGAATGAAGCCTTGCCAAGAACACCTGAACAACATTTAATTGTGTATTTATTCACTAATTTGGACGAGACATTTGGTAACATCCGCGGGGATGACATACGTCATGCAATTCGAACTGATTTCTCTATATAGCAATTTAGCCGCATTGATGTCTTCAGCATCGCCTCATTGTTTGAGAACATTCGTAACAGTCAGGAATCCACGAAATATATCGTAGATCCACAGGACACACTCTACATGACATCCTACCAGATATCGGCGGATAACAAACTCATGCTTACCCATTGTCGACAACTCTTTTTTTTCATTAAACGGCATGCGCAAACCGAGCAGACATGCCCCAAAACGAACAATAAAGATCAGGTGTAAGGTTTGCCAAGTCACAATTCACATTACAGGGCGAGGCTTACACCTTGGAAGCAGTGCACCAATGTTTGGTAAATGAATCGTCAAGCACATCTATCACAACGTCAAAAAACTCCTCTACATTCATCACAAATCCCACCATGACGTAGATCTTGGCGCCTCTCTCGACATTGTAGCTCAGAGATGTTTTATAGGACTACAGCAACCCAAAGCTCTGTGCCGACGACTCAAGAAACGACTCCAACTAAAACCATCAGTATACAACTTCAGATTTGGGTATGGCACATTTGTGTGCCTAGGCAAAATGGAAATCTGTATACCTACGACAACGGCTCCTTTCTACAACTCACGGTTGATGTAATTAAGGCCGACGTCCCTTTTCTAATAGGCCTGGACGCCCTTGATTCGGAGAACCTCATCGCGTATAGTGTAGACAATCTAGCCCGCAGCAGACGTTATGGATTGCAAATGCCTATCGTGAGACGCAACTCCCACATATACCTGGTTTGGCACAACTACACCACTGCGATCACCAGATCCGAACTTAAGAAATTGCACCAACATTTTTGTCACCCATCTTCCTCAAAGCTATATAACTTACTCAAACGAATGAGACCTCAAGACCTCAACAGCGACACGCGTAAGGTCATCGAGGAGATCCCAAATGCACGTCACACATGCACTAAATATAGTAAGGTTCCGCACAGATTCCGCGTCTCTTTACCATCCAGGGGTTGTGTATTTAACCATGAAATAGCCATGGACTTGGTATGGCTTGACAGACACCCAGCTCTTCACGTAGTGGACACCCATACTCAATTCTCCGCTGCCGTTTTCCTACATGAAAAGTCTACGGCATGCATACGGAACTCATTTCTGCTGTGCGGGGCTAGAGAATACATCGGTACTGTTTTAACACTTCTGTTATGTGGCTCATAGTGGTCAGTGTCCTGTGGCCACAACTTATGGTCACAAGAGCCATGTACAGTACTTTGCATGGCTCTGAGCCATAAGTGGCGTGCACTGCACAATTGTACATCAGAGGCGCCTCAAAATAGGCAAATATGGGGGTCTACGGGCTACTTTTTATATTTTGCTAGGAACTTAGTACCAATTCTGCGTTTTAGAAAATTGCAAATCTCTATATAAAGGCTGGTCGACAGGGGTGTGAGCCTCGACCAGCAACAACATCAACAACGACCACCCCCAAAATACCCAAACCCAAACCACCACCCCAAAAACACCAATCCTAACCACCCAACCACCACATCCCCAGACCCAAAGCTACCACCCAAAAACGTTCTTTTCCTCTTCCCCCTTGTCCTTTGGGCAGTGTTGTCCCTTGTCTCTTTGGACTTACGGTGTGTATACCGAAGTTGAAGGGGGCAATATTCATTATACTACAGGTGTCTCTTGTTTCTTTGGACTCTCGGTGCTTAGCTCGAAGTTCAAGGGGGTAATACCCTTAGTGACTGCTAAAATTTAAATTCTGAGCTAAAAAGGAAAAAAAGAAAAAACAAAAACAAAAACAAGAAAATAAATAGATAGAATTAAAAGGCAACAAATTCAGGTGCGAAAAAACAGAACCCCTTCCAGTGCTTAACAAAAACATGCACTATTAACGTCTGTCTTGAAGAAAAACTATGAATTTTTCTGCGAGATTACTGACTGGTCGGTAGTCCGAGTCCGAGTACGGAGTAGGCCTTTTTTAGTGTAGTAAGTCAGAAAAAGGAGACAACATAGTGGAATACCACCGCTTGGTCATATTCAGTTAAACGAAAGTTCGCCAAATAGAAAGATGCAAATTGGTTAGGGGTAATGTGCGGGATATTGTGCAGATTGTGAGAGCCCATTACACTGTCCATCGGATAAGGGTAATATTCCGACAGTCTTAGCCAAGTTTCGGAAGCGGTGTAGGCGGGAGGCAAAGACGCCAAATCCCGCTTGGCTGCGCATACCATGAAGACATGAGGAGAAGAAGAGCGAATAATGGAATAGGAGCTGGGAAAACCACCTTTTGTGATGGCCCGGCGGAAAGCGGACGGATCATGTACAAGAAAGTCCGAAGAAGAAGTAACGACGACAGCTTGCTTGGTGTTGCTGCCAAAAAGCCCGCGAGTAACTCGGCGGACGCGGCCCGCATCCTCGGTGGAGATCCGAACATCGGAAAGGTCACCCTGTTGGGTGAGGCCTTGGCGGCCAAGGAAAGGGAGACGGCGGAGGGGTTTCAGGGTCGCTGGGGGCATGGTCGCCGCGCGTAGATAGGAATGGTCGGGAGGCAGAGGAACCTGATTGGTAGATTGGTCCGATTCAGTAGTAGGAAAAGTGGGCGAGAAAGGGGCCGCACGGAGTTCAAGATGTGAAGAACGGAACGAGACTGCGGGTTGTTTTGCAGAGAAGGGGCCAGGGCGGTCGCCACGGGGGGTTCTGAACGGCAGAGCAGACTGCAGCTGTGGCTGCAGGGTCGGAGAGGTCTACAACACCATCGAAGATGGAGACACACCTCACGAGGTAGTCCATCGAGGCGTGGGTTAGGGAAACAACGTTACCGGAATCCCAACATGCAGGTCGGGAAGGCATGGTAGCAGGAACTGTGAGTTCAGGAGATCACGGGAAAGGGAATAGCCAATAAAAAGATCACAAGACAGGAAGAGGTAGGTTAAACAGAGAAATTCAGACAAAGAAAGGTCAGCTGAGTTCCAGACAATCCGTACATTTCAATGAAGACATCCCGTTTTCCCGCCAGCTTATTACTTCCAGTAAACAACCTGCGCCCCTACTTCGCTATGCAGTCCCATCACCGTATCAAGACTGAGTCGGCATACCTTTGTCAGTCGATTGCGGTTGTCTGGATGACTGCAAGGTAAATCAAAGTACAGAAGTTCGGGCACACCTCCGAATACGCATTGCTGACTGTTGACCTCAAAAATGCATTCAATTTGTGCAGTCGGACAGCTTTCCTGGCAGCAGTCAAACACCAGTTCCCCGACCTGTTCCCGTGGGTGGCATACTGCTATGCACATGAGCCCGCTTTCTTGTGGTTTGGCAGCCACATAATCCGGAGCGTGTAAGGAACGCAACAAGGGGACAATCTCGGTGGGCTCCTTTTCGATCTTGCGCTGTACCCCGTTATCCTCAAAATCCAACGGTTATTGAAATCAGGGGATGACGAAGAGCAGCAACTCGGCAACCTGCTGTTTCAACTCTGGTACCATGATGATGGGTACATTATCGCAAAACACGACCACCTCCGCAAGGCACTGGACATCTTGTCATCGCCAGAGGCCACAGCTCGGGGTCTGCACCTAGCAGTGCCGAAATGCAGAATCTGGTGGCCAACTCCACCACTGGAGTCAGTGCAACGCCTCTATCCAAGAGAACTCACACAGGAGTACAGCGAGGGCACAGTTGTCCTGAACGCTCCGGTTGGCACCAACGGGTTCACCCAGCAGCACTTCACAGGCCATTTGAAGTCCCCGAAGCCGTTCCTCGACACTATCATGGCCTTGGGGAACACGCATATCGCGTTCCAGCTCCTGCGCAACTGTTTCGGGGTCTGTAATCTCGGATACCTGTTACGGGTGGTGCCACCAGCTTGCACTGCGGAAGGTGCTGCAATATTCGATGCAATGATGAAGAACTGTGTGCGCACACTGGCTGGAGGCGTCGTCGACCCCGACATATTTCGAGAACTGCAGTTGCCCATGAAACTGATCACCGCCAAGAAGCCATCACTGGGGATTGGACTCACTTCGGCGAAGTCAATTGCAGCTGCAGCCTTCCTCGCCTCCAGCGTAGCGTCCAACAGGCTGTGTGCAGCCCTCCTCCCAGCGGCAATTACGGATCTCTCAACGTACCGAGACATCGTCGAGGCGCACCAGATTTGGTCCCTCCCTTGCTCCCAGTCCAGGGTTATCCCCTTTAGTGCCCTCTGCTCAAACAAAACACCATCAAAGAAGACACTATCGGACGCCATCCACGAGCGGGTGCAAGGGGAGATCGATGTGGGCGACAATAGACGGCAGGCCTTCCGTGCCTCCATGGGGCTCCCCGGCGCGAAAGATTGGGTGTACTGCACCCCATCTCCGGGCCTTAAGACTAGCATTGAACCAAGAGAATTCTCAATATGGTTCCAATACTATTGCCAAGTCCCGCTCTTTCCTCCGGAAACACTATGCCCCAAGCGGAACTGCCCCGACACTCTCGACTGTTTCGGCTACCATCTGTTGCACTGCTTACACGGGGGCGAAAGAACGCGAAGACACGACTGTCAGGTTCGTTTATTGGCAAGCGATCTCATGAAAGCCGCGCGACGTCCAGTCATCGAGCCGCGGTGGTAAACCTTTATGAGTGCCAAGGCACGAAATTGTGCGTACAGTATGATAGGGGTAAATCGGCGGGGGAAGAGATCTTCAGAAACAATTACCCTGAGAAGGAGTTGTTGCGAGCGACAAAAGTGCTACCGTGGTATTGTTGAACGAACAAAAGGGAGTGTATATAGAAGAGAGTTGAGAAAGCTAAAAGCAAGTATAAAAGGGGCAGGGTCTACCACCGACGCTCTGCGACTAGCGTAAGAAAAAGTTTTCTTGGGTCTGAAGTTGACTCTCAACTTCCTACTACTCGGGACTT
The DNA here is from genome assembly GCA_002205965.3 of Kappaphycus alvarezii. Taxonomy (NCBI): domain Eukaryota; phylum Rhodophyta; class Florideophyceae; order Gigartinales; family Solieriaceae; genus Kappaphycus; species Kappaphycus alvarezii. Next base: position 349,042 of record NADL03000519.1, on the reverse strand, counting down.
GGCTTGAAGTTGTCTGCCAACGTGCTTGACCTCTCCATGAGGAAGCAGTTTACTCAGCTTATATAGACTTTTGGCTACCCCTAAAGTCCGAACAAAACTACAGAAGATACCAAGAAATGCATAAAAATACTTTGTGTTGACAATATACTCTAAGCAAAAGATACTTAAGAAACTAACAATTAATTTGGTCCTCTTATTTCCCATTCTCTAAATCAGATCCAGACAACTCCTCTAAAATATCCATGCTGTCCAAGCAGTCCCCACAAATATCTGCGAATGGCTCACAGCTCTCTATTTCCCCATGGGAGATATCTAGACTACTAAAGATATCTCCATCCGGTTCCATCGTGGGCACAACTTGATCCATACTCTCTATTCCAGGCCCCACCAGTCCAACACTTTCCATGCCCCCTGTTCCCTCATCCTCCTCCTCCTCCTCCTCCTCATCCTCCTCCCCATCCTCTTCCTCCTCTTCCTCCTCCTCCTCTTCTTCCTCCTCCTCATCTTCTTCCTCCTCCTCATCTTCTTCCTCCTCCTCATCTTCTTCCTCCTCTTCATCCTCCTCATCTTCCTCCTCCTCCTCCTCCTCCCGAGCCTCGTACACTAGCTCAGGGGCTAACCATTCCTCGAAGGACTCCCCGCTCTCCTCCTCGACCTTCTCAGCCTTTCCCGGACTTACCTCCCTCGCTTCTTCTTCTATGAAGAGGCGGCGAACGAACTCGATGATTCGCTTCTTTGTTTGCCGCCGGATGTAGTCGTCGGCATCGGTTGGCCCGTAGGCGGCGAGACGAAGGCCATTGATGGGACGGGAAGGGCGGTTTTTGGAAATAGGGACAGAGGGGCGAAGGTTGTTCATTGTGATAGACGTTGGGGAACGGGAGGCAATGTAGGGTGTTTTGGGTGTGTGGGGGAAGAGGGGTGATGAGTAAAATGATCGGGGGCATTTGGAACTTAGAATAAAGGGGTTTAAATAGGCTCCCGGGGCAGGTTCTATAGATTAGGAATAGGTAAAATAAATCTGCAAGGGATTTTGCAGTAGTGCATTTGCGCCCTTCTTTTCAAAAAAAGGCGAATTTGGAGGAGGAGGTAAGCTAAAAGGGAAAGAGACTTGATTCGGGGTCGATTCAGAGGGTTAAATACAGTATAAAAGTATCTAGATAAAATGGAAGTAAATTTGGAAATGACGGTGGGAGAAGTTAGGGGCGGGATCGTTGTAGGTTGCTGGATTACACGAGGGGAGGACCATTTCCTGTATTAAATGAGGGGAGGGAGGACCATTTTTTGTATTACAGAGTATTCAGAGATCATCTACGCAGGCCGGAGGCGGGTGCCAAGCTCATCAATTGGAGGCTAAACGCAATGCAAGTAACAAAGTCGGCAAGTTCCTGGTGAGGAGAGGAACCACGACAGAAAGCAGCGAAGGAAGCAAGGAGTCGATTTGGGGGTTATTCTAATGCATGGAAGATGTGATCGGTTGTATCCACACCGCCAATGCGTTATGTGGGATAAGTCGTCACTGATGGGTAACAATTTGTTTCCTAAGGCCCAATAGAGACATTATTCTGGTCGGGGGACAGGATGATATCATGTTGGTAGAAGTAATCGCCGTAACTTCGATGTTTCTCGCGCTCCTCGAGTCTCGCGGCAGCGCCTGCAGTAACTGTACTTGGCGAGATGTGGCGGCGAGCACACGGATGGGCAATAGTTACTTCAACGGCGCAGAGCCTCGGCCATGAAACTTTCCGCACTACAGACCCCGACATCAAAGCAACAGAAGCGACAGGTGGCACGGGCTACTTCGATGTCACTGTCGTCACCTCACTAGCCCCCTCCCATTGCAAGACTCGAAACTTCGATCCTTTCACTAGTCTTAACGCCGCCATGTCAGACAAGCACAGAAGGTACAAAGGCTTCATTTCTGCGTATCCCAAGAGGGTGAGGCTCTTTCTCATTCCTACGTAAACTCTGAGAGGATGGCATTCGGAAGCTCTTGCCGTTGTCACGGGGTTGGCAAGACCTGTTGCGAATCCCTGGGGCATTTCGCGAGGGCTAAATCAATTCTTTTGCAACGGCACGCTGCACTAGTGCTCTTCTCTTTGACGGGGCCTGTTTGATCTCTGGTCTCCCCACATCTGACTAGATAGAATGAAGAAGTCTATGACCTTCTTTACCACAATTCGGGTTCCTTACAAACTCCACTGTTTCTCAGCCTTTCGGCCTCCTACAGTAAACACAAACCCTATACCCTCCATGCTTCCGTGCCCTGGCCGATGCTGAGGATGGCATCCTGCTTCTCGGCGTCCCTTTGGACTCCGATAGCTTCGAAGGTCAACAACTTCAGCCTTCCATAGTACGGAAAGGTTCGGGGGGTTTTGATTCAAAGGTACGCTGCTAAAGCCGTCATTTCCAATGCGGCCTGCGTGATGGATGGCCCGAAGGTTGCCTTTTAGGGAGCGTAGTTCCTCCCCCAGTACTGTGTCGGCATACCTCTTCGAGTCGACTGTGGTTGTCTGGAAAACTTTAGGATAGATTGAATATATCTTCCAAGAGTAAAAACACCCAAACCTTTCCCCTTCTTCCAACTGCTGCGAAATCCAGTCCGAGCGGTCTGGCAGTCTGAACCGCTGCAGCTGAACGTCGTGTCCTTTTCCCTCGCAAATCCAAGAACTTTCCCACCAGCTCAAATCTTGTTTCTAAATGCTCAGAATGCTTACAAAACTTATCCAAAACTACTTGGCTATCCAGAGATGCACGAGAGGCAGTAGTCTTGTGGTGCGGACTATTTGCTTCTTGGTTGGTAACGTGTCGTAGCTTGCATGCAGAGGCACAAACTTTGTGTAGATGGAACCAGACCCGTGCGCCCCCGATACCGTCAATCAGCAAGAGTTTCCCGTTGCAGTCATCGATTTTCCTAGTAAGGAACTTCTCCATAAAAGAGGTCGATCCAATCGGGGCACCGAGGAGGTCGATGCCCGTGTAAGAGAAGCTTTCAACGGGGAATCGACGTAGCTAAGACGATATGTGATTGACGGGTTGGGACGGCCAGAAAAGGCGTGTTTTGCGGGGTTTAGAAAGAAGCCGTGGTCCTGTCCTTTGGAGCACAATATCTGAACTACCCTGTCTAGCTCAGTTTGGGTGCCTATAAGAGTGCAGTCGTCGGCGTACCAGCGATGGAAGCTTAGCGCCGTGGTCTCTGCTACTGCTTTCGTCAAGGTGTGCACTACCATGGAAAACATAAGCATGATAGCTAGGCCTCCTTGTTGCATTCCGGCTTGGCTGAGGATGTTCGGTACAGACGCCGCCGGCAGGATCAGCGACGGCGTTTGTCGCACGTAGACCAAGTTCAAGAACCGACAGAGCGGGGATACCTTGGCGGGAAGCAGGTCGATCATCTGCTGCCTCGAGAATCGGTTGAATGTGTTGTGCGCATCGACCCGAGAGGAGCATGTAGGAGGTTTCCTCTCCTCGGGTACGGACTTGCTTCCGAGCATCGTGGACAATGGAGTCAAGGCCAGAGGGGATTCCATTGGCGACTTGCAGTGGGGCGAAATAGTGTCGGGTGTCATCCAGTGATTGGGGAAAGAGAACTTTCGTCACCAGGCGCCGTAACCCCGTCCTAATTGCAATAGAGCGGATCTTATCTGGACGCGGTTGGATCGAGAGAAGCGTCGCAGAGGAGATGAGCGGGATTGTGGCGTCAGGGAGGTCCCCATTAGCTAGTCGCCGCACAACGGAGGTGAGCACAGAGATTCCCGTAAGCCCTGCCTCTGGCGTTACCCCTAGTGTTAGCCAGGAGGTGAAGAAGCCGAGGGGACATGCGATCAGGCCCCGGGGCGGAGTTCTGATTCAGCCGGCGTACAGCGTGAAGGACTGCAGCCTCAGTAATGTCATTCGGGAGTGGGAGATCTGTCGCGTTGAGTGGTGTGACCGGTGACAGTGGAGGTGGGTGCAGTGCACGCAGGCGTTCCTGAACTGTTGGGTACCGAACGTCCGCGATGCGAGACTGGTGCAATGTTCTCATTGCGCATCCATATTGTGCGTCTTGGGCTAGATGTGCTGCACGACGGAATTTTGGGTCCTGCTGAGGGTCATGGAGGTGAAAGCGGTGACGGATGGACCGTTCTTCTCGGGCCAGATGAGGTTGAATAGCTTCTGTCCAGAGTTCCACCCACCCGCCAGCGGTTGCTCGGCGAATTCGTTCACGAAGACCATGGCTTTGGGCAGACTGAGAACAGTCTTAGGGATGCAGTCGCATATATGATAGTAACGCAGTAACAGTCGCCTTAATATATCTCATAGAGTTTTTCATGGTACGGTTAAACAATGGGAGTATGTTACAGTAGCCTTTTCGGAGGTAATCAGAAGCGTTTCGTTCGCGTTTCTGTTCCGTCGACCTTCCAGATCCACAACCCATCCCAGTTTCGCGCCGCCATCTCTGCCGGGGGATTCCCTGGTTCCTGCTCCATTATCCAATCCGCAGATCCGAACCACTTCTATATCTGTGCGGCGGAGCGCGACTTATCTACGGTCAACGCTGCATACGACTCTTACCGCACCCTAGCGCAGCATTCTGACAACTTCGACGCACCAAAGCTTACCTTCTCCGGCATAATGGATCTAGAGAATGATCTCTCGGCTGATGACCTCGTTGCAGTATGGCAAGGTCTGCGTTCTGAAATCTCTCGCTTGGAAGACGACAATTGCAAATGGTCTCCGGCTCGATCCTTCGCCACCGCTCTCCGGGATATCGATACGAAAATACTTGCCAAACTTTCGGACCTCCCTGGTTTCCCTGGAGCAGTCCCTCTGCCTCCCCACCAGCAGCGGCAGGTGGATTCAAACGCCGCCGTACCCAGACTGCCCCTGTTCCGCCTCAAACGGATGGCTGGATTACAGTCGGCGCCCCGAATGCCCAATCGCCCATCCCTCCGCTCCCTACTACACCAGCAGACACCAACCCCTATGGTCTCCTCGAACACATTCCTGCCCCCGATGCCGACATGGATCCTAACGCATGAATCTCCCAGCTGTGAATCTAGTTTCAGGACCATCCCAGTCACCCCTCACCTTCCGCTCCCTCCTCTCCGCCCCCTTCCCTGTTCTCACCTTCATTCCTCGCCCGGTCCAAGCCGCGGCTTACGACTTATACTTTGCTGCCTTGTACCGCGTTATATCTGCTCCATCGCCAGAGCACAGGACTCGAGCCCTTCTGGAACTTCTTGCCATCCCGAAGTTGGTTTTCCGACACAACCGCCCCCGCGCTCTTGGCCGCCGCCGCAGGGAAAATTGCTCCAGCCTTGTCGACCGCATCCGCATGGCCTCTAGCCGCCTCTATGATGACCTCTTCGATGAGGCCTCCTCGTTGTTCATCTCCGCCACCCCCTCTCCGATTCCATCCCCTCCCACCCTCTCCCGCCCTGACACGGCCCTTCGCAGATGCCGTCGCTTCCTCTCCCGGGGTAGCCCTTCCCGGGCCACAGCAGCCCTTCTCCAAGTCGATCCCCCACTCTCCCCCAGCGAAGCTACCTTTCAATCCTTGGCTTCACTTCATCCCCCGCCCCCCATCCCAATCACTCCCATGCCCCCTCATGGTTTGCCTCCGGCGCTAAAGTTCTCGGTCTCGGATGTCCGCCGTGCCATTCACAGCCTGGATCCTTCAACCGCTCCTGGGGCCGATGGTCTATCCCCAGTGTTCCTGCGAATGCTGCTTCGCCCGGCAGGTGGGGTCACGCCCGCGAGGGATTGCCTACATGCCCTGACAAAGTTCCTCAACCTCTGTTTGAACAGCGATCTGCCGGCCGCGTGCCGCCCGTATTTCTGCGGAGGCCGTCTTATTGCGCTGCCGAAGCCAAACGGGGGAATCCGTCCGATTGCGGTTGGGCTTCTCTACCGGCGCCTAATTTCTAGGCTCGCGGCACACAAAGCCGCCCCGCCATCCGCTCTTACCTTCTGCCCCATCAGGTCGGGGTAGGCGTCAAGAACGGCATCGATGCAATAATTCATTCTGTGCGTCGTCTTTCCCAGAGACCCGAGTTCCACGATCACGTCTTGGTCCAGATAGATGCTCGCAACGCTTTCAATTGCATCTCCCGCCAGCGCATTCTGGAAGCCGTACAGACACATGCCCCAGGCCTCGCACGGTGGGTACACTCTTGTTACGATGCTCCTACAGAGCTTGCTTTCGGACCCTACTATGTCCGTAGTTCAGAGGGCACTCAGCAAGGTGATCCCCTCGGTCCCTTGCTCTTTGCCCTGGCTCTCCATCCGCTCTTGCTATCGTTACAGGAGAAGTTCTCACCTGCCCTGAACGCTTGGTACGCAGATGACGGTAACATTGTTCTTCCTCGATCCCAAGCCGCTGCTGCCATCCGTTTCATCCAGCTTGAAGGAGGTCCACTAGGGTTCCAGCTCAACCTTGCCAAGACCCAAGTTTACGGCTTCTCCCCTTCCCACTCCCCTTTGGCACTTCCTTGCCCCTTTTCAACCCCCCTGGTTTTATCGTGCTGGGATCCCCGATTGGCTCGGACGCTTTTGTTTCCCAATTTTTCGCAGGCCGCCAAAACGAAGTTGACCGCATCTTCCAATCCCTTCGAGACTTGGATGATGCTCAATTGGCTTTCCACTTACACCGCTTCTGCGCGAACGCCTCCAAGGTCATGCACTTGCTGCGTACGCTTCCCTCCACTCAATCTGCGGTTCTCGCCGCTAGCTTCGATCAGAAGCAGAGGGAAGCGTTCCACCAATTGCAGCTGCCCTGTCCAGAGCGAGCCTGGCTCCAAGCCTCTCTCCCCTTCTCAATGGGCGGTCTAGGTCTCCTGCAAACTTCAGACATTACCGAGGCTGCATACGCAGCATCTGTAATTGATTCTTTTCGACTTATCTCCGACCTGCTTACCCTTTCCCAGGACCGCCACTTGGAAGAGATCCCTCGGTCTGCCATCTCGCTCTTATCCTCCCGCCACCCGCAGCTGTCTTCGTCGCTTACAGCTACGGCTCTTTTCGAGCGTTGTTCATCGCCGGTCCCCGGCGAAAGGCTCCAGTCTGCGATCACAACTGAACTCATGCTATCGAAGTCCGATAGCTTGTTCTCGTCCGCGGCAGCCCACGACCGAGCACGGCTCCTCTCCGTGCGCACATCCTCCGCATCGACTGTTTTCTCTTCGCTTCCTCACCCCCACCGCGGTACGTACATGTCCTCTTCCGCCTGGAAAGTCGCTCTGGCTCTACGTCTCGGCATCGCGCTATTCCCTGGATCTACTCGCTGTCCGGTCTGCTCCCGCCGCTCGGCCGACATCGCACCCGTCTTAGATCCAAGTGGTCAACACGCGTTGACCTGCAAATACGAAGACGGATGACTCGTCGTCACCACATCCTCCGCAACGTTCTTGCCCGCTACTGCAAGGAAGTTGGGATCGTCGCCCTCGTCGAACATCCGCTCCTCCACCAGGTTCCCGACTCATCTGGGCATTCGGAGTCCCCCGTGCTACGAATGGATATCTACATACCCGCTGCATACGGGCTTCACAGTACCGATATAGCCGTCGACGTTACTGTTGCCCACCCCTCCGCACGCCGCCACATTTCGCCAAGTACGGTTACTGCCGGCGCCGCCGCGACACTCGCAGAGCGCGAGAAACATCGTCATTACGGCACTTACTGCAACCGAAACGATATCCTCCTCTCCCCCGTCGGGATTGATATCTATGGCGCCTTGGGCGACGACGGTAAGGCTTTTTTCCGCCGCCTTGCTTCCTTCGCTGCTTCTCGTCGCGGTTCCTCCCCTCATCAGGAGCTCCGCGACTTCGTTACCCGTTTTGCATTTAGTCTCCAAATAATGCAGGCGCGACAAGTTTCTACCCGCCGCCCGCATCCGTAGTTAATTTATAAATACCCTCCGCACGCCTCTGTGCGACATTGTATGACAAATAAAGATCTACCACCACAGTAGATCAGTGATTGATACTGTCGTTGGTTTCCATTGCGGTCATTACCTAGTTCTTAAAGTGTAAACCCTAATCCGATACCCACGTACCCATCACCATGAAAACCCGGATACACGGGGCAATTGAATTTGTAAAAGTTTCCGAGTCAGCAGACTTCCACCCTGATATATATGGATGAAAGAGATATCGTCTTGCAGTACCAGAATGTAAAGAAATTCGTCCGGAACTACATGTATCAATATAAAGTGCAGAATTTCATTCGTCTTCATCGGATGTATCTTCCAAGAGTAAAACACACAAACGTTCCCTCCTCTTCGTCACATGAACGGTCATGTATTAATGCGGAAGGTTTGGGTGTTTTACTCATGGAATATATATAAATGCCTAGCAATTCACTTTCGAGAACTTGATGTTACGCAACGTATACTGCGTCCCACAAATTGCAATTACCCTGCTCGGACCGGGCCTGGCTCCAGGCCTCACTCCCCTTCTTAACGGGCGGCCTAGATCTCCTAAAAACTTCGGACATTACCGAGGCTGCTTACGCAGCATTTGTAATTGATTCTTTTGGATTTATCTCCGAACCGCTGACTCTTTCCCAGGACCGCCACCAGGAAGAGATCCCTCGGTCTGCCATCTCGCTCTTATCCTCCCGCCACCCGCAGCTGTCTTCATCGCTTAGAGCTACGGCCCTTTTCGGTCGTTGTTCTTCGCCGGTGCCCGGTGAAAGGCTCCAGTCTGCAATCACCACTGAACTCATGCTTTCTAAGTACGACAGCTTGCTTTTGTATGCAGTAGCATCAGACAGTGTATGGTTCCCCTCCTTGCTGACGTCCTCCTCCTCTTCCGTTTTTTTTCGCTCCATCTCCCCTATTGCGGTACGTACATGTCCTCCTCTGCGTGGTAGGTCACCCTCGCTCTCAGACTCAGCATCGTGCTATTCTCTGAATCTACTCGATATGAAATCTCCTCCCGGCGCTCGGCCGACTTCGCACCCGTCTTAGATCCATGCGGCCAACACGCATTGGCCTGCAAATACGAAGACGGAATGACTCGTCGACATCAAGTCCTCCGCAACGTTCTCGCCCGCTTCTGCAAGGAAGTTGGGATCGTCGCCCTCGTCGAGCATCCGCTCCTCTACCAGGTTCCCAATTCGTCGGTGCAGTCGGAGTCCCCTGAACTACAAATGGACATCTACATTCCCGCTGCCTATGGGCTTCACAATACTGGTATCGCCGTCGACGTTACTGTTGCCCATACCTCCGCTCTCCGCCACATCTCGCCAAGTACGGTTACCGCAGGCGCTCCCGTGACACTCGCAGAGCGCGAGAAACATCGTCATTACAGCACTTACTGCGACCAAAGCGTTATCCTCCTCTCCCCTGTCGGGATTGATATCGATGGCGCCTTGGGCGACGACGGTCAGGGTTTCTTCCGCCGCCTTGCTTGTTTCGCTGTTTCCCGTCGCGGTTCCCTCTCTCAACAGGAGCTTCGCGATTTCGTCACCCGTTTTTCGTTTAGTCTCCAAGTGTTGCAAGCGCAGTTTCACCCGCCGCCTGCAGCCATAGATAATTTCTGAATATCCTCCGAACGCTTCTGTGCCGTACTGTACAACTCGTAGAGATTTACGACCACTTGTTTAGTGTCCATTGGTGTAAATACCCCATCTGTCGGTATATATTCGTACATGGAGAGATGTACTGTATTGTCCTATAGAAGAAGAAGACTTCACCATGCAGGAAAGGAGGGGCTAGCGGCCCTCAAAAGGGGACAAATCTATCCGAGCCAGGAACGGTTGAGTAGTCGTCGGTTGATCGCGACAGAAGTTCGTTGTTGTACGTTGTTGTATGAGCGAACTGATGATCGTGAACAAGCGATCGCGCTCGAAGGCAGGGCTACTGCCTTTCCCGTGGAGCGGTGTACTCAGCAATTCTGGACAGACCTCGTTGGGCACCGGGACCGGCAGACCCGTATATATCGAAAGCCATCGGGTGGAGGTCGATACGTAGTTCGGCGCAGAGGTGGCCATAGCGGAGAGATTTCGCGCGCTCAGATGCAGTAAGGGCAGCGAGGTGCGTGTGAATCCGCTGTTGGGCGTATGGAGCGGAGTGGGGCCTGATGACAGTGACGTCGTAGCCCTGCGGGACGGGAGACAACTGGACATCATCGATGTAGATGTCGAGGCGGCGGCGGGAGTTGGAGGGTCGGGGCAAGTCTTGCGGGAAGGTCCATTCCCGGACAGGGCGAATCCCAATTGATAAGCGTGATACCTCGGAAATGAGGCGGTCGCGAACAAAATTGTGGCGCCGAATGGAGCCGTCGGCGCAGGGACAGACAAAGGCATGGTGTCCGTAGGAATCCAGGGTGGGGACAGTGGGGAAGTGGGCGGCGGCGCAATAGGTGCAGGGTTGTGTGCCAGAGAAGATGGGGACACCAAGACGGAGGCAAACCATGGTTCGCCACACTTCAGGAGCGGCCCGGGTACCGAGATGGCTCTGCGGGAGGTTGTGAAAGGGACGGGAGGCGTGGGAAGAAGCGACGGAAGCTAGGCGGCGGAGTAGCCGGGAGCCTTCGGAGGAGGAGAGGTCGACGGAAGAGAGAAGTCTGGCGCGAAGCGCCTTTGTGATCTCAGCAGTAGCGGTTGTCTGGAAGTCAGACAGGCCGGGGAAGAAGAGGCGCGGAGGCCAGCAAGGACGGCGGGGGGGAGAAACTGTCGGGGAGGCTGTATTTGGCCCGGATAGAGGCGAGAGGCGTTGAGATCAAGGGCGAGACGTCGAAGCAATCACCGAGGAGGAGGCGAAGAAGTGGGTAGGAGGAGGGAACAGAGCCAGCGCAGCATGCCTCTGCGATGGTTTCGGTTAGGGGAAGTCCGAGCCCTCCCATACGTAGTGGAAGCTGGGCGGTGAGCCAGGCACTGTCTGGGAGACGACGGTGCATGTCTTCGAACACCCTTCGCATTCCAGAGTCAAAGGTTTGAGCTCCGGAAAGAGTGAGATGCGGCGGGGTGCAGCGAAGAACATAGATCAGGCGGCAGGAACTGGCACAGTGTCGCAGTAGTTCGTAGCCCAGTTGAGGGTCATTCAATCGGGAGATGCGCGACCAAACCTCGGAAATGGCATGTACGCGGGAGGCAAGAAAAGACTGGCAGCTTTGAGGGGTGCCGATTGGGGATCCGAGGACTGTCACGAAATTGTCGGAACGTATCGTGCAGGGTATGGCACACCGAAGGGACACGGGGAGGGGATCCGGGCCAGGACGCCATAGCGTTGTTTTCGCCATGTTGATAGAGAACCCGAGTGGCTTTCCACGGTCAGATGAAGCGGAGAACCTCAGAAGCGAGGTTGACAGGGACGATGACGGTACCGTCGTCGGCGAACCAAGCGTTTAGGCGTATGGCGGGAAAGCGTGATGAGAGCTGGGTGACCACCTGGATGGATGCCAAGGGCAAACAGGATGCTTCCGAGCGGATCTCCCTGGTGGGTGCCTGTGCGACTGTGCAGGATGTGTGAACCGAACATGAGCGTGGAATCACCTCCACACAAGTAGTGCACAAACCAGGCGAGGTCGGGGATATGGTTGGCCGTCTCGAGCAGAATTTTTGTGGCGCTCGATTTTGTTGAACGGGTTTGACGCGTCAATTTGAAGGACAGTGAAGCTGGCGCTGTCAGGGCGGGTGGAGAGAACCCGTGTCGCATGAATGATGGCTTCTGTTCCGTGGCGGACTCCGACGGCGAGCTGGTGAGGAAGGAAATAAGAGACGACGGTGGGTTGTGTAGACAAGTGCCGAACGACGAGGCGGCAGATGAAGCGTCAAAGGACCGTACCCATGGCGATGGGGCGGAGACTGTCGCCGCGGGCCTTTGGGATGCCGAGTAGGGTAGCCCCGGCGAAGAGATGACGGGCTCAGTTGGGAGTCGGCCGTCACGGCAGAGTTCACAAAGATTGTGAGCTGAGACAGGGCGGAGCGATCTGCGGTATCACCGCCTGGTGCATGGGAGAGGGATTTGAAGACGGATGGGCGGAGGCCGTCAGGGCCGAAGAGCTGTGGTGTGGTAGGAAGGCGAGCTGACGGCGAACCTCGGCCTCCGTAAAGACAAAGGCGGGGAGCAGCAAGTTGCGCGGAGTTGGGGTAACCGGGACACTTGGAGAGGGATGCAGGGAAGCAAGAAGGGATTTGTTATGGAGAGTAGCCGGTGCCTGTGAGGTGGTAGAGCAGAGTGCGGCGACAGCCTTAGTGAGGGCCCCCTGCTGGATAAAGCGGCGGCAGCGGGTGGTGGGACAGGGGTGGGAATAGGAGGTGGATGGCAATGGGGAACCGAAGGCGTCAAGTGCATCTGAGTAGAGCGTTTGCCAGCGTCCTTCCAGGGCCATGGAGATGCGGGATCGGAGAAGCCGGTGGACGGAGGCGCGGTTGCGATTACGGGGTTCCCGCCGGCCGTTTTTCCGAAGGACCAGCTTACCAACTGCGAAGAGACGGGTGAGGCATTCCACGCGATATGCAGGGGAGTGGGCGTGGTTGTAGGCATGCAGAAGGCAATAAAAGAGATTGGAAATCGGAACGCAGAGAATTGGGTAAGTAGGAGATGGACGGGATCGGAAGTTGAAAGATGGAGAGGAGGGAGGGACAAGATTCGGAGTGGTAACTGGCGGTCGGCCGGTATGAAGGTTCCACGCGAGGCCTACTGGTCATCGTCCATAGACTCCGGAATCGGAACGTGTTCAAGTACGGAGTATCCGGCGCCCGCGGGCGGGGCAACAGGGGCCGGGTGGGGCGAAGGTACGGTAGGGCATCTGGAGATGAAGCCCCAGCCGTCACTAGTGTAAACCTGTCAGCATCAATCGGAGTTGGGGGGACACGTCGGCGCTTAGTCGAGGCGACCGGGACGGGGGGGGGGGGGGGGGGGATGAGAAGTGGCAAAGGAGGCGTCTTGACAAAGAGTATTGTAAACCACCGATTCTTTCGCGGACAGCGTGAGCGAAGGCAGGTGCGGGGTACCACTGGCAGGAGGAGGATTCCAGACGAGCGATTTCGGAGCGAAGGCCAGGGAAAACGGAGAGAAGTTGGGGGGGGGAAGGTCTGTACGGAGGTCGAAATTGCGGAGAAATCCAGGGTAGGAGGATCGAAGTTGTCAGAGGTCTTTGCCAAGGCGCCAAGGGCGGAGTAGGCTGGCTCTAAGGAGAGCAGGTCACGTTCGGCGGCGCATACAAGGAAGACGTTCGGAGAAGAAGAGGGCAGGATGGAGCAAGAGCCAGGGAAACCGCCATTAGATATCGCCCGGCGGGAGGCGGAGGGGTCATGGACAGGGGCGTCAGGCGGAGCAGTGACGACAACCACGCGTTTTCGATTGCCCCCGAACAGGCCGCGGGTGGCGTGGCGGACTCTGCCCGCGAATTTTGCCGAGAGGCGCTTGTCGGAGAGGTCAGCGTGGTGGGTGAGGCCGTGGCGACCGAGGAAGGGAAGGCGTTGAAGCGGTTTCGGAGCGGGTGCTGGGGTGGTGGCGGCACAGAGGTACGGGGCGGGGGACGGAGCGGTCGGATGGGGTAGGGTCAGGGGAGGGCGTCGGGGGCTGCATAGAGACTGCAGGTGTGTTTGGTTGAGCGAAGGCGGACGAGGAAGCCAGCGGAGACGACGGTGAAGAAACCTGTGGAGAGCCGGCAAGGGTGTTCAAGATGGCTAGAATAGAGCGGAATTGGGGGTTGTGCTGGAGGGACGGGGATAAGGCAATGGCAACGGGAGACTCGGAGACGCAAGATAGAAAGGAGGCTGTAGCGGTGGGATCGGTGAGGTCGACGAGGCCGTCGAAGATGGAGGAGCAACGCACAAGGTAATCCATAGAAGCGTAGGTTAGCGAGGCGATGGCCTCCGATTGCGCAGCACGGGAACGGGATGCCATGGTGCAAGGAAGGAGGGTAGGTTCGGGAGATCGAAAAAAGGGTCTCAGCCAATAGGAAGCAAGGAAAAAGATAAAAAAAAGGGACTGAGAAAAAAAACTCGTTACTCGGAAGAACGGGAGAGACTTGGAGGGGAGGAGGGTTGAGATGCGACCAGCCGGTCGCGCGCGCGCCGCAGCGTAGCCGCAGCAAGGCGACAAGGAGATTCGGGGGCGCGGGGCGAAGGGGGAGAAGACGGGAGGAAGCGGTACGAAAGGTGGGAGAGAAGAGCTTGAGCAAGAGCAGGAGGTGAGAACGGGTAGAGGAATGGCAGTTGCTACGCAAATTACTGTAGGCCCCGTCTCCGCTGTTGTCACCGGAAAATCTTGGTACTGTACTGTAGTACTGAAATTGAATTTTGGCACTATTGAAAAGGGGAATTTTTGGGTTATTTTAATGCATGGAAGATGTGGTCGGTTATATCCACGAGGCTAATACGTTATGCGGGATAAGCCCTTGCTGATTGGTAATACTACAGTAAATGAAGTGCCCAGTAGTTTGAAGTACAGTACTGTACGGTATAGTACAACGAAGTGACAGAGGAATGCAGCTTTGCTCTTCTACAGGAATCGGAGAATTTTGAGCCTGTTTTAAGATTTCTCTTAGTCTTTGACTAGAGAGGCAGGGCTAAAAGGACTCCCACTCATGACCAGTGATTGAAATCCAACTCCATGCCAGAAATATCCAAATTTGGCTACAACATGTGTACGTCTGGAAAACCATGGTATAGATTGGATATATCTTCCGAGAGTAAACAGTCGGGATAACAGAGCCCGTTTGCTTTGAGTTGACCGATTAGATGAAACTTTGTGAAACCGATGGCTGGTTCAGGCCGCTACTCGGCTGAACCCCGGTATTTGTTTTACTCTAGGTAGACTAGTGGAGGTAGAACTGCATTGACTAAAAATAGTAGGCTGAGGTCTGTAGGAGACCGAAGGCCCATGGAACAGTGTAGTCTCCCACGTTTCGCTACCCAGCCAAGTATGACAACAAGGGATACTACAATGGGAGGCGGACTTCGCCCTAATGGAATGGAGCTAGTAGAAGAATCGCCACCTATAAGGGGAGCCTGAAGGGGAAATGCATCATTACACTACTTGACTGTATATAGCGTGGGTGGCTATGTCACCCACATACTGTATTTGATAGCTTAAAACTGCTATTCTGTATCTTACTTGAGTCGAATCGACTAGGTCACCCAAGATATGACTAACACGCCCTGGTTTTCAGGTCGTGAGACTCAGGAAGTACAGAGGGGTGGTTTTGACGAACTACCCATTGCTGATTAGGAAGTGAACAAGTGTGGTTTTCCAGGATGGCAGTCAACGCGGAGCAGCGGTTTACCTTAGTGAAGGCATCAGCTGGATTCGCAGAAGTGCGCACAAACACTACATTTCTTTTCGATCGTAGGCATGTTTAACAGCTGTGATATCTATCATAAGCCTTTTTTCTTCCGATGAAGAGCATTTTGTAATGACATCTAAGAGGGAATTCGAGTCTTTAAGCATTTTCAAAGGAATGTATCGGCGAAGGAATGTTTGGAGATATATTCGAAGTGTATATGCAAAATCAAATGCATCTGCGAAGGCGAGTACTTCAGCAGCTAGAACAGAGCGAACGGCGCGATGGCTTTTTTTGTTGGAGTAATAGAGTTTATGACACTTGTCTGGAGCATCCAATAATAGTATAATAAAACCTAGCTGAGAGGTAAGATCAGCATTATTGGAGAAGGCTGTAGTGCAATTGGCACACATACTGTGCTGCCATCGGCAGAGCTAATTTTGTGATCTTTTTTTGACCTGATTCACTGCTAACCAGCAGGCACTGTACTGTACAGTACAGCAAGGGCAATTTTCCTTTGTCGCCTACTATTATTTTTGGCACTGTATCCTCACCCGATGGGGCTTGAGGGCTTGGAATCTGGACCACTCGGCCGCCAAATGTGACCTGATGTTTTCGCAAGTGAAAGGCACCTATTGGGCCAAGTGTCGACTTTACTTACCTCTAACTTGGCTGACCCTAACCTCACTCACCCTGCCGCCCTAGATAACCCTAAACTAGTTACCTAGTATTTATACCTACCTGGCAACTAGGGCCCCAGATCAAACAGCTACCCCGGTGCTGGCTCTGAACTTGACTCCCAACTTCTGCCTTTGCAGAAACCTTGCCAACGGCAACTATGGCTATAGCCACGTTTATCCGCCCGGGTCCCCCTTTCTATCCCCCCCTTATCCACTATTATACTACCCCTTTTGTTGTTTGTTTGTGATATTCATTCACTCTTGGCGCCCCGGACTCCGGCGTCTATATACAAATAGGAACTTCAAGGTTGTCGTTGGTGACAACATCCTAATCTCCAAAGGAGATAATCAGCATAGCTGACCAAATACTACATCTTCTTCGTCCTGTATTACACTCCTGGTGTCTACGGTTCTTTGGAATCGACCTATACCAAGTTTCTAGCATTCCGGGGACCACGGTCCGGCCTTACAACCCGGAGGACAAGTATACCGTCCAGCCGCCTGAGGAATTACCCTCGGATTTCCAACCCCAGTTCTCCTCGGCGTCGGCGAGCTGTGCTACTGCATCGCAGGGTGCTTAAAGAGAAAGAGGGACAGCGAAGACCCTGTGAGTCTTCGTGTGCGTGTGTGTTGGATTTCTGATTGTCTGACGGTGTTCCGTTCCTAGACGAGAAGAACTGCGCACCGCGGATTGCACTACAGATTCTTGATACTAAATAGTATCTTATGACGTCTGGGAGTAAAATTTTAATCCGTTTTGAAAATTTCAAATGACCGTAAAACAAATATTTAAAGACGAATGTGAAGTGGTTAATGTTTCGGAGAAAAGCACGCTAAAAATAGTATATATAAAAATAGAGTAAGCTTTTATATATAAGAAGAATGTTTTAGATGGACTTTGGATCCGCCTGTATAATTTGAATACATTCAAATCCTTGAAGGAAGTTAAAATGTATTTAAGATGTAAAGAGTAGATGTGGATCTATATACTTAAAAGTAATAATAATAATCTTCAAAAATATATGATTCTTTTATAAGTACTACAGATCCAGGCCGCTTGATTTTGATTTGTACTGATATTGCCGATTGGCCACAATGGAAATTAGTTTCCAAATTTAAAGTTTACCATGATTGTAAAAATACTTTTATAAAAATCTTATTTGATATACTGTACGTCCATATTAGAAAATGAGAAAAAATTAAGAGAGACATTTTCCTCTACATTGCAATTGATATGAGGCATAGTTGCCTCAATATCTGATGAAACGAACCGGAAATTATAAAAAGCGTTTTATTTTGACAATAAAGACTGTTACAGGAGAAGTATATAATATACCCTTTAAATTTTGTTTTATTTTTTCTCAGTGAGTTTTAGGTGCTATTTTTTCTATAGTTTTCTATTAAAAGGACTCTCTCGACTCATTGAAATATGAATAAGTAAATAGTTCTGGAGATTTTTCATTTCGATCCCTATTCAACTGTATCTATCTTTTGCCAGTATGTATAACCAAATTGTAGTATTAAAAGTACAATAAGAAAAATGTCAGAAGATTTCCGAGTGCAAGGAATTTAGCAATGATATTAATTTAATTTAGGTGTTGAAGTTAAGTACGCAAAACCTTGCTGAAACCCCAGTACTCTAATAATCACTCATTTAATACATATTTATGTACTGATGTATTGATTCTATCATACTGGAGATCTCGATGAGTGAATTTCTCACAGAATGTGATTAATAAGGAAATGATTTATGGAAGAAGTTGATTTATTCTACTTTCCGTAACTTTATGAAGAATGTCACAAAATTGAGAGCTCTTTGCATGAATTTAAAGATCTAACTTGAAAGGAGGTCCGATAGATTTACGAACATAATTTGAGCAGAAAAAGAGAAGGGGAACTTAATATGCAGTCCAGTGGCTCGGAATAGGGTCTTTTTCTACGATAATATACGATTGAAAGCAGATTTAAGAATTCATTAAATGACGCATCAATCATAAATTGAATTATATTGCTCCACGAAGGCTTTAGATTAGTATGAGTATATTTCTTGTTATACCCTGGTGTGAACTTATAGAAAGTTCCTCTTTATCGTATTACAGTTAAAACTTTATATTAAAAATTTCTTGGTTTTTTTAACCCGGTAAATGAAAAGTTGTATTGTTTGAAAATTAAATATCGAATAATATAATTAAAATACATAAAAAAGATTGAAGCGGAATAAATAAATATTAATTATTGTGTTGCAAGTACATAAAAATGCACTAGTTTTAAACTTTTCCTCTTGAGCAATAAAACAATGTAAATATCAATTAAGTAAGCTTATTAGAATTAAAAATTACTAATATTTATTTATATATTCATAGACATTCAATTAAGTAGAGAAACATTTTCTCCATAAAATATAGGGGAAGTAAATTATCGAAATATGTAAAGATATGAAGGACAGTTATCCGTACATAAGGTTAATGATTAAAGAATATATTGCTTATTCGAAAGAACCTGATTCCCGTAAACCATTTTCTGAATAATTATTGCTTTCAACTAATACGATTCGGTCATTCAGGACTGGATCAAATATATGAGTCTTATAAACGTCTATTACAATTAATGGGGATAATGTCTGGTTAACACCAATTTGAAGTACTTCAAATATAAAAAAATTGTATTTACTATCCCAGGATGAATTTCAAAATAGTCTTTGGATCTCAAAAAGTCATGAAATAATTTAAACAGTTCTAGAATGAGAGCATATAGAGAAAAGATCGGCTTTTTAGCATCTCAGCTCGAAAAAGCACATTAAAGTGTAGAAAAATCAAAACTGTTTGATTTTAGCATGTAAAATTGCAATGGATTGCGTTGAGGTGTTGCATGATTATTAAAACATATGTATTTTTCTTCTCAACGTAAAGAACAAAATTTCGCGGTGAGATGATTTTTCGACTGTTAGAATGACGAATGGAATGTAAATTAAAACATTCTGACAGTAATATTTTGATAGAGTTATTTGCTGTAGCTATGCTAATATAGATATGTTCTTTGACTAAATTTTGTCTAGGATAAATTTATTTTAGATAGCTATGTATTGGTCATGTTCCGAGAATCTGGATGAAGAGGATCTTGAGTTGCTGGATTTTAATATTTTTATGATCATAATTATTGTAATATGATTTCGGACTGATCTAAAGCTGTACAAGAGAAAAAGAAAGTAGTACTTGGTGGGCAAGGTCGAAGTTAAACAGTCCGAGGAACAGCAACAATGACAACAACGGTAGCGTGAATACCAGACCACCACTCTGCTGGGAACGGCAGCTTACTGTTTCTAAGCTGAATGAGACTGATTCAATGAATCTACAAGGTGTGCTACTGTGAGATCCTTCTACCTGTAGGAAATTGCTTACATGGTAGCACTCAAGCTCTGTCTGTATCCATCTAGAACACTTGGAGTGCATTAAACCGATATTCACGATCAACACACCTCAACACGGCAGAATTGTGGTCAAATGCACTGTGGAAGATTCAAGACGGCTTTTCATATACCAGAATTGAATTCCCGTCCTAACGGCCGAGAGTCATGAAATAGAGGCGGACCCTTAAACGTGATGTCCCTTCACCAACATAATGACCTATGAGTATCCTTAAATTAACTATATATACCATGCTGAATGACAAAAATTAAACAAATATGGAAAATACGTTCATAATACGTTCATAATAAATTGATATCAACATTTGGATTTATTTTTTCGTGGTTACCCTTATCAACAACGGAGTTAAGTTCATTTCTAATACGAGAAGAAACCCAGAAATTTTATAATGAATGAGACCTTAACGCTATGAAACAAATTCATATTTATCTTTCCGTTCATGTCAAGATTCCCTTTAAAGTGAGTTAAAAATTCCAGAAAAATCTTGATCCACATGTTGAGGAAAATATTCGAATAAACGATGATTTCGTTTCAATCCTGGTTAATGCAGTTGAAAATTTTTCATTTCTCATTTCTGAAAGTTAAAGTTGCAAATAATTCTCCATTTTAAATCTCTAGGACAATTTTGTTGTTTTTAGAATGTAAATTATGCTACACAAGAATGTAAACTATGGAGAACTGTAGTGAACAATTTCATAATTTTTATTCTGCATTTCTGAAAATTAGAGTTGTAAATAATTCTTCATTTTAAATATCTAGGACAATTTGATGTTTTAAGAATGAAAGCTATTGTACACTATAGTGTAAAAGTTCGTAAAATTTTTAACATATCAAAATATCATGTGAAGAAAAAAATAAGGGTTGTAAATGTAAGCTGCAATACTGATATATCCTAGGAAACATGGATCCTAACTGCAATTGTATCGTTTCGGTGATCAAATCAAATCAAACTTTTTCAATGAGAAACAAAGAAGGTTGTTTGAATGCCCTTTCGAGACCATTAAACCATCACTCGAAGCAATGGAACCATAAAATGTCTTTACATGGTAATTCTATAAAGTCTCTAAACCTAATCAGAAGTTATATATCTCTTTAAGCTGTCGAGAATTGATTTTATATGATGGTTTTGATTGCTGTAAGACAATTTGGTGATTATATATTGCAGTAATATAAGCGACGTGAAATGGTAGTTCATGAAATAAGAATTCGTTCAGTATTTTTTTCGTCGCTGTCTTTTTCTAACAAGTTCTCGTTGATTAAAATATCAAGCAGTATTAACTTAGATTATTTTCTAAATTAATTGACCGCAGAGCAGCTACAATTCCAATCCTTTTCGTAAAACTTCAATCCATGCTTTGCGGATGCGGAAAAAGCACTGTTAAACAGAAAAATAACCGGTCCAAAGTGAGCCTCACCAAGATCTTCAGTAGCACCAATTATTCCAAATTTATGCGAAATAATTGTGTTGCTGAGCATGTTTCCAATTATGCCTTAAATGTGCAAGGTGTATGTAAACATTTAAATCTATGACGTTTACAGTCAATTATGAGTCTTCCAAATAGCCAAGTGTCATTTTAATCTTCCAAAAGCGTTTCCTTTTCTCGAAATTGTCCTGCTTAACCTATATGGTCATATCCTATGGTAGAGTTTTTTATGACTTACAAAGAAGAAAATAAATTTATTTGATTGTAATTTACTAACCACGGAATATTTTTGGAAATCTAATTTTCCATCCTCCTTTAACTGGTTTATTTAAAGATTCTGATAAGGCCAGCTCTTCAATGTTCTCCGATTTTTGAAACTATACAACCTTAAAGGGTTTTTTCGGTTCTCTTTTAGAGCTGCCGAAGCGACTCAAGTAACTTGGAGCCAAGTGAATCATATTTTACCCTTTTCTAATTTGTCGTTGTCAAAAAACCGACAATAGAACTATACACTTATCCACTTTACAAACCATATTCAAAAATGCTTTCATCAAACTTTTAAACTATTTTGAACCCCTTTTGATTCCATCAACTGATATTTTCTGTCATTAAAGTCTCGCCTTACAATCTACTTAACATATGATTCAAGTCCTCATTTGTCTGATCGCACAAAACCTTACGTGTACTTTGATCTATTACAGTTCTTTTCATTTTAACTTTCTCTTTATATGTGTACCCTTTTGCTGTATTATGCGTCTAGAATGAAACCAAAGTCACTAACTTTACTGCACCAACCACTATTGATGCCATTGATGACCATATAACATCTTCCTCCGGTTGAATAGATCCTTTTCTAAGCACGATTCACTTCAGCTTCTCAAATGTTCCTAAAAATGTTACTATACCGCTACAAATTTTGGACATCTCGCTCATTAATTGAATTAAGATGTAATAGGGTACTTTTTCTTTGATTAACACATCTTTTGCTTCAATTTGGCTGTGTACCTTTTTAAAGTAACTACTTCACAATATACTCAAGTAGTTAGCCATACTCTATGCTTCATTTAATTAAATTCATCATATGTCTTTTACGATGTCATTCATAATTCATACCCTTTGGCACATATTCTTATGGAAAACATATTTATTGTCACTTAACATAGAATACTTCGCTTACCTTCTTTAAATATTCTGTATATCTTTAAGATTTCATTGAAAAACTGAATACCAAAAAGATCAAGCTGATTCAAAATAGTTGTTATTCTCTTGATGATTTAGGTGACTATTTCAGGAATTAATGTGATTTCGACATTCATTCTTTCAATCTGTTTAACAAAAAATATTTCTTTATTTGTTTTTTCTACGTTTTTAGAGATTCATTTTCTTCCTATGCTGCAGAAAAGCCTTATTAATTTCACGCACGGTACTCCAAGATTATCATTGCATTTTACTTAACTCTACCAACAAGTTACTATTCCCATTCTAGATGAAATTTCCGTCAATTCCTAGTTCTACACATGCACGAAAGATCTCCCGCCATCCAATTATTCTCCTTTTTTTGTACATATCTTTTCATTCCCTGCGTCCTCACTATATAATGCTTGTTTTCGTAACTTTGGTTCTTTTTCGGGTCAAGCGGAACCTACCTGCTCCTATTCCTCCTGCCACGACACTCCTTTCTTATACTTTAAAGGATTGGCGACTGGAATGTAGTACGGCACATTAGATATAGAAAAATCTATAAAAGGCATTAAAAAAGAAAAAACACTCAACGTCGACCTCAAAACAAATAATCACTGAAACGTCAATTTTTCGAAGTTTTTCTCTGACCTGATGAGAACATTTTCTGTCCCTCCATTATATTCTACGGTACAGTATTCCAAGTCCTTGCTCTTAATCTTTTTCAAATTACGCCGTCACTTGTTCGAAAATTATGCTATGGAATCATTTTTGGCGATTTTAACGACTCCTCCCTGAGATTATCGAAGTGTGGTACTACATTCATGTCTGTTAGCTAAAATTGTCTTTTAATACTATAAAGCTAAAATTGTCCTTTAATACTATGAAGGGAATTAAAATCTATAATTTTTGAAGTATTTGATAAGGTTAAGTAAATATTTTATTCAAAAGTATCTAAACTGAGATAATTAATAAATATTTTGCTCCATTTGAATCTATGCTCGGCAAACTCCTCTCGTTCCTGAGCTTTTTTTCAAATAAGATATGTAGATAGCACTTCTCTGGGGTATATATTTCCATGCGACTGTATCTTATATACTTTCACCACTTTTTCTTTAGTAATATGACCTGTACGTGAATATTGATTCCTAAGAGACTCTTCCGAGCAATTTGAAAGCCGCCACCACCCTTATTCTTTTAACTGATTAAATTCAACTTAATTCTATACACCAAGGCATCTATTTTACAGCCATCAGTACCCAGTTCGATGACTACGTTCCTATCCTATGTGCATGATATTAAATATTTTCTGCTTTGTACAATGCTGAACGTATCAATCAAGGCTGATGTCACGCTTTATACAACTAATTCAGTCTGTTCTCTCTCCCAATGGACTTCGATATGTAGTATCCCTTGGACTGGGAAACCCATTAATTGTTTATTTACTTGTACATAGCTTAAAGCAAGATGAATAACCAGGTACTAAAGCGCAACAATCCTCTCTAGTATTTTCCTCCATATTTATTAACTCAACGAGATAGAAAAACATCCGAAATTTGCATACATAACGTATAATAGGGATAGTGAAACCAAGTGTTTATCGCTTACGTGTTTGAAAAATTAATAATTGAGACTATTTGTTGTAAAAACAGAGTTTGGTGTTATAGTTACACACTAAAACCCTAAATATATTTCTAAACTTCGACTTTGTGTACATAGGTACATGAGCATTAGTTGGAAAATACTCTTTCGCCTTTCGTGATGGTCTATCTGGCTATATGTTTTTGATTTTTATTCCAATGTAGATGCCAAAATATTTATCTTCCTACAATATATCAAGATGCATATTGTTATTCACTGCAATGAATTACTCGGGTACCTGATAAAGCATCGAACCTCAATAATGAAAAATAGCGGTTTATAATCATCACACAGTGCCAATTATGATTTCCCGGTTCCGTAATACACTTAGTTAGTTGAAACTATTTTTATTTATGCGTAAACTGCGGGAAGAATGAATAAGGCACATATCAGAAATTTTTCATAGACTAAAAAGTTGGTCGCAAGTCCTTGTCTTCGTCATGTTTGGTCTCATTCCAACACCTTTACAGCGATTGGAGCGTAGAAAAAGTGGTATATTTTTTGCACTCCGTCGAAATAGATGCCCAAAAATGGCAGTACGTCTATTTATTTTTTTGAAAATAATCCTTGATGAAGGAAATGTTAGGAATAGAGAGAGTAAAAGAAAGTTGGTTTACTAAAGTACATACAATCGAAGACGTTCTGCATGAGATGTACAGTAATTTTTTGCGAAAAAATTGAAACTAAAAAGAAAGAAAGATTTTTTTGTTATAAATATACGGGCAATGTAGCTGACCATATTTTTATCGGAGTTTAAATATTTCCCATTTTCCCAAAAAAGACAAAGTTAAAAAGCTGAACTCTAATTGCTAGTGTCCAAGAATAGTCAAAAGGGGCTTTAATGACAGTATTTTTAACATAATTCATATCATAGCACAGCGTAAATGGTCTCTACTTCTGAGATGAATTACGGTAGCGCAGAATTAGGCTACTCAATAGTACCTTAATGAATCTACGGTATAATCTAACTGAGCAGGTGAAAGTGCAGTATGACGCTATTGATGAGCTATTGAACATTTAAGGAACAGTGTATTCATTCTTGATCAATTTAGGCTAACAAAACTACTCGATCAGTGCGATTTGACATCGGATTTACATAAAGATTATGGTGCATCTCAGTGACTCAATATTCTTTTGAAAAACTTCCAATAAAAACGTTTCAAATTAATACCGGAAAAAACTCCACATCATATTCTTACAAATTGTTTCAGCTAGCAAGGCCGCTGTTATCGTACGAAATAGCTCTTCAAATAGTTTCATGTGAAAAATATCATGCTTGTGCGATCAATATTGAGCTTAAGGAAAGATCAAGAAAGTAACGGTTTACTTACTATCATCCACACTTTGTGCCTTTCAGCCTAAAGGTAAACTATTTAGAAGTCAGTATTTCTCGGTGTTACTAACAGGCCGTCAATCTCGCAAGTTCTGATTTCTTATTACAAGGAAAGAGCGGAACAGAAGGAAAGTTAATCCAAAAAAAATCCATCTCCTTATCTCAATTTCAGAAACAATAAATGCCTTTTTTATCTTCAAAGTTGATCCTCGCTCCCAATTCTGCTTATTGAAAGATATTTTGTCTATATTCACTGCTATTTAGAACTGCAAAGGCATCAATGTAATATTATGGTGATGTTTTACTCTTTTTTAGACATTGTCGTAATTTATATTTTCCTCTTTCTTCCTCTAGTGTCTACTTGACAAGTTACATAATTTGATTACATTATTAATCAGTTGATGGCGTTTTGAAAGAACGAAGTTGTCGACTGAGCATGACTGCCGAATGGAAATTAAATACTGCGGTGGATGTAGAGGTCTGGGCAGTGAAGAAGGCGGCTGCCTGGGTATGCTAGAAGGAAAGACAGCGATGCAACGATGTACAGGCGGCCCTAGCATCTCCCTACCAAGGCACCTTATCCATGGCTTCATGCTGCATACTTTTGAGGTGCATATTTGTTTTTTGGCAAGGCAGGACATCTGGTCGACTAGAGCTGCCAAATTGAACAAAAAACTGCAACATAACCTTCTTCAACCCTCTTTTCGCCTCCTGTGACAGAGCGAAAAACTTCGATCCACTCAAGATCCCCAACACGGCTCACTCAGAAAAGAAGCGAAAATAACTATAATTTCTTTCGGAATATTGAGAAAATAATGTGGGTAGTTCCTGTCCCCATCTCAACGCTAAGACGATGACATCCGACTGCATTCGTCGTCTTTAAACAACTTCCTAGAGCTATCGAGTGATGGAACGGGGCTTGAAGGTGCAATTTATTATTTTCCAGCGACAAAATGTATTGAAAGTATCCTCCAATGCGGCCTGTTTGCTCACTTGTCTTCCCTCTACTGTACTGTATGGTACTGTTAATATCTATCTGAGGCTGCCGCAGTATTAGACGTAAATGCAGACTATCACATATTCTGGCAGAGTATCAGGCAGCTCATCCATTACAGCAAGGGAGCCCCACGGGTTTCCTCCGGGGTTTTGTTTCGATAATTGAAGCAGCTAGATAGCCAAGGCCAAACAGACTGCCGTTGGGCCATGGAGAATTGCGCGGGACATTTGTCAAAACTGGTGCAAGTAAAGACCGGGCTTTTGCCACCAGGGAGGACCGTTCCTCACAGAATCGGATCCGGATTAGTCCGAATTAGTCGATGCTGGCCGTTCGCGGGTCGGTGTATCGTCAATAATGCTTGCGGCTGCGTCTTCGTGGAGTGACAGGAGGATGAGTGAGAAGCCGTGGCCTCCCTCCTGATAGGGGATCCATGTTTTATTCCAAGTGTCGTTGGTGAGGGCGATCGCACACAGCGCGTGGTACCAAGACTTAAGAGAATAGAAGGCATTCATGGCGATAGTGGCGTGGCGGGGGTCGGAGAGCTTGAACAGAAGAGTTCATGTATTTTGAGGATAATAGGGTGCAGCACCAGGTCGAAGAGGAGGCCTCCAAGTTTGTCTTTCTGTTGGGTCCCGTAGACGCTTCTTATGGTGTGACTACCTATCCACAGGAATGCGGGCTCGTTTGCATAGGAATATGAGACCCAAGGCTGTAACTCTGGAAATAGTTGTCTCACCGCGATCAGAAAAGCGGGTCTGCTGCAAGTTTAAGTTGCCTACTGTATCGGGAACAAGTTGATGTAATATGGAAAATTAGCTCCCGTCTTTAATGGGGATCGTGGTTGTCGCATTTCGCCAGATACATCTCTCAAGAGTGACGCACCCAAGCCTTTCCCGTTTAGTCGTACCTGCGTTTGATTCAAGAACAGAACGCCCATCCCTTTCCACCATTTAGTCACTCGCTAACATCCGGGAATATGAACTTGACCATTATTTTCAAACAATAAGCGACGCGGTGCGCCTCTCGGGTTCAACAAATCATATTCTTCCATGAAGGTGACCACTTCTCTCCTGCATCTAGTCGAGGGTGACTCCTTATTCGAGGCGTGGGGAGTCCTGTCATTTAAATGAGAAGCGTTTCCCGGCACCACTGGCACTAAACCAACCCCACTTGAAAATAAGTAAACCACCCCGTTTAACCCTAGTTACCCCCAATGAATTCTTGACAACAAGGATGAACACCATGATCAAAAACTACTGAAAAATAGGAGATACCACGGAAGATACTTATTAGCATTTCATTTTAAAAAAAGATGGCGGCATGAGAAAAACAAACCTCCCAGAATCCTACGGATGTTGCATTACAGTATATTGTATTACGTACCAACATGAGGTCACCATGGGCATGTACAGTACGTACCGTAGGTACGAATCGTCCGAAGGTTACTGTATCCTTGCAGTTTCCCTACAATGCAACCCATGGAAAGAGCCCAGAAGCTCAAATGTGCGTTGTCACGGAGAGAATCTTCATTCATGAGTGATGCTCTCTGTGCAAGGACACGCCAAATCTTCCTCACTTGCCGCCTGCCTTTTTCCAGTTGTTGTCCAAGGCAATGAATCCTCACAGAAATTCACGCCAAACGATTCAAATTCCATCTACAAGGCTCCTCGTATTAGAATTTGAACAGAAATTGTATCGGTGACGCGAAGACAGGGCAGTACAAGATGATTTCCTCATGACATGGCCCTACCGCACTCAAATCTGTCCCCAGTCTCATGACTTTGGCGGCAGTGGCTGTCCATCAGTTAGGGTCCCCTGCACATCCTACGTCGGATAACAGCCACGATATCTTTCAAGATTACATTACCCAACACTTCCCTCCTTTGGCAGAAGTGACACTTGTACCAGATTGCATCGAATATCCGAATTCCGAATTCAATGCTTCCCGGCAAGGCTCTAGTCCTGTTGCCGAACGTCATCGCCTACTCCCTGTATTCAGCTCATTGGTTCAGTGCGTGCCATGATTGCTATCAATCGGCGGAAGTTGCATCGCTATGCTCCTTGCTACTGTAGTCCTGATGTTTGAAAAAGCATGAGTGAACTGTCCTGCTCTTATACACGTCTTGTTTTTCGAGAGCAGTTGTACCATTTGGTTTAAAGCACAAGAATTCGTGAGCCTTCGACATTGGAATATAACTTGTATTTACGAGCAGCTTGAACAGTAACAATGATCTCAAAGCCATAGGTGGGTTGTGTAAAGCAACACGACCTCAGTAAAGTAGCACATTAAGCTACTGTTAGCTCAAACTGGTAACGTTTGGCGATTGCTATCAGCTCGAGGATATGCTTGTAGTGTCTACAGCTTGGGTTAATGGGGTTACTGGGGTGATTTACTTAATTTTCCTGATAACAACAATCGCACACGTGGAACGGAGTTGGCTTACTGTGAGCGGTTCTCAGGTTGGGAAGGCCTATGGACTTGAGTCTTTACAGTACCATAAACTGCAGTACTCGAGTTTGCGCCATTCTCTCCTTTAGTCCTAGGGGAACGAGGGTTGAGATAAGGGCAGGAAAAAGCCTGCATTTCCTTGGTATATCCGCTTCTTCTCCTCGTGGCTGCGTTGAGGCACGCGAGTGGGGTAAACCACTTTGCTGTGGCATAGGAGGGGGCAAATGGATTGATGCATGTTACGTCAAAATAGTCTGTGCCACTGGAAGCTCCAATGGTCTTGATATTCGGTTTCGCCTTGTGTTGGCACTTGGTAGTGTAAATGATATTTCTTGCGTGAGGGTGGCAACGTGTGAGGTGCAGCTAGAGTTACAGCAACTTGATGTTCCGATCTTGAAACAAAGCGGCAGAAGAACAAGGCACGGACGGTTGCGAGGGGGTTACGGACATGGCAAAGAAACGATGCGTTGAGAGCAATAGATAGTGATGTGCGGTGGAGTCTGTTTTCAGGCAAGACGATGGACCGAGTTCCCCGGTGGTTGAAAGCAGGAGCGCACTCGAATTGCTTTGCTATGTTGTAACGCTCCATGGGACATTGCCCTTCACAGCAAATTACTCTCAGCCGATGATTCTGGCCTCATTTAGTCGGACCAATGCTGTCCCTATAGGGCCGCCTATTGCGAGGTATCCCTTCTCTCCTGTATTGGTATTGGTTTATTCACAACCATAAAATTCGCAGGAGTTTTTGTCGCGCCTGAGTTGTACTCTAAATTACTGTACATGTACAGTATTTATTTTATTTATTGCGTACTCTCATTGTGGACTAGTGTACGTACAGTCCAGTACGGTACGGTACAGTACTGTCAAAATTTTCGTTGGCCAAAAAAATGTCTCGGGTGAAACAATAAATCTCTAATTCTGCACTTGAAATTACGGCACCCTCCCGCATTACCTGTACTATTGGCATAAATGACCAATGGGGGCAGGCATACAGTGCAATACATGAGCTAATCGTTGGATTCATGAAACGGCACTTGCACGCTTTACGTCACCCCGTCTTCTTTCCATGCACGCATCCTTAATCACCGGCATCGACACCTGAACCAACATCGCAAACTCTAGCGCCACGTTCATCGCTGCCTGTCAGAACATACACGCAACCTTGCTCATATCCTGCCTTCTCCCATCGTTTCCCATCCCCGTTCACGCTGATGGAAATAGCCAGACTGGACATTTGCTCCACTGCGTCTCGCGCACACGGTGGCTGTACCCAATCCCTACTTAACGCCCTTTCTACAGGCATCGCCACGGCGTTTTCCGACCAAGCTCAACTGCATCCACTCTCTATCCATCCCCGTCCTCCGTTTCCTACCCAAAGGCACCTGATCCGACATGTCGCACCTCATGACCACTCTGCTACTGACTTTAACACTTGTTTCGAATCTAGCCTCCCTCTCCCACTCCCTTGGCGATGGTTATGAAACCCTGTTCCGTGAAAATCTTCCGGTCATTCGCTCCAAAGAATTCGGCGCCACAAACGGTCCTGACTCGGAGATCTTCACCTCACCTCTGTTCTGTCTGCAATGTGAGGGCCGCCAATGCGAACACCATTATGTCTTGGCTGTCAACATCGACAACATGTTTGCCGCCACCCGCACCCTCTCCCCAAACTCCTCATCCAGTGACTTGAGCGCTTTCATTCAGAGCAACGTCTCCGTGGCATCAGGACATTCAAATGCGGTACGACAGCAGAGGATGAGATTAAATTCCGTTCACGTCGGGCGGGATGGTCGTAGAGCTGGAGCATGTGCGGACCAGGAGCATGCTAGGAGAGTTTCTTATGATCGTGTGAGGAATATGTACACTCTGGGTTGCGGAGGATTGCCGCAGAGGTTGAGAAACAATCCTGGGGACACGCGTGTGATTCCACTGAGGAAAAGACCGTTGAGTAGACAGCCTATGACACGACAGGTGAGCCCAGATACAGAGCAATATGAGGCACTTTGTGATAACGGGTATTACATATGGGGGATGGCGTGCGCAGACAGTGCGTGTGATGATTTTGTGGTGATTTGTATTCGAGTGCTTGTGGTGACAAATCGGAACGAGGAAGAGGAGCCGAGTAGTGTGGGGAGATCGAGGGTTTGCAATCCTCGTGTTTGCTGCCCACTCAGTTGCGGGACATGTGGAGGTACCGGTTGTTCGTCGAGAGACGGGGGAATGATGAATTGCTGCGAGTCGAACATCAGGTTGTTTAGTCCGGTGTGCAGTGGACAGGATGAAGCGCCTTGTGTTTTATCCCCCGAGTTTGTGATCTCGACGACGATTGATAGTAATTACTTGCAGTATTGCAATGGACGGGTGTGTTGTGCTCCTAGCTGTGGGACATGCGGTGGACGTGGATGTGGCTCTCGCAATGGAGGAGCGAACAACTGCTGCTCTTCACGTATCAGTGCATCGGGAAAGATCTGCCGTGGACATGAGGACTTTCCATGTATAATGGCTTGAAAAACAACGCGATCAATAGAATAATTTACAAGGCATGTACAGCAGACACGTGGCGAGAATTAAAAAGTTTTGAAATAGATTCCGTCAAGCCCTAGGGCACTTGACGTACGACGTGGCAAGACTGCCATTGGTACCGCCCAAGGTGTCTCTAAACTGTCGATCAAGGGGTACAGTAGTTCCACCTGATATTCTATTGTACTGTACTGTACAGGATAATGAATATACTGTACATACCGTACACACGTCCTGTACAGTACACATGTATCGGTCAAAAGCCTCATGACTCCCTAGATGTTCTTGCCTCCGCCATGGCCATACCCAAAACTACTGGACGAAATTAGCCCATAGCTCGCTGGTACAGTACCACACTTGCCGCTGGTGTCATCCATCATCGCATCTATTAGCGTCTCGGTGGGGTCGTCCATCGCTACGTCTCCATTCGGTTCCGCACCTCACTGCACATTGCAAACGTAAAACGTATGGTTCGCTCTTGGCCAAACAGTCGTACCACTATGGAATCGGTATATTGTACGTACCATACAGTACTGTATGTACTGTTGTACTCTGTAAATGGGGGGTTAATTTACTATGGTGGATATGTGGGTTGGTATCCAGTAAATTTGTACCGAAGCGTAGATATCGTATCATTGTCAAGCCAATTGCAAAAAAATTTACCGGGATTTACGCGACTGTCATTACTATACTATACTGTACTGTTCATGCACGGTAAGTGTGCCAGAACCCATGTGTTGTTTCATATGAAACACCAGTCCAAGATTACCGCAAAGATGTTACTGTACGGTACAGTGCGCGCGTCGGTTAGGAAGGGACCACAGAGAGTCAATACATACAAAGGTGAGAGTGTCCTGTAGGCTAAATATGGAAGATGTGGTCAGTTTTACCCACGCCGCTGAGAGTGCGTCGCGCGGCACAAATCC
The DNA here is from genome assembly GCA_002205965.3 of Kappaphycus alvarezii. NCBI lineage: Eukaryota > Rhodophyta > Florideophyceae > Gigartinales > Solieriaceae > Kappaphycus > Kappaphycus alvarezii. The sequence goes on along the minus strand of NADL03000519.1, from coordinate 317,253 downwards.
TCACGACCTATGGGATAGTTACAGCGGTGCTTACTCAAAGGCACGCTGCTGCGGCCGTCATGTCCAACGCGCCATGCCTGCTCGCCGGCATTGAGCCGGCCCTGTAAGCAAGGTTATTTACTGTAGTGTTACCCACCAGCGAGGACTCATCCCGCATACCGTATTAGCCTCGTGGGTATAACCGACCACATCTTCCATGCATTAAAATAACCCAAAAATCCCCCAAAATCCCCACTGTGTAACACTACATTACTTTTTTGCAGAGCCGGTTCAGTGCTAACCATCAGGCATGGCGTGGTAGGCGTAACAACCGCATATAGCAACGCAATTGCCTTGATCGTAGCGAATCGCCTTCTTTTTCTTCGGTACACACTTCTTCGCAATTTTATTGATACGAATGCCTTTTTTAATGTTGATCCTTTTCGAGATGGTGAGTGAGGGTGCATCCTCGGGAAGGATTCAAAGATTGACAGAAACCAAGAACTTCATATCTACAAGTGGAAAAATAAAGACGTACACCCATCACAAAGATCTGAAACTACTTGGACTGTGAAAATAGGAACGAAGGATAGGAGCTCAGTTTTCCGTTGGATTAATGCGATTGTTAACGCTAAGACCGCGATAATTTTTACTCTCGCAAACGGTTTCATGATTCAAACGAGCAAATAATCGATTACAGTGAGAAGTGCACGTTGGACCTCTGGGATAGCCTAACGTGCCATCTTACTTTTCTTGAAAAGAGATACGTCACCTCCCTTCTGCATGAGTCGGATAACTTTTAGTACAAGAAAGTGTTAACCTTGGAGTAAAAATTTACAGCAAAGTTTAGGCGAACCAGCTTCGCACAATAACGCCTTTTCTTATGATGAGCAGGCCTCGAATCTAATTGATACCCTCGCAAAATATTTTGCCCCGGTGCCCGTGCTTCAAAGAACACTTCTTATGCAGAAGTTTGTGGACCCATATAAACCGAGATATCTCGCCGTAAGGCTAAGTTAGCAGATTGGGATGATATTGTTAACATCCCAATTGTCTAGTTCAGTGGAAACACCTCATTTTTTGCCTTTCTATTTGAAAAATAGTAAATATCCCTTAATTCCCTAAGGGATATAATATACCCCCTAAACTTTGACGGTTCATTTAAAATGCAAATAAAATAGGCGAAAAAATCCAACGAGTTGATGCCATTTGGTATAATATCTGACTTGAACGTGTCACGTTGAATGGCAAGAATTGTTTTTAAAATTGAGCCAGACAAATGGTGCTGACATTACCTCATCTGCATGGCAGCCGGATGTCAGGATCGAAAAAATAACGAAAATTAAAGTTTCTCCAAATCACCAATTTATCATATTGGCCCGTGCACGACAATATCTCATTTTCAGTAGCCAATCAATGACAGGATCGGGAGGAAGGCCGCCTCCACCCTAAAATGCATCCATTTGACGATACTCAGCAGTTCTGAGCATCCGTCCATTTCAAAACAAGCTCACCGACCTCTTCTCTACCCCAACTTTGTCTGCGTTATCAAAATCACCAGCCATCGGCAAAACTGAAGATGAATGAACTATCAGAAGTACTTTGGTCTCCCAGTGACGATTCCCTTGAAAATCATCCGCAGCCACAAGATGTAGACTCCACTCACAGCCCGCTTGGTTTAGCGCCGAGAACACTAGAATGTCCACGCGAAAAATGCCTCTTATCATCCTCTTTCTGATTTAGAATGCACGGACGTTGATCGGAGAGCGGTGTTCGATATTCCCAGGGTTCTATCACAAGTGACCTCAATGGTTGACGCCCTTGTGCATTTGTATCTTCCGGATAGTTTGATTAGTGACATTGTGCTATGTTCTAACAAATATATTGCTCTTAACGTAACTTCATCACGTCCTCAACCTCCTATTACTGAAACGGATATACTGCAGTTCATCGCTATCATCTTCTATTTGGGCGTGGTGCAACTTCCAGGAAAGCTGGATCTTTGGTCCACCCATCCGGAGATGCCACCACACGCAATTGCAAATGAACACGGCATGTCACGAGATCGGTTCAGCTATGTTTGGAGGAATATTGCATTAGTGGAACCCTTGTCTGCTGTTGATGGTAACGGGGGGTCCTGCTCCTCTGATGATGAAGAAGGTGCAGATAATGAAGACACGCCAATCGCCTTATGGAGGATTGGTGATAACGCAAATGAGAAACTTACCAATTTGCAAGACCGCGATTTGGTATAGTTTGCAAAGGTTTCTCCGCTAGTAAACCATGTAAGAAATGTTTCAATGACCCTGCTGAAGGTTCGAGATTCTCACTTTCAATTGATGAGATGATGGTGAGCTTCAACGGTCGTTCAGGGGAAACTCATCGCATGAAAACAAGCCAATTGGCGAGGGCTACAAGTTCTTTTCTATTGTAGACGCTAAAACAGGGTTCTTTTGCCACTTCTTCCCAGATGGGCGTCTTGCTGCAAATCGTAATATTCAAGATGGCGCTGGTAGAAACGAATTTGGACATGAAGGAACACTGTACAAAAAACTGCTATGGTGAGGATGCTCGTTAAGAAAGTGACCGAACCAAATAAAGAAAGAAATGTACCATTTGCAGTTGCGATGGACAACTAATTCACGTTGCCAGACGTGATGCCAATGCTGCGGGAGATGGGAGTTGGATGTGTTGGAACTTCAGGACCTAAGCGCGACTAGCCGTCTTCTGCTCTGTCTTTATCAAGTACGGCAACTATTAATGATCTTAACTACTGTGTTGACGACCACGGAACACTTGTGAGCCGTTGGATTGATAGCAATGTAGTTCTCTTAGTGAGCACAGTGCACACACCAACAATGAGTGAAGAGAGAATTCGAAGGCGACCTAGACCTACAGCCACGAATTGTAATCACCTGCAGCAGTTATGGGGAAAACGTCCACTTCAAAGCGTTGCAATTCCTCGCAAGGTAGAAGATTACAACCACTGGATGGGAGGGGTGGATCTGGCAGATCAGAGAATAGCTTCTTATACAGCTGACCTAAGACGCCGTAGGACCTGGATACAGATGTTTCTTCAATGCCTGCATATCATTAGAAACAATACGGTGGCAATACAAAATGAGCTATCAACCGAAATTGTTGACAATAGCGTGCATAAGAACACAGTATTGTCAATGGTTTCTGTTTTGCGAACCCGGGCGCGGTCAATGCATCCGAAAATTGCCTCCAGTAGAGAAACAAGGGCCTCTCAAACAGGAGGCATATCTTAAGGACCTAGCGAGGGTGGCGCAGGGAAAAGATTTCGTACCAAAAGATTAGATCCTACTCTGAGTTTAAGAAGAAAGGATCGTTCTTATCACATACACCAACGTGTTTTCACAAAGCAAAAACGGACCTGCAGATATTTTTCGTACCTGAAAGCCTTGTTCATCAAGGAGAATCCGGACCAGGTCGCCGATATTCCCAAACCGCGTAAGCCATCATGCAAATGTGGATACTGCGATGTACATCTGTGCAGTGATCATTTCAATGTCTATCACGATTTGGATAGCTGATAGCTATTGGACAGTTCTTTCTAACCGTCAAATCTTTCAACCAATAAAATTAAAGCAATTGGATGCTTGGCCCACAAAGCAGAGGAATTGTTGACAATTTAAGGTTTATAATATATCCTTTACCCATCCGGGAATTATATATATATTAATGGATATATACAAGAAGAACGACGCTTTATTGTTTTAAGACAAGTCTGCGGTACACAGGACCTGGGGTTCAGGAGGCTTAAAAAACTCCCGCTGTAAGCACGTAGGCTTACAGATAGAGAGAGCAACGGCAACGGCGACAACTCCGGACGAGCGAGCTTGACGACAAACCCGCAAGGCTGTGAAAGCCGCAACCCCTCGCAGTCCGTCAAAATGACGGAAATTTGACCGCGGCAGGGTACGGTGGACTTCGCAAACCTTGTTCGAGTAGTATAGCTATCCTTATACACCTTTTCAAATTCGTCCCACGTGCGCTAGGGGCGCGGAGAGGCAATCCACTCGATGTGGCCATCGACAAGAACGTTGCAGCGAGAGCTCTGCAGCCGTGACGGGCAATCTCCTTAGGGAAGAGCCGGATGAAGGTACATATACAAGTAATTTGGATCAAAAAGAGTAATTGCTGGAATAATACCGTTTTGCAGGGGTTTGGGGCTTCAATGCCATCGTGCAAGAGATTATTTTCAATTATGTAGAAAAGTTGATCGAAACTTGCATTAGCATTTCGCGGTGCGCAGTTGTTCCTTTCGAGTTGTGGAATACTGTCACACAATTAGAAAATCAACACGAGCACACACACCAAGAAACACGAGTGGTCAGTGTAACTGTTTACATATAAGAACCCTGCGATTCAGTATCAGACTTCACTGATGGCGGGCAGAAGTTGGGATGTAGAGAAGAAATATGTCCCTGGACGATTGGACAGCGAGAATGTACTCCGAGTTGTAAATGCAGACCTTATTGCGCGGAATTCTAGAAGCTTGCGAAGATTCGAAAAAAAGAACAAAGAACACTAGGGGTGCAAGATAAAACAGCAGGCGATGTGGAAGTGGGTTAGCAGCGTTGATTAACTCCATTTCATATAATCATTTTGTCACCAGAGACAAACTTTGAAGTACCTATTTGTATGAGAACGCCGGATTCCAACCCACTGGGGGTGGGTAAATATACTTGAACATTAAAAAGGAAGTAATATTACATGGGATAGAGATCGGGAAAAAGAAGGAACACGGGCGGATAAACGTGGTTAAAGTCAAATTTTCCATTGGTGAGTAGTTACAGAGGCAAAAATATGGAGTCAAGTTCAGACCCGCAACTTTGGTAGCTGTTTATTCGGTAGCCCTTGTGTACAGATAAGTGTAAATACTTTTCAGCTAGTTTAGAACTAACTACCAAATTGCGTCAAGTAAAGTCAATTTAAGCCATATAGTAAATATCAAAGTTAGAGATGAGTTAAGCCGACCTTTAGCCAAATGAGGAAATTAAATCTGCAAAAAGATCAGGTCCAAGTTATGGGGCGAATGGTTCGGACCGCACGTTCTCTGGTACATGCAAGAGAGTGTACGGTAGCAGAATGAATTGTGGTTTTCGGTAAAATATATGCCCTTACAGTATAATACAGTACCTGACGTCAGATATTGGCTGACTTTTCCAAAAACTTAATAAAAAAATCACCAAAACAGCTCAATCGGTGGTCGCACTGAGAGAGTTCCATTTGCACAACAGAAAAATTCATGGACGTCAACAGGTCGTTTTAGAGGATTTGGAAGATTTAATTTCATACAGGCAGTGAATTTGTGAACTATACTATCCGCAAGGCCATTTAAATCAGTCATATGGTATTTCTAATCAATTAGACCCCATTATCACCGTTATGGCAACTGTACTCGTGTAATATCTAGTAGATCTGAACCTTGGGAAGTTCTCGCTACACAAAAATGGTAAAAGAATCATCTAGTACAAGAGTATCCCAAAGAGAGAAAAAGAAGCGCTAATTGTGCGATTTTTATACTGTTCGAAGCATAAATTGACCCTGGAGCCTCACAACACTTCATCAATTCTAATATTCAGCTCATCATTTCTGATTGTATTGAACCAGAAGGCGGCCGAAGTGAATCTGAATTGCCTCTCTAAGTCGACAAAAGTAGATTAATCATTCATTTAGCAGGCGAATTCTACATGGAGGCTTACCAAGCACACTATTTCTAAACGGAAGTAAATTCTTTTGATTTTCTGAATCAACGCCGCAAATTTCTGTTCACCATGGATCATTTTGCAAGAGATCCAAGCCATTTCCTTATTTCCCCCCACAAATCCACATAGGCATCCATTCAAGTAATTGAGATTTTTGGGGGCGGAGTATACTTTATAAGATACTTAGGGTCAAAGGAAACAGTGTACAGATGCCTCGCGTTGATCAAGCTTTTATGCAAGAAAATAATATGGAGTCAATTGAAATCATTCGTTTTTACTTCTTAGTAAAAGGAACGATGTGGAATTGTCTTTGAAATGACATTATCGTGCAGTACATACTCACTCTGAGAAATACAAGATTTTATCCAATACCTCAAGAAGTATCTAATTTTCTGAGAAGAGTTCTGGTAAGCGCTGTATAAATTCAGTATTTGATTGCAAAATGACATAGAAATCCGATACAACTAATCTTTTGCATCACTCCTTGCTTGCTTGAGCTGGATAGAGTAGACATCAGTGGTATAGTACGGAGGGGATCTTTTAATGTGTTCAAAAACCTGAACTATAAAGGTAGTGGGTTATAATGGACTAACTACATCTCCAGTCGACGGCTGAATCATGAATCCATATATGAAAATTGTTTTTGAATAGTTGGGAGAATATTTAACAGCAGAAAATGAAAAATAAATATTATTCAATAAAAAAGGGCAGATAATCAATAAAATCAGGATTTGCATTTTTCAGTAGGATGCGCTACAATCTGCACGTTTTTCGCCTAAATATATTTTTACTTTATCACATTGTTTAATTCATGAGGGTTTTTTCGCATGCAGCAGTAAGAATTGAATTCGAAAATCAAGGTCTTAATTAGGTTATTATCAACGCACCAATTCTAGCTTTCCTGTGCGTAGCAGTGGAACGTTTCATACAGGAAGCTGATATTACGTAATATGGTTGCTACTAGGGATGCCAAGAAATATTTTCCTGAAAAGGTACACCTGAGCACTGCCAATTTGGTTCTGTCCGTAGTATTTGATCCCTTTAAGACGGATTATAGGGTTTCGCGGAATTATAACGAGCCGAAAATATAAGTATTTCTCCAATGAAATTTACATGAGCTTCAAAATATACACAAAAGGGGGACTCCGTATTGAAAATTGTCTAAAGGAAAGTCCCTTCGCTTACTTGATTTTTCTGCTAATATACACAGAGAAAATTACTGTCGGAAGTTGGATGAGAAGCCGATTACTGGGGCAAAATATCAACTTTTCATGAAAGATATAATGTGAAGTTCCTCAAGATGATATTTATCGACAAAAAGCTACTTCAATTAGTACAAAAGAAAAGAAAAATTTACGAAGATTAATATCTTACAGTACGAACCGTGAGAGTCGGACAAGCAACCACCCTTTTTTCCACTATCACAGAATCAAAGTAGGAGTTGTTACTAACTCTTTGACCATAAAAAATTGAAGTATACTGATATTTCGCTAGCATAAATTTCAATCATTATAAGATTCATACAAAGCAGAATTTATTCCGCTCTGTGATGTCGCAGTCAAAAAATTCATTTATGAAAACACTATTTCACCTGCAATATTTTAATCTTATACATTTCTAATATCTCCTTGTATTTAATTGATGCGGGGAGGTAATTTTCATAGAACTTATCTCTATTATTCTTCTTCAGAATTTGGCATATGAAAATTGTGAATGTTGTTACATTCATATGTTGGAGCAAATGGAAAAGAACGTAATAAAATTTTATTACAAAAAAGTTTTGCTCACGCAGTTTGCCTTTTGACTCGCCAGCATATAGAAAAGAGAGATAATTTTTATATAATTATTTTTCAATATGAAATCATTACAAATTCGGGCCCCAGAAGTGTGTGCATTGGTAATTGAAGTTTTTTACGAAATTTGATATTGCTTAATATACTATCAGTCCGTCGTCAAGTTTTTTCGTTTGGATTTTTCTTGGTTGTGGTTTTATATTTTTAATTTCAACATAGAGCACTGTCATTTTCATTAGTATTTTTTAAATTTCAGTGGATTTGGATATTGCTCCTAAGCGGAAACATTATTACTTCTAACAGTACATTAATCTTGAAGTTAAGTGTCTTCTTAAACTTTCGAAGAGTCTAGAATCTTTCGTACTGTTTTTAAATAATTCAATTCCATAAAGAGAAATAAATAATTCACAACTACAGATGAATACATTAGTAGAAGAGAAAAAACCCAATAATTTCTATCAAAATTGAGAAAATGATGACGAAACTAACCATTATGTATAAATTATACTAAATAATTGTGTAATTGCCCAAAGTGGTCAAATGGATAAAATGGAAGATGCATATAATAAGATTACAAAATTCCTCTAGTGATTTGGGAAATATTTTAGCAATTGCTCACGAGTCCTTACGGGGCAGGACAAATTGAAAAATAATCTTCTAGGAAATATGATTCTTGGTATTCTCGTTAACCTCTTTAATTAAACAAAAAGAGCCTGGTTTTGATATACCCCTCCATTTTGACTGCAGTGAAATTTGCCTTAATTTAATAATACAAAGAGATTCATTATGACGAAACTCGGCAATCATATGTAAACGAAAGCACGGATATATCAGAGTTTTCCTCATTCTACCCTTACCTTACCTTACTGATCCCAACTGCATGTCGCTGACTCTCTTCTTGTGGGGTATTATTGCCGCGAAAATTCAAGGGATAAAAAGCAGACTGGCGGGGTTAGCGGCGAGCCTGAAAAAACTGTAGTCGTTTTAGATTAGGTTAGACAAGTTGAGTAGGTTGAAAATAAAATTGTTGATGCTCTTTTTACTTCAGTGTCCAAGGCCGCTAGACATTTTATAGGCATTAGATGCCGTAGAATATCTGTAGCATATCTACTAAATACTTCCTAAACTCCCTAGCGGATAGCCCTGCGGACAGTCCTAACGACCCCTACACTATAACGGTTCTAACAGGAATCGCCAACAGTATAATAGGATAGAGAAAGTATAGACTACGTCGGATAGAAATAGCAGTAAGGTCAAATAGCTACACTTCAGGACTGTAAACACAACATAAAATTATTTTATGTATCCTGTACTTCTATATTCCCTCTCTTTGCACTGACTTATTGATTTATCCATCCTTAGTCACGAATTACCCATTGCTGAACAGGTAGATCACACTTAATTTTTCTGATGATGTAGTTCAGTGCATCACACTTTGCGATCTTCATGAAGCTGTCCGAAGAGTTGTCCGCAGTCCGTACAAATCCAACAGTGTATATTTTCTCTTTTGCATATGCATCTCTTACAGGACTAATATCAATCATGAAGCGTTTTTCCAAAGTGTAGGAACACTTAGTAATAAAATCAAATATACTTTTGGAGTCCGTAAAAATTGAGAGTGGAATTTTGATTCCAAGCAAAACATAAAGGTCTTTCTTAATCATGTAGCCAATATCAAAGGCTTCAGCGAAAGCGTAAACTTCGGCACCTAGTACATATCTAGTTACTCTGCGACTTTTTTGACTAGAATACCTTAGCAAATTACAAGTTCCGGTCTTTTCAGTGAGCAGAACAATGTGTCCCAGTTGGGAAGTATTGTCGTCGTACTTTAATGACGAGTCGGAACATAATACTTTCAATCTTATGGAGTTTTTGTCCAATCCGTAATACTTAATCGAAGAACTAGGGTGGTTCTACAAATTCTTTACAAATTTGTTCAACTGCTTCCACTGAGAATTTGGTTTGAGTCACTTGTGCGGCCATGCTAGCGGCAAAATATATTTCAGGGTTTGTATGTGGTAACCAAGCCAATATATGCCTTAAAGATCTGCATTCTAAGATCTGCATTCAGAAAAAGAGTCGTTCATCGACAGAATGCGTAACTTCTTAACATACTGTTCCTGACTTAACTCAAATCCATAATCAGTTCCTTTTACTCTAACATCTGCAAATACAGTGTCATCGAACTCCCTCTCTCTCGATTCAAACTTATCAAGAGTCTTTTAGGAAAACGTAAAGAATTCATTGTTGCCAAAAAGTAGAGAATTTTCCTCACATGTTCCAAGTAATCCCTGAAGTTCTCCGTCTGTATGCTTTGAGAAGAGTGCGAGATCTCCAATGGTTGGCGTCATACCGAGATCCTGTTTCAGGTGTGAATTCATAATGAGATTCCAATATACTCCTGAATCAGATAATCTTTAAAGAAATTTCAGTAACTAAAGTAACTGGTTCTCAGGTAATCCAGAGTCTTTGGTTGGTCCCTCTCTCTCGATTCAAACTTATCAAGAGTCTTTTAGGAAAACGTAAAGAATTCATTGTTGCCAAAAAGTAGAGAATTTTCCTCACATGTTCCAAGTAATCCCTGAAGTTCTCCGTCTGTATGCTTTGAGAAGAGTGAGAGATCTCCAATGGTTGGCGTCATACCGAGATCCTGTTTCAGGTGTGAATTCATAATGAGATTCCAATATACTCCTGAATCAGATAATCTTTAAAGAAATTTCAGTAACTAAAGTAACTGGTTCTCAGGTAATCCAGAGTCTTTGGTTGGTCTCAGGTGCACTTTGCGCCTCAGACTTTGAGCTGATTGTATATTCTCCTGTTTAACATCTTGAGACAAAATACTGAAGTCGTTTATTGCAGCAATTGCAACCACCAATCATGTGAATCGCTGGCGTATAGTCGTGGTGTCATGTACGAGATAGTTCTTTTCTTCGTTTCTATGAACTTCTACTGCAAACCGTGCTTTACGTATCTCTTTGTTGATATTATTTTTTTTTATTGAAAGAATAAATCTTCCAGAGAGGATATCAGCATTCTTTAGTATGGATTCTCTGGCGAATATTTTACAGGTATTTCTCTCAACGAGTCCTTCTATTTCTTTCTGTTTCGCTTCCAGAAACTCAGCCGAATTGGATCTGGGATCCCGTGGGTGTAAAAATTCATTAAGGTTGACATCAAGGAGTTGAAGATTTTAAGTATACCTTTTTAATTGATGAATATAAAGCCTCCACTATTGTTCTAACTTAATCATAGAAATAAGGCTTTACTTGAGAGCGTGGGTGTTGCAATTCCCCGCCATTTCTGTCAATAAGGACTTCTCTGTCATTAACTCTCGCGATTTTGTAGGGTCCTGTCCACTTAGGTTTGGACTTCTCGCGATAGACTAGAAATTCAATTCCAATGTTAAGTTAATGGTGAGCTGTATTTGGAAGCTGCGAAATCAGAGCGGTTCTGAGTCTGAGTTCTGAAGTGATAGTTTGCATCTCGGCTCTTGCCATTTGGTGCCCTCTCATTCGTTCTATTTGATTCGCAAGCTCGCTGTTGATGGCCGGAAACTCCGACAAATCTCGAAAGACGAGGAACGATGTAACCAGTCGTCTGGGTTCACAGTATCGTTCATGGCCTTAACGGCGAGACGTAGAGTGGGTTTTATTTCAACGTCAGGGTCTGAATGGAAAATTTTGAGGTAAATTCAGCGTAACCGATCATTGTAAAATTCACCTGAACCAATAGAATTATGACTTTCAACTCCAGATAGGATAAGTTTTATTCCATTCAATTTTACCAAATCTTTCCACGCTTTGGAAACGAATTGATAATTTTGTCCACTTTCGTTCTATCAGGAAATCCAGCGTTAATTTTAGCCCAGCACTCAAGAAAATAGTTCCAAATGGATTCCGTACTTTGACTGTGTATGAATGCAACATTACCGAAATGAGTTTGCGTATCCACGATATGAAGTACAGAAGTTTTGTCAACAAACATAATATCAAGAGCTAACTCTTGAGTAAATATGATTATATTAGGCGTAGTAACCTGGAATGAACTGGGTTTCGGTTCAAAGTGCTGACATGTGAGGCACTGTTTAGATATTTCCGAAACCAAATCTCGGGTCTCAGGGGTTGTTCCCTCTGGTCTAGATCTGCTTATAAGCTTTGATAGCTTTAAGGTAGACGGAAAGAAAATGTGTAAATGGAGGCGCTTTAATTGAGACTTGTGAGCAAGATTTCAGAAAAATCCCACACGACGCAAAAAATGGCCGTGATTTAGTGTGATAAGGATAGCCCATCCATGTCTTTTGGAAAAAATTAGGGTTTCAACGTTGTATTCAACAAGTCCAAATTTGTCTAATGCTTCCAGGTCAATCAAGAATGGAAAATTAGCATTAACAACATCGACATGTAGCGGGATAAAAGCACCGTCAGGCGTTGGAATACGAATTGGAATCTGTACAACGCTTGGAAAGATTCCATGTCCAAACTTGTAAGCGGTTGTCATGTGCTTACGTTTTATCTTAATCCCAGCTATGTTACAATATGCCTTTGCTTGTGATTTTCCAATCACTGATTATTGAGCACCATTATAGGGGCACATTCCGTGAAATTTCTCTATATTGGAGTGCTTTGGAAATTTGTTGCTTTTGATAGTTAAAATCTCATATGTCTTTACGTGTTCATTCCCCATTTTTCTTTGCCTTCGTGGAAGACAGACAATTGTTACGTTATGGATGGGAGGCTTTTCGCGTTCCCCCACAGTTTTCCTTTCGTTAGGAGCACTTAGGCTTGTTTCAGTACCCCAGATTAAAAATCATCGTCATTCAGAAACGGTTGGCCTTTAACTGAAATTTGCGAAAATAAATGTTCATGGAAATACTTTCAGCCATCTTTATTCAAATTTACATTTTCAGATTCTTCAATGATATCATCACTGTTGACGTCTCCGAAGAAATACTGAGCAGGTAGTATTTCTTCATCAACTGATTGATCATCATGATCCAATTCCTGAGAGCTCAAAAAGTACACGTTTCGTGGCCTTGGTCGGATCTTTAAATTAGTTTCTCTGATAGTATTGAAACTTCCGAGCAACATTCTCAGCCATCCATTGGCGACATTGAGAAAGAATATGGCCCTTTTCACCACAATCCAACAAACTCTATCATCACAAGGATTTTTTCCCTCATGCTGTAAGCATCGTTGCTTCATAAGTTACCATCGTGAGTATTGACTTTCGTAGAACGCGGGTCACGGCCGAATTGAGGTCGCACAGTTTAAAATGCATCAGCAAGGCGGCTTCGTAGTGTAAGTCTGCATCTGAGATCGATGTCGTACGTAGATTCCTCTGATCCCTCATTCGTCCAAATTTCTTCTCTTGCTCGAATTGAGCGGCAGAAAAGAGCTGCCTGTAAAATGATTGATAAATAAAGTCACTAAAATTTGCTCTGCTGCAAGGGTCACGAGCCCATGAGTATCCAATAACTGCGGACTGGAGATAATCAATCTTGTGCCTTTCTGAACGGCAATGAGGTGGTTCTTCGGGAGAGAGCTTAGAGATATCCTCGTGGACGTTCTCGATGGCATCATTTTGCAGTTCAATTGGGAGAAATATACTGCCTGACACGAATGCTGCGAAGATACACAGCAATTCTGTTTTGCCTTCAGACTGAGCTTACTCACTTTACAGAGCCTGATAATAATGTCTATACACACCTTCAGCATTCGTTATGTAGAATCTTTTCGCATTTTATGTAAGGAGGTGATGGAGATACTTGAGCAATTGTTCTTCATTGAGCATATAGTCTTGGCAGGCATATTTTCATTCAGCTATGAACTCGTTCCAATATTCGGCTAGGCTTCCAGAGAACTTCTTATTTTCTTCCCTGAAGCGCACGGACATGTAGTGTGAGACCTTGTTTTCCGACGGTGACGGAGGTTGGATGGACACTGGAGTGGAACGTATCGAACCCGATGGTTCGGGGCGAGTCTAATCAGTGATCCGATTTGTGACGCAAGAGAGTTGGAATATGCATAAATTTGGTTTAATGCTTTGATGAGGTCACCAATGAGGAGAATAGTTGCTGCAAATTTCTTTGAAAGGACAGCAGATTCATTGCGGAAGGTTGGTTTCGTTACATTACGTTCCGCAAGAAAGGCAATCAACTTGCGAATGATCGATGGATTGCTCAGAAAATGTCCCGAGAGAAGCATTGGGATTGGGAAGTCCTCAAGTAACTGATCCTTTAATTCATCACCAGCGAGCGAACTATCCTCAACATAACCTTTGACGCAGTCGAACAGAGACTGCTGCAACTCCATGGTCTGTCTAATACCTTGACTGGAAACCATATCAATATACCCTTTTGCAAGTGCTGATTAATGGTGACTTAATGCTTCGAAAATTTGCCCCGTTTTTAGTTTTTTTGTACTACAGTACTGGACGTCCTCTTTTTTGTGGGTAGTCTATTATTTTTTTGCTCTTCGCTTTTCCTGATCCCACTGTAAACCTTTTTCAATTTGTTTTTTGTTTTCAATTTGTTTTTTCAATTTGTTTTCTTTTAAATCATTGTGTAATTTTCAATCAAGCACACAATCAATTTGATAATTCAATTTACTCAGAACAAGATCAAGTATCCAGATTGGATTTAACTAAATCTAGTTTGAAACAACCCTCAAATGATTCTTCCTGACCTTATAGCGGTGTAAATGTGAATGGGTCTCGAAGCTCTGTTTGCACTCCTGACAGTACGGCGGATTTTTTTTGTTCTGTAAGCGGATCTCATGCTTGCGTATCTGTAAATGTTGAAATTAGGTTTTAAACCCGTTGCAAGTAACCTTGCAAACCTTAGAGATCCTCTTGTTTACAGCCACACGTGTAGAGGTAGCCTTAGTAACCCTAGCGCGATCAGCCAATTGACGGTCACCTTTCCGGTGTAGCGGTAGCGGAGCCCTAGAAGTACGACTGTAAGCACTGTCAGCCGTAGGGGAATCTGTAAGATCAATTACTGAAACTAGACGATGTGGCACACGTGGAAGATCTGAAATTTGAACTTGACCTGAACCTGAACTCACAAGTGTAGTACCTGAAACTGAACCTAAAACTGGAGTGGCACCTGTCGTTTCGTGATTGGCCGAAGCTGAAGGCCTCGGATTGGTCTACGACGGCGATTCTTTAATGGCAAGTGGATGCTCCTGCTTGGTTGGCGAAACCGTGACACTTGACATAATTGGAGCGACGCCAGTAATTGCGGTATTTACAGTCAGGTTTTGGGTGATGCTGACAGATGAAGAAAGCGCACACAGTAGATCGGGATTCTAATCTTCTTCTGGATTCGGTCGGGCCACATGGACAACGTGGCACCATGATCGAATCGTTGCTCTTATTGGCCACTGCATAGTGTTCGAGAAGAATTAGAAAATAAATGTATTTGTCATTATTTAACGACTTACACGTGGCACGAAACAACGCGGAAATAGGACAAATAGGTATATCCTCACTATCGAATAGCGAATAGAATTACTTCGAAAACCCCCCAGAAAACGGTAAAATCGGATTTTTGCGAAAATTCAGGGGATAGAAAGCAGACTGGTGGAGTTAGCGGCAAGCGTGAAAAAAACTGTACTCGTTTTTGCTTAGGGTAGACAAGTTTAGTAGATTGAAATAAAATTGTTAATACTCTTTTTACTTCAATGTCGAAGGCCCCTAGGCCTATTAGAGGCAATAGATACCGTCGATTATCTGTTGCACATCTACTAACAACTTTCTTAATTCCCTAGTGGATAGTCCTGCGGACGGTCCTAGTAATCCGTTACACTACAACGGTCCTAGCAGGCATCGCTAACAGTACCATGGGATAGAGAAAATGTAGACTACGTAGGATAGAAATAGTAGTAAGGGCAAATAGCTACACTTCAGGACTGTAAACAGAACATAGATAGATTTTATACATCCTGTATTTCTACATGTGCGGTACCATCTGAATCGTTCTCTCTTTTATCTTTAAGAGTAACGCGTATTTTTATTTTCTGCTTTTTCTTTTCAAGTTCTAGCGGTATAAATCAAATAAATGTAGCCTCTATCGACGTGGTGCTAGACAAGGAGTTTGTTCATATTCCATCCAAACGGGAGATGCTCTCAGCTTGTTTCGCTGGTATCTCAAGTCAATAAAATATTCGGTATATCCTTGAAACAATTGCGTCCTTTCTAAGGAAATTTGTTTCCCAATGGTACCGTTTCAACAAATATTACGTCCTTAAGAGATTTATTTATACAGCAGACTGAGATACCCATGCGTTCCCGTCATAATCACAAATGAATTTAGTGATTTTTTATGATAAATATACTCCATTGCTTTCAATAAGGTGTTTATATAAAACGTATTTGCGTATTTATAAGCTCATTTTCGGTTTCTGAATAGTATGTTCTGTACACAGAATGACAATATTAATTACAAGAACTGAACCCTGGTAATCTTAAATCGTTTTTATGAATGTACGAAGAGATTATTCACATAATAAAGGCACCTTTTAAAATTTTCAAATATACCATACCCTTTTTTTTGGATATTGCGTGAAATTAAAATTGTTTTGCCCTTAAAAATAAATTCAGAATATTTAACGAGAATGTTTCATCTCCAGAAATGTTATTTATAATTTCTCGGTACATTCATTCCTGCTAATATTGGATGAATGGTTTATTAGGAGATCTGATACAACTTTGCTCCAAGAAATTTTAACGTTTCCAAAACTTTCAGTACTTTGATACCTTTCTTGATGAGAAACATTCCCTTCATAAAAGACGATACCAGTCTTTATCTTGAAGTCAAAATTAGGAATACGAAATATTTTTTGAAACGTTTGAAATTAAATTGAAATTACAGTAAATCTGGCTCCTAAGATTCCATATTTTGCAATTAAAGGAGGAAACGGATCAATTTGTTCTTGATAACCCCCTCTGCAGCTCATCATAAACCCAAAGAGCTCTAAATTGACAAGCCAAACGCATGTTTGGTTTTTCATTGCTTTTCCTTCCAATATTTCTCCTACTATAATATTTATTCTCCATTTCGTTTTTTGCATATGATTTACGAAAAGTGCAGAACTAGGGTTATTATTTAAAATTGTTTTCAGAAATAATGATTCATATATAAATATAAATTTACTTCATACCATAAAGTTCGATAGGATTTTTTGTATTTTTTCTCAAGCTCTCACTTGATGTTGTTCCATGTCTGAACAGATAAATGAGAATAGAATAAGCCATATAGGAGGATTGCTTTGTAGAATGTGATAAAAGTGAAACATAACGTCAAGGGTTTGTGAGGACTCGAATGGAAAGCCATAAACGGCAGCCTACGTGAACAGAAAGCAATGATTTAGAAACAAACTGCAGTCTTCCAAAATTCCTATGGTATGTCCAATTTCAGAGCATTTTCGGCGCTACAAAAGGTACTGATACCTTCTATAGTGTCATAATACGGCCAAAGACCAGATAATTTTATTAAAATACAGCAATATAAGATTTAATCTTCAAAGAGCAGGAAACAGAATAAGTGAAATTATCTAAAAAATTAGTATGAAAATAGTTAAGTTTTACGTAGTAATGAAGTTTATGAACTTTCAAGTGAAGGAAACGCTTTTGCCCTGCTTTGCAAATGTATTTCGTAAAATTACATGCAACTTTAATTATTTGAGGCCAGTGAATCATTTCGCGTTAATAGTGGCAGAAATTATCTCCTTTATACTTTTCTCAAAAGTTTTGGGCTTACAATGTCTTGGCAAAGAAACTTATCGAAGGACCACTTCCACATTTTTGGCAAATAAATTCTGTGGGGGAGATATATCATTTTTTTTAAAAAAGAAAAAGAAAAAAGTGCCAATTCTAATAAACTTTTTTCGTTTTATGTAGAAATTTATGAATAACAAAGAAATTTCTTTCCATAAGGTACTGTTTTGCAATAAAACCTGGAAACTGGTGATGAAATGAAAGCTTTCATCGACTAAAAACTAACTAAAGTAATGAAATTTTAATTTTACTTAGAGTTAAATGTCATTTATGAATCCTGACCCGTTTTTTAAGCAAAAATGCAATTAGAGGCATGAATTTTCTGTTTATGAAGGTAAATTTTAAAGTAGAAACGATATCTTTCTGTTAATGTAGCCTTCAAATCTATCAAAACAACTATTTATTTAGAACTTTATATTTCTTATTATTATTCAGAAGTGTTTTCCAATAAAGTAATAAACCAATAGAACGGGACAAATTTTTACGTAAATATTAACGACATGATAGATAGATATGTTAAAATATATTTTGGAGCAATTTATATTTATAAATATCTTTGAAGTATAACATTTCGTTTATTGACAGAAGGGCAGCATTTAAAATCATGTTTTAGAATTTTTCATTTTTCCAGTGGTTTATTTCTTTTCCATCTTTCAAAAGTTTTATCTCTTAAAATAATAAATTTTGTACATCTATAAATTAAATTTTCAAGGTTCATTACAAGAGCATTCATTGCCAAAAAAAAGTTAAGTTGTACTTAAAAGGAAAAGTGTAATAAATTATCTGTTCAATGTTTCAGGTAATTATAAGAAATATTTTCTGATATTGCTGTTCCAGGTTTCTGACGAACTCTTTGTCAATAAATGATTTTACCTCAATTTCAAAGAAGCGCTAGGAAATTATTGATATCAATAGAGGATCTCCAATAGATGAAAAGCGCCTCTTCACATACTAATATAATTTAAATTTTCAAAGCGAAAAGATTTATCAGAGACAATAAAGTCGGTTAAAGTTTAGATTCATTGGACGTTTTAACCTTTCTATCAGTAAAACTCAAATTATATCCAACTTAAAATGCCAGATAAAACTCCACTAGCAGGAAAGTTTTCGGCTTTCGAGATATATATTTATATTTTTTAGAAAATTTACAAACCAAAATTCATTGTACCTCTAAGCAATTTAAATATGTGTCTCTATTTTAAAGCTCTAGCATAAGTATCTTCTAATTTGATAGATCTTCTACCTTATCCTTACATTTCGTATTCCTAGCCGTTCCCACAGGAATCCTAAAAATCTTGACGTAAACTGAATAGTAGCTCCTTTATATACAGTGTTACTGTTTTCTCTTTCGCAAAGAATAAAATAAATAAAAATTGGCCTACAAGACTTCAATATAGGCAAACCTGCCAACTTTGCTTTGTTATTAAAGAGAATAGTGTATAGAGTCTCTAGAAGTGTAAATCTACTCGAAATATGGGAATCATGTATTGCGTTCCTTAGTTTCTAAGTGGTTTCATTAATTAATGAAATAGTTCAAAGAATATAACATACTTCATACAGAAACATATTACAAGGGAGATATGAGGTGCGAGTGTCTCATAACTTAATCAATATCATGGAAAGAAGCTTCCAGAAGGTCTACAGTGGAATTATTTGCGATCTGTAACCAGTCTGTGCTAGTTGAATTAGTACGTCTCCATTTTCTTGCATTCTAATAGATCTTATCAACAGTTACCGACGCAAACTAGAAAGACGAAAAGTTTTCTTGAAAATATCTACAGTACATTAAAAAAACTCATAAATATCCAATGATCAAAATTTACCAAATTTATTAGATTTCTTAAAAAAGAGAAATCTTTTCCTGGTTTACTCGATCTCTTTCGAAATGATCAAATCTTTTCGCAAAAACTGGTGCGAAAAGAGACAAACCCCAATCCATTCCAAAACCATCTTGTGACATCGAAGAAACTCCCTCACCCGTTACCCAAAATTTCCCACACTGCCTCCACCACCACTATGCCCGACATTTACCTACAACACGCCACCAATGCCCTTCGAATGCTCGCAGATGTCGTTTTGAACCGCGAGGAAGAGTTGGAACAGTATGGAACTGAGCCTGTCCTTTCTGACAGCGATGAAGAGAACGATAGTTCCAGTCCCGTGATGGATACGTTTTACCTGGAGGGCGGGTCGGAATCCATCAAGAAAATGACCAACCTGGATATTGATGACTTTCAATCCTTGTGGGAGATCGTGACTCAGTATATCGTAACGAACTGGAACGTTGGCCGTGGGCGAAAATCAAAACACGAGCCCAAGGATGTACTCTTTATGGTACTAACAGTTCTCAAGCATGCTGGAAACTGGGATTTTCTCGCACGTATGTTTTGTATGACCTCAAGCTCATTCGAGAGGCTGATCACTGGGTACATTGAGATACTCTCCCCTTTTCTTTACCGAGAACTTGTAGAGAAGGTTGTGAAGAATTACACAATGTCTACTCTGATGAAGAATAAGACAACATTTAACCATTACCCCATGGCTTTGTATGCTGTTGATGTTACCTTTCAGCAGTGTCAACGGCCATCCGGATCTATGCAGGAAGGTAAAAAGTATTTTTCTGGAAAGCATCATCTCTACGGGTATAAGCTGGAAGTTTCTGTTCTTCCCAATGGACGTGCTATATTTTGCAGTCCGCACGAACCGGGCTCTGTTTCCGATATAGATATGATGCGCAAAGCAAGAAATTTCCATGAACAAGCTTCTCGTAAGATCCGGGGTGAGGTGGACATTACGGATGTGGGTCCCGGAAGTTTCGAGTTTCCCACTAACTGGGCTATTCTTGCTGACAAGGGCTATCAAGGATCTGCCGAATTTCTACGTACCACTACGCCAACCAAAAAACCTCGTAATGGTACTTTGACAATGGCTCAGGAGGTAACGAACAGGAATATATCTTCTGATCGCATTATTGTGGAAAACTTCTTTGGAAGGATTTGTACGTTATGGGGAATCATGAGTCGTCAGTATCGCTGGTCAGAAGAGAGGTATGATTTATTTGCCTACCTCACGGTAGCTCTGACTAATTTTCATATCCGTCGTCATCCTCTCCGTGAAGGAGATGGTCATTCATTCACTCGAATCAAGAATCTCATATACAATATTGGTATCGAATCTTGTCGAAAGCGCTCATTGATTCAGAAACAGTACCGTCAGAGGCGCAAAGAACGTCTTAGTCTACCGCTGCGCCCTCGGTATTCTGATCGCCAGACTCCTCTTTGAGTCGTACCAGTTCGAACATACGAACTTTCATCTTCAGCTTCAAGCTACTTTCTCTTTTTTCCATGATTAGCAATATTCAAATAAAGTAGGACTATTGCTCCATGATAGATGTACGTTTGTGTTTCAAAATACATAAAATGTTTATTACAAGTTATGTCATTTCCAATGAAGGTAAGATGCATCTAAACTTGATTACTCGTGAAGAGGAATCTGGTTGTTTAATAATATGCTCTACGTAATCTATTCTCCATAAATCGTGTGAAGAAACAACAAACCATCGTTACTGTACCTTTTAGTTTAGTTTAGCTAACTGTTACATTAAAGGTCTATACTATGTTTAAAATTGAGGTGATTTTTTCTATTCGTTTATTGTACTGTAGACCTAGGTATTTTACCGTTACCGACCTTTTTTGCATATAGTTAGTAACCGCAATATTAATACAGAATAATTTTATAACGATAAAATATATTACAAAAATCTACCGTTTAATCAAAAGGTAACAGTCTTCTTAATATAGCGTTTAAATGCAGAAATAGGACTATTTACATTAATGGGCAGTAAGTTTATTTAAGACCTAATGTAAATAAATTGGGGAAAGATTTTAATCCCGATGGGAATCTGTTTTTTTTTGCAGAAAGGTGAAAATTGATTAGAGTCTAATACATCTGTATTCAATGAGGGATAGAAAGCTTTTATTATGCTTTAAGAAGTGCGAAGATTGAGGTTCCTTTGAGCTTTGATTCAAACTTTATATCCATAAATGATAGAAAAGATTTTATTGCACTTTACCGACCCGATTCCTATCAATACGTTCAGGATAAGGGAAGGAAACAGAGTGAGACTGCGTGTGCTGACGCATTAGTATGCTTTGTGCAAAGTTCTTGGCTAGCTCGTTGTACTATATGAGCTGTTGGAATCGCAAAAGGTAGCGGAAGCTTTAGGTAGATATCCTCCCAATTGGTTTTTAGCAAAGGCGTCTATTCCACAATGATTTTCGAAAATTATGGTGGCAAACTCCGCTTGAATCGGTAATTAGAGAGTAGAATATTGGTTTATTATATAATACTCAGTTTTCACCGTAGAATCTCCAGGATATTTTCAGAGACTTGAAAAGTCTGGTAACCAATATGTCTGGCGCAAGCGGCCTCGGGAAAATCCAAATTTCTCGATGATCGTATCTAAATGCCGTTTTCCTTCTTAATTGATGTGTGATTCGCAAGGGAAGGTATTATGAAGTCTGGTATTAATAATTAAGTGCGGGCATGACATATAGATAGGCGCTTGTCCCGAATTTGACGGTGTATTCCAGCGCTCCATGAATCGGGAACGTGTTGAGTGGTGCTACAAAGTCGAATGGGTCGGACGAGGGCACGTGGCGGAGTGAATAACGAGGGCAGGGGTATTTTCCATTACAACCTAGTTTTCCAAGTCCGAAATGAGTCACGAATACTCGGATTTCGGTTTATTTTTTTGTGGCGCTATGAGAATCACAAGCAATTGTGAGCTGCAGTTCCATCTTTTTTGTATGAAAACCTTGTTCTTGGTTTTCCGTTTAGCGGTTATCTCGGGTGAGGTGAGCCCGGTAGTTGATATATACATCAAGTATGCTTCTTTGTGCAGCATTAGGCAACTTTTCTGGCGTGCCTTTTGATAGGATTAAACCTAAATATGATATTTTAGTGCAAACTAAGGCGAAATACGGCTGTAGAGAGGGACAAACGTGCTACTGCAGTCTATTTATGGGAAAAAAGGAAGTTGTGAAAGGTTGAGAAACCGAAAGCCTTAAGATATTTCTAGAAGAAGCAGATTATAGCACATAAGTTCAGTGGATGACCGTAAATCAAACGCCTCTGATGTCTGTACTTGACTTTCAAGTTTGGGTCTACACGGATCTATACTTGAAGTTTTCTCCTAGCTTACTTGAGCTCTCCCAGAGGGAGCGGTATACTCATCTCATATAGACCTTTTGAATACCCTTATATTGTCCAAGAAACATATGAAATACCAGGAAATTTATTTGAGCGAATTTTGTGGACAAAAACTGACTACAAGGAAGTATTTTTACCAAGGTAAATATTTAGGTGCTTTCACCATAGCCCCCACCTGTCAGCCAAGAATGTAATTGATGCGGCCCATAAAAAGGCTCTCAGAAACGCGCAAGGTATCTCCCAACTATTTTCTAGTCACTGACTTCAATTATTGTCAGGGCGTAATCATTTAATAAAACAAACCATGAACTTGGCACACTCAACCAAATTATTAATAAGTAAACCGCTTTATTTATGAAAAAGATGAAAATATGACGCATATTCAGATCCAGTATTCCAATCTGGTCCTCTATTGTGATATTTTTGTGTTTGTATATGCTTATTGCATATCTCTTTTCATATATCCGTGCTGTTAGATATGGGAATGTTTGGGGAGATCTGGGGCTATATTTTAAGGATGTTTGGTTAGCGGTTGGAAACTTTTTGCGTCGAGGAGATGATTTTGTGGACTTTAGTATTCGGCGGGGGTATGCAATCTTGCAGACGCAGCTGCAGTTATGGAATAAATAGTTGAGTTAGGCTATGTTGTTAACCACATATGTGAAGCCACTCAAGGCAGAGGCCAACCGATCTGAAGGTATTTTTTTGCGCATTTCTACCACTCAAAGTGCAGTTTCCTCAAACGCCCCGCAGTTCATCATCAAAAGTGATTCATCATATTCAAAAGTTCATGGATCTTAATTTTACTACCAACTTCGTTACAACTCAAGTATGCACTTGGAGTTTTCTTCCAGCTTACTTTATCTATTTCGAAAATAGCTTCTTAGTCAGGTTACATTTAAATTCCACCCAATCCTGAAGTCTCGATCAGTATACCGAATACCAGAAAACGCATTCAGATGAATCACGCTGATGATAAAGACAAAAGGAAAGAAATTTAAAATTTTGAAACTTCATTTTACTCCTTTCAGTTTCAATTACAAGTATAAAACCCAATATGTTCCTCTGAAATATCCGTACCAACCATGCAATCTCTAAAAATTCTTACAATCAGCTAATGATTGTATAACGCTTCCTCAGACATATCTCGATCCTTCAATTATCTTTTCCTTCCTTTATTCCACATTAAATCCCCTGAATAATAGTTAGAGTCTATGTTCATGTTTTAACTCTCCTTTCTTCCCTTCATTCCCCATATCCCCCCCCCCTTGAACATGAGTTCGGTTCCATGATAATGTCACAAATTTTTCTCATTCTCCTACAGACGGATCTGAAATTCAATAACTTAAACATCCCCAGGATTTTATGAAACGATTTCCAAATATCCACACATTCTTTTCCTCATCCGAAATTTCTCCATTCTCATACTCCTTTGGCTCCTTATCCTTGTCTTGCTCTTTCAAAAAGTTCCGAAAAACTAATTCCCTAATGGATCCGTAGCCCATTTTCATTCTATTTTTTCTTATTCTGAGGGCCCATTCGACAGCAAGGGCAGGCCAATGGAAGAAATTTTATTCAGGTTAGAGTTATATTTGGATTAAGAAAGAGACTGGTAATTTTTCAAAGGATAAACTGTTCAGAAAGGAGAGTTATCAGCTGGTTAGTAGTAGAAGGTGGATGATGTAGTCGCTGTTATACTGCATTAAATAGGGTCATGTCCTTAGTAATATTCACTATTTTAGAAGACGAAAATGATTTTCAGTCATGTTGAATTTTTATATCTGTAACTCGAGGCCAGGGTACAAAATTTTCCCGAAAACCCATCGGAACAGAACCCGGAACAAAATGAAGCACTGGTTACATATTTTCTAGGTAAAATGGTGCAAATTCTTCAAAAACAAAATTAACGAATGTCTGTAATGTATTTGGGTTTGTCAAGGGAAGTACTTTTTAGGGTCCTTGACATACTTTTGATATAGTCCATTTTGTGAAAATGGGACAATAATGTACTTGATTCTTAAAAGTAAAATGATAGAGGAAATATTTTCAAAAAAATACATTTTAAAGCGAAACAATTCAATTGCAGTAAACCAAAATAACTTTCTCAAAAAAATGACGTCAAAGGCTTCGACGACCCAAAAATTAACATAACCTGTATTTATTTATTTATTTGGACATACTGGCGTCGACTTTCACCCATTTCCTCTGTTTCCGCTCTAAAATAAGCTCGAAGGCCGTATTTACCCTTATTTGTACTTTTTGGAGCCGCAAGACAAAAATCACAGAGCTGCCTCTAGAGTATTGATTCCTACGGCTATCCCGGGAGTTTCATCTTCCAGCTCCCTTAATGCAAGGGTAAGGAAGTGGGGCAGATGCTTTTAAGGATTGATTTCCTAATTGAGCGGGTATTTCGTAGCCTTCTGTACTAAATCTTCCTGTAATTCTGAAAACCGCAAGTTTTACTGATACTTCCATTTGTGAAAATTCGTCGCTAAGGTTTCCAACTCAAAGACCCCGTTGTTTTCATCGCTATGTCTCGCTCTATCATCTCCATGCTTATACCTCGAGTCTTAAAACGATGTAAAAAAGATTCGGACGGCAGAGTTTTCTTGCGGCCCTTTTTTGGTTGAGTGGGTAAATGTTTCAGCCGTTGTCTGTATTATTTTTTCTCTCAAATCATCTGTCTACTTTGAATCAGAAAAAGCACTACATAAATGTTATCTTGAAATATATTTTTGTATTCAACCCCATTTTAATCATTCTTTCAAGAGAAATCAAAAAGGAAATTTAATGACTGCATAAAATTAATTGAGCTTCATTGGTAAAATTTACAAATTTTGTATGATTTTCTGATTCACTGTCCAGAAATTCAAAAAAACTCTCAAATTTCCCCGCATTGATACAATCACAGCAGTTATTTAAGCGCTCCTCGAAATCTTACGTGAATACCAGTCGACGAAAAATTTTATGAACCTTTTGAGCCAAAATGCCCCCAAATTCTCTTTTCAGTGCAAATATATCCGCTTCAGAGAGCAGAGGAGAGTGAAAATTTTTCTTAATTCTACAAAGCGCATACTCATTTGAAACGCAACTTGCATTTTCGCAAATTTTAGATATCTGTAATGTATTCCTATTCAAAAATTAATATGTTTCCTCTAAACCTCAGAGAAGATTTTAAATTCACGTTTCACTGATATGAAAGCCAAGTTGCAACTCCTTACACGAGAAATTGACCCTTCTCTACAGCCAACTTTCCTTTTTATTGCCTGTAGGTTAATTCATTAAGACCGGCTGCAGTACTGCATCTGATCACAACCCCAACAAGAAACTGCCGCACAAGAATTGACAAGTAGCAGGGCCTGCCAAACCCGCTATGACCACTCACCATTCCTCATACTTTCAGGTTCTCGTAGCTCTACCGGTGTCGATCCGGAGATTCGTACCAATCCGATCCTCCACTGCGTCAGCCGTAAAGGCGAATGTTCGCGATTTCTTCTCTCTCGCATATGGTCTACGCTTTTCTGTGACCCCGGTAGGAGACCATGCAGCATACTACCCCATGAAGCACAAATTTCGATGACACTGCAATCTTCTACGGAACACACTTTTCTCCCCTACACGACACCTCTCCGTTCGGCTAAGAGCCCAGATAGGAAGTACCTTTCCTGTGAAGCGCATCTCCCACAACAGGACCTCCGAAGGATAGACGCTATGATTCACAATATTAAGTTCTCCCCGCAGCCATGCGCAAACGACTTGTTCATTTTGATCTTCAACACGGCGTGGGCTTTTCGACGAGCAGGCATTAGCTTAACCGCGCCACCTTGATCCTGGCGACCGAAGCTGTCCCGTCTGTTCAAGGCGCTCCTATGAAGTGGCTTCGCTTCTAGATCCCGATAGTAAGCATGCTCCTACTTGCTAGTACGTAGACGGTCAGACCAGCCGTCATAATGTCCTTCGCAATGCTTTGCACCGCTCCTGTAAGGAACTTGGCATAAACTCTCTACTGGAACACCCCATCCCACCTAGCTCCATCTCTGCTTCTTCGGCTTCGGCGTCTCGAGCTGACCTTTACATTCCAGGTGCTTGCAGTCTATATCATCACGATCTAGCCTTGGATATAACCGTCGCCCATCCCCTCGTCCATTCCCGAGTCCACAGTTCCCACAGTCCCGAGTCCACTAAGGCGCTCTGTCCGGAGCCGCCGTGGCATCCCTCGACGAACGTTCCAACCACTCGAACTACGGGGAAGTTTGGCGCTCTTACGATATCCTGCGTATTCCAATGGGCATCGACATCTACGATGCCCCCGCGCCCGAAGGCTTTCAGTTCTTCAGCCATCTTGCCGCCCACGTCGCCTCGCGCCACAATACCCCTCCCCGTCAAGAGTTTCATAATTTCGTTTCCCGCTTCACCTTTTGGCTGCACGGCACGCAAGCTCGTCAGGTTCTTTCGCGGCGTCTTTCCGATTAGTTTTTATCCCACCCCTCGGCGCCTTTGGGTGCTTGTTCCAACCGCCATAAAGATTCCCACCCGTCCGCAGATGTTTAAGAGAGGTGGCCTAGGTCCTTGCCCAAGATAAAACTGTAACATTATTATACATCATTCATTAACTCAAAGGGGGATATGACTCCATCATGCTTCGCCGGCACCTCGACTTCCCTTTCTTCGACTCGTCAATTCCCGCTGTTTGCACCCACTGTCTCGCTCACATGGATGCTCAAGGCGATGTATCGACTTGCACATCAGGATACAACGCGGCTACCCGACACAACTTCCTGCGGAACCTCCTCACGACCGACGTGTTCCGACCTGCCGGTCTCGCTCACAGACAAGAAGTTCCCAACCTTGTGCCGGGTACAGACCTCCAGCCAGCCGACATCCTTGTCTAATGTGGACCGGAACTTACCGACACGCTCGATGCGCCGTCTCAAGTCGCATATGATTTCGCCATTCGCAGTCCCATGGCCCGATCTTACCTCAACCAAGCTGCATTGGCACCTTGCAGGGCAGCCGAATCGGCCTACGTCGACAAGGTGAAGACCTTCGACCGCTCAGTGAGAGCTGCGTTTAACCTGACCCCGGACGTTACCTTTCCAAAGCTCGGTTTTCACGTTGTTCCGCTCGCTTTCGACTCTTTCGCCGCGACTGTAAGTCAACCTCCGGGGTGATTGAGACCCATGCGAAATTGATATCGCGACGACTGTTCTGTACACCAGCGGCGGCCGTTGACCATCTGCTGCAACGAATCTCGTGGACCATATGTTCTACCTTTGCAACTTTAATCATAGCGAGCACTCCCAAGCTGGGCAGCGACGAACTTCTACTATCTTAGCTTACACTGTCAGCTAGGCTTGTACGCCTATTATAAAACATGAAGTAAAGATGATTGCATGGGGATATGTGGGGTTAAATGGGGAGGTTTCGTTAATTTTCCTAGTAAGAGTAATCGCAGACGAAGCCGAAGTAGGGTAGCCACTTACATACATACCCTGAGAACGGAGGTTCTCGGCAATAAACATTAGGGGCTCATACACTGTAACAGATAAGCTGGAATTTATCACTACTAATTATCAAGGTACAGTACGGAAAGTTTCTTCACTCTTTTTCCAGGAAGATCTGTCAAGAGTTTTTCAAGACTTTTGTGAGAAGATGATAGTAAATCAAATTCCTTATCGAATTGATTTGTACGATGTTACAGCGATTGGTGCTCCGAGTGAAGACTGATTTCCTTCTTTGATGTCGGGAACGGATCAGGCGAAATGAAGAGATGCGGCCGCCTATCAAGATAGCCACAGATATTTTCGTAGATTCAAAAAGGCTCTTCATCACACCACATCACTGCGCAGTGCCGCGATGACGGGTACATCATTGCATTCACGAGCACCTCTTAGCAAATTCTGACGTCCCCTTCTCGATTCACGACAAAAGCCGAAGACTGCTCCTGTCACTGGCTAAACGCTCTGTATGGTGGCCGACTGCCACGCCGCAGTCAGAGCAAGACTCGCACCTAAGAGGATTCAGGCAGCAATAAGCCGAGAGGACCTACTTGCTAAACGCTTCAGTGGAATCCAAGGAATTCACGACACGGGCTTTTGCGATACATATTGACAGCCGTTCGTCGTTCCTAGATTCAACAGCAGATCTCGGGGACCAACACGTCCCATTCCGGCTACAACAATCATACGTAGGTGTCGATAGAATGGGCTGCCACTTGCTCGTGTTGCCCCCGCCCTGCACAACAGAAGGTGCGGCGAAGTTTGACCATAAAATAGAGCGCTGTTTACGGTCTTAAGCAGGGGCAATTTGGACTCTAGGGCTTCCCGAGAGTTGCAGCTGCCGTTCAAGGCCAAGAACGCCAAAAAGCCATCTCTGGAAATGAGGCGCACCCCTGCGAAAACTATCGCCCCCGCAGCCTTCGTTGCGTCCAGCTCGGCGACGGACAAACTGTGCAAATTATCCTGCCGCCGTCGGTAGAGGGTCTAGAATCGTACGCTACCGCTGTGGACCCGCATCGAAAATGGTCTTCGGCCTGCTCACCGTCCTACGTTGTACCGTTCAGAATTTTTTGCTCCCACCATGTACCGTCGCAAAAAGTCCCGACCGAAATTACGCACGGGATAGTAACAACTTTATGGCATTAGTGCAACATGCAACTGCCCCCGGAGACGCCAGACGCCAGACGTGAGCGATTTACTGGTTGATCCGGCTTCTAAGCTGCAAGGAATGGGTGTACTGCGCTCCATGCCCTGGACATTAAACACAAATCCACGCACTCGAATTGAATGTCGCAGTGACTCTGCTATTACAGTCAAGTCCCGCTATTCGCTCCCGCTACGCCATGCCCACGACGTGATTGCCCAGTAATATAGAATGTGCACGGCGATCACTTTCCACATTGCTTGCACGGCGTTGAAGGATCCCATGGCCAGGATCGCCAGGTGACTGTCCTTGCTAAAGACTTTGCCAACGCCGATCGTGACCCGTTGCTGAGTTTCGAGAGGGATTTTACAGTTCACGTCCGCGCATACGGGCGATGGGAAGCCGCGGCGGGACTTGGTTGCTTGACTTGACCCTTGCCAACCCTCTAACACCGTCACACAGAAAGGTGAACTTAGAGGGGTGATGGCGTTTCACCCGATGATCTGTGTGAAGACCACTCGGGCCGCGACGCTCAAAATACTCTTTTGACCCGTAGAGAATCTCTGGCATACTTAGCCTGGTACAGTGTCGATATGCAGTTTAGCAGGCTGGGGCGGTGATATATGATATGGCGAGAGGCATAGGTAACTGTATGAGGGCTATGGAAAGTTACGGAAAGGTGCGGGGAATATCGACGCAGAGGCGTGCTGCACCCGCTCAGATCTCCGGCAGCTTGCCTCTTGGCTGGGCTCGAGGCAGCCCTCCAATGGATAATGTGTGTACTGTAGCACCGTACTTCTCCTCGGCCAATCCGCGATTGGTTTCATGTAGCACCGGAAACTGCTGACCATGTCTTTCAAAGTTTCCCCAAGCTCTGGACCCTTGATCATCATGCCGAAAAGTTATTCCTTCGTGCAGTACTGTACGGTATTAATCTGTTCGGTTGGCAAGTCATCGAGAGCGGGACGAGGAGGTTAAATAGATTCAAATTTGTTCCTTATTTTTTGTCAGTCCAATTGTGCTGCCGTACGGCACTGCGACGACAGTATCAGGAATATAGAGTTACCGAACATACGTCATCGAAGCCCACCCATCTTTGTGCGTCAGCAGTCGATAAAGGTTTAACCAGCGACTTTATACATATCAGGGGGTACCGAACTGTGCTGCTGTCCGCCTTATTGTCGGTAAGGTTGCAAGACACAACTTTGACCCGCACTCCAATACATCAGCAATGGTCATGTTTGACGGCACTCTAGCGTAAGCCTATAATATTTTTTTCTAAATCAAAATCAAGGTATTGTGATGGTTTACGTCAAGGTAATGCAGCCATTGATTTTTTGACCTCAACTGCTCTTCTGCTCAGGGATATTATTCGCTCCTAACAGGAAGTTTGTCACTTTACTGATTTGCAATTGTTCACCAATTTTGACACAAGATATTTCGTGGATCACTCAGTGTACCTTGCAATCCAACATTACTCTCTTTCATTTTTGGACACAAAATTCAAGCCTAGCCACGGACACATACAATACCCCCTACTCATGACCAAGGCGTAAGCAAGTCACATGGAATATCGGCTAGTGGCACCTTTACTTTGGTGGCATTTATGGGAGATTGCTCGCGGAGGTTGAACGGGAATGAGCAACACTGTATATTGCAGTATCACATGGATCCGATCAGTGCTGAAGAGTATATTCCGATTGTTTCTGAGGCTGCCACTGCCTTGCAATGACACTCATGTTGATTATCTGAGCAAGCCCACATTCTGAGATGTACTTTAATCAATGTACAGTATTTGAAATGCCAAAGTCCCTGCAAAAGGATTAAGTTCAAGGGCGGGTTTGAAACAGCTCTATCCCAAACCGTGTATTGAAAACATCCGAGGGGATGCTAACCGTGCAGAATGTGAGGTAGTCCATCAACGGTCCAGCTGTGATGTTCATAGAGAATAGCTGTTGCAGCCTATCTGTTGTGCCGAATCTACCAACGGTTTTTCCGGACACGTACGGTAGCAGGCCCCTTCTAACTAGACCCCGTCTAATTGGTTGAGAGTGCCCGGCAGGACTATTGCTGACTTGTTTGATTCATGCATTACCTCTTGACAGAACATACGGTAGCATTGATTCAAAGGGGAACTGCGTACACTACTGTACAGGACTGTACACGCCTGGCTGCATCTGACGAGACATGATTTGATATCTCTCGGGAGAAGAGGCCGACCATGATCAAATATTTCTTGGCAGACTCAAAATGGCAAGAAATTACATGCTGCAACCGCCCTGTATG
Source organism: Kappaphycus alvarezii (assembly GCA_002205965.3). Classification (NCBI taxonomy): domain Eukaryota; phylum Rhodophyta; class Florideophyceae; order Gigartinales; family Solieriaceae; genus Kappaphycus; species Kappaphycus alvarezii. The sequence continues at coordinate 285,830 of NADL03000519.1, read as the reverse complement.
ACATTGTTTCCGTCTTTACCAAAATATTCTGCCGAGGATTACCTTTGCATTACTTGCCTCTTTCCTTGCTTTCGTAATGCGGCTCACCTTTGCGACTGACACGGCAAACTAAATTGTATACGAAAATATGTAGTCTACGTTACTCACCGTCTCCCTTTTTCAGACCCAAAGATATGTTTGTGCCAATCCAAAACGATTGCGGCGCACCCGAGGTAGCATGATAAAATACAAACCATTCGCAAGCTTCGGTTTGCACGCCACTTTACGACCAATATGTCATGTAGCCTAGCAAGTCACCGCAAGTAACCACGCCCTGGGTAAACACATCGCTGTGCCCCAACCTAGCCGGCCTATCCTACAAAACTATGCCTTTCCTCAAAAAAGCACGCCTACTCCAACCACCAATCCACCACATCTCCTCCTCAACTCGATGGCGATTCGTCGGTTGCCTTTAGCTGCGCCACAAACTCGCCAAGCTTCCTCAACCCCGCCGCATTACTGTTGACCGCTGCGGCATACAACCACCGATAAACCCGATCTTTATCCACAAGCGGAATCGCCGGCGCTTGCCCCCCGCCGCCAGACCGATGCACATTCCGGCTCTGAACCGGCTTATTATCACACCCCAACTGCTTGAGCAATGCCCCCAGCTCCTCATCCATCCTGTCCTTTCTGATGACATAGTCCGGCACCAACCGCTCCGCAAAACTCACCCCCCACCCCTTCTCCTCCCCACCCTTATCACTCGGTAGCAAATACGGGTAATGCTCCAGATACGGCTCCCACTTTGTGTTTAAAAAAGCCCTTTCCTCAGCCTCTTGCAACAGCGCACCCGTCATTTCCCCCTCAAATTCACGCCCCACCATCGCATACTTGACTGCACTCCACACTCTCCCACGCATAGGACTGGCACTGGTGACGTAAAACATGCGGTCACAACCTTGACGCAGGCGTTGTATATCCTGACGAGAGATGAAGACATGGTGGGACACGAGGGCGACGCGTTGTTGGGGTAGGGCCAGCATGTCTGCGACGAGGTTGTGACGGTGGGGACGGGAGGTGAGTTCCGGTTGATGGAAGTCGTGAGTGCGGAGACAGGAGCGGAGGGCGGCGGCTATGGTGGAACTGCCTGTGCGAGGGGGACGATCGAAGAGGAGGCAAAAGGGATGGGAGGGGGGGGGTTGTGGGTTGACGGAGGGTGCGGAGGGTGGTTTTGGGCAAGAGACGGTTGCGGGTTTGGAGGAGAAGGAGGAAGAGAAAGGAGAGGGGGGCGAGGAGTTTGATGGGAAGCATTGTGGATGGATGGTTTTGGAGTGTGGGAGGTGGGGAAGGCGGACGGATCGGAGGGGTAGAGATGGGTGACGGATTCGGTTGGGATCTGCAAGTGTCTGACTAGTCGAGGACGGCGGTTTATAACGGGCGGGAAATGTGAAAATTGCAGATAAGTGTAGGAGAGTGAGTGTCAGTATTGACAATAGTTATACTAGTTTGCGTTATGGGCTTGAAGTAGCGTACATATGGTCAGTTGTGCGTTGTATTGATAGGGGTTTGTGTTGTAGCCCAGTTGCCTGCTTTTAAAGATGAAAAACAATAGGTAGGTATTTCTACTTTTCAGGAGACAGTGCCTTGTTTATGTCGTTTTATTGTTTAAATCGGTGTGTACCCGGGGTAGATCTGGCAGGTACGGTACCATAGCTTGGTATGAAATCAGCTATGATTTTTATACGAATCGGTAGCCTTGCAGGAACATGTACCCCTTTATGGGTTTGACATGTGATGGATGTCAACATGTCAACATGTACAAGGTGGATGAAAGAAATGGTGGCCAGCAAGTTTGAAAGAGGCTGTGTTGGAGGCACTGACTTGTACAGTACAGTTTCGACAGGCTGGATGGAGTCAATTTGTAAGCTGAGGGGAGCTTGAAGCAGGGAGGGTTGAATGCATTGTCAACGGCGGTTTGTGCCGTTGCATGTATAGTAAAAATGTAAAGAGGGGTCTCTGAGACGACAGGATCTGGCCCAGGGCACACGTACAGTATACGGTAGGTACACAGATTGGCGGCTTTGGCACAAGATTTGTATTTGTATTTTTGAGACAAAAACTTTTGGCCTGGTATGAAATGAATTGCAACTTTTATACAAATGTGCAGGCTGGCGGCGTCGGCGCCTCGCGAGAACATGTGTTGTACACCTTTACAGCTCGTACGGGTGTAATAGCTGCGGGATGTCAACATCAACGCGGTCGAAACCCAATTTGGCGAGTGGACAGGGTGGACTTGGGGAGGGGCAGCACTGGCACAAGAGACTAACTGTACTGCGGTACCGGTACCAACTTGCAGGTTTACTGTACAGTGCCGTCTGGTTGTTTGCTTGTTGGAAACTGTTGACATTGTCTCAAGCTCCCCCTCCATGCCATGCCATGATACAGAGGTGGCCGACCCCACCCGACCAGCATCGATAACGTCCTTGCATTGGCCCATCGCCACTCTCGACAACCATCAACACATAAACACCTAATGAATAAAAATGTTCAAACTTTGAAATCACCGTACCGTAGGTAGGTACAGTATGATGTACGCATTCCGAGTCTCGCGACTTGCATTGGCACTACTACCCCTCGGTCGTACTACCCCTCGGTCGTACCCCTCTCGCTCGTCATACTCAGTCGTACTCTCGCTCGTCATACTCAGTCGTACTCTCGCTCGTCATACTCAGTCGTACTATGTACCCCTCCCTCTAATTATACGACTAGTAGCTACAGTACCAGGTCCAGTCACGCCACACTAGATCTCTGCCGCACGGCCAATCTTTCCCCGGCCCCACTCCCCACACTGCCCGTCCCCAGCCCGTCCCCATACTCATATTCCTCCCCTTCCTCTGGCGCGTCCTTCACATCCAACTCAAAATACCTCTCCTCCTCGTCCGCCAACTCCAACGGCCCACGCCCCAACCGTGCCCCAACCCGCCGCTTCACCCACACCCCCGCAATATCCGCCATCGCCACGGGCCGCAACCGCAACCGCAACACAATCAACAACACCAGCGCCGCACCCACCGTAATACACATCGACAACCAATTCATAGGCCGTGCGTGTTCCTCCCACACCACATCTCCAACCTCCCTGATGCCCTCCTCCATCATCAAATCCGTTCGATTCCCCCCCGCCACCACCACTGCCGTAGTCCCACGGAAAAAATGCAGCGCCAATCTCAACCCAGCCACCCCATTCGGCATCACCCCCTCCACCCGCGTCTCATACCGCCGCGTTGTACGCACCACGCGCTCCTCTCCGCGCTGAAAGATCACCACGTCCACTCCATCACCACCGTCATCAAAATCAATCTGCAGTCCATTCAACCGCGTCAAATTCATATCCGTGTCCATCGGCACGGAGCGCATATACCACGAATACAAATACGCCACATATTGCAAATGCACCGCCTCCACCAAACGCGCCTCGCCTTGCACTTGAGCCGGATGTGCCATCATGCGACTGTCCCCATTGAACAGACTGAAAAACCCACGCGCTGTGAAACGCGCGGTGTGGTTGTCAAGCGTCACGACATGGTCTGCGCCATACTCGTGAAAGTCGGAGACGATGCGGAGTTGTATGGCATCTGACACCGGGGCCAAGACCGAGAGGTCATGCACCGGAATATCGGTGGTGACGCAACCATTGATCCTGGTGGAACCCTGATCCACCGGGGTGAGTGCGGTGGCTGAGCACGGGCGATTGAGCGAGGCACGCACGTGGAAGCGGACGTCGTCCCAAGTGGGCAGGACTGGTTGCGCGAGACGAAAGGTGAGCAACGAGTTGTTGACGGGGCGTGCAAGCGGGTCTGTGAGGAAGAGGATGCCTATTTCGAGACCGAGGATGAGGGTGAGGAGGGAGAGTGCGAGGGCGAGGAGGTTGCGGTTGAGACGGGCGGTGGTGGTGGGTGGGGAGGGGCGGAAGAGGCGAGGGAGTTTGAGGTCGCGGAGATGCTCGATGACGACTTTGACGGAAAAGCCAAAGTTGGAGACGTGGGAGGCGTTTGTGCGGAGGAGAATGGCGGCGACGGTGGCGTCGATGAGGAGGAGGAGGAGGAGGGAGAGAAAGGCGAGGAGGACGTCGTCGCGGGAGGTTAGGTCTTGGGTGAAGGGGTTTGTGCGACGGGGGGTGACGGTCATGAGTGGGTCGAGGAAACCGGCAATGTTGCCAGAGTCGCGGACCAGGGAGAGGTTGACGAGGTTGGGGTATTCTTGGTAGCGGATGGAGAAGAAGGGGTTGCCAAAGCGGTCTAGGTCGATGTGGTAGGGGCCTTCGGACATGGTGTGATGGAATGGGGACTGGGATGGGAGAAGAACTGGGACAGGGAGTGGGACGGGGGATTGTATTTGGAGGAGTGTTTCTGCGGGCAGGGTTGATGAGAATTTATCCGCGCTGGCACCGACACATATGCGAGGAACACTTACAGTGTTTGGGTCACACGACGGACATGAAGCGCGCGATTGTTGATCTACAGTGCTCTATCATATTCTAGTTTATTCTATTCTATTACCTACTCGACTCTACTGTAAATAAAATAAATCTCAAAGTCGTGGCATACAAAGACTCAAGTCCGAGTCAAGCCAAGCCAAGCCAAGCCAAATAAGTCTAGTGCCACCCCAGTCCGATCACTCCATCCCGTTCTTCCTCTGCCAACTCAACCCAACCCAAACCATGTCCCTTCCATCCCCCCTCCAAACTCTTCTCGACGACCAAAACCTGCCTTACCTCTCCTTTAATCCCCTCGCCATCCGTCGCATCCCAGCCCGTCCACTCGACGCCGCCCTCCTCACCACCAATACTACCTCCTTTCTCTCCGAAACTCTCCCCATCTCCCCCCTCGCCACAGGTCTCTTCTCCACAGATCTCACCTCCCGAGACGATATCATCCTCGCCATCTCCTCCCTCCTCCTCATCCTCACCCTCGAGGGCATCCTCACCACCATCCTCCTCCGTTCCCACCACCAAAACCATTCCAATAACCACTTTGCACCCCTCCTTTCCAACCTCGCCTTTTCTCTCAAACACTTTCACGATCTCACCCGCGACCTCCGTTTCCGTCATCTGCTCCCCATCCTCCTCTCCCTCATTCCCCCACCCCTCCGCTCTCGCTTACCCATTCCCCACACCTACACCCACTCCCACACCCACCCAAAGCAACCCCTCAAACAAACCATCCGTCCCAGGCTCCTTCTCCTCGCCCTCCTCACCGTCTCCTCCACCTTTGCTTTGGAACTGCTCATCCTCGTTCTAACCTCCCCCTCCTTTGTCAATGTCTACAACACAAACGCCTCATTCCAACTCGTTGACGCCCTAAACCCAGATTGGAATCTCGTCCGTGACAACATCGGTGCCGCCGTCAACCGCCCCTGCACCTCCATCACCCTCCTCAACGTCGACCAAAACGGACACATCATCTCCCCCTGTCTCACCGTCAACGGCTCCACCGTCATCATCGACACCTTTCCACCCGCCCAAACAAACATCTCCCTCACCCTCCTCTCCGACATCCACGCCTTTGGCGCCGATCACGTCTTTACCATCCACAATCAAACCCTCTCCTACCTCACGCGCGCTTACTTTCGCCTCGGCGACTCCCGTAACCGCATCATGAAAATGAGACGCCGTCTCCTCAACACCGAAGACCGCATCCACTTTCTGCACCGCCAATTCGTCGCGTATCTGTTCAACATTTACGTGCGTCAAACCAACGAGCCGTCCATGGACCACACCCGTCTCGCAAACCTCAACTTTTCCTTCATGTCCCAACCCGGCCCCAACATCAACGTCATCCAACTCAACGGACGGCAACGCTACAACACAGTCACCTCGACGCGTCACATCACGACGGTCACAGGCGTGATCCCCCGCGGCACAGCGGCGCTACAATTCGCACAAGCGTACCTCAAAGGCGCCACGGGTATCCAAATCACGGCGCCGGACCCATTCGACCTGCAAATGGGCAGCGGGAATACGGCGGGCGAACGCGCACTCATGTGGAGAGAACACTCACGTGACCTGAATTGGCTGTCGTTAAACATCCTACTCGGGGCGGCAGTGGTTGTATTTGTGATACTACGTTGGGTGGTCAAGGGGGTGGCGGTTACGGATGTGGCGGAATTGTATGTGATCGAGGCGGTGGGGGCGCGGCAAGGGCGGCCGGTGGCGTACTTGGCGGGTGATGAGAAGCGGTGGTTCCGCGTGCCTGGGGCGGGTGGTGGGGGGAGTGGGGAGGTGGAGGAAGTGCAGGGTAGGGATGGTAGGGCGGATGTCGAGGAGTATAGTGATGTGACGTCGAACAAGTCGACGGCGGCGTGACACATGGGCGCGGAACTGGGTGTGTGGTGCGGAGCGAGTGAGGGAGTCTCGAGTGTGTTTGGTTTTTGTTGTTTGTTGGAAGAGTTTGGTTGTGTTGTGACGCGTCGAGGGGGTGGGAGTTGTACCGTACGTGGTTTTGGTGCTGCTTATTTGTGGGATTGTATTGTGTTGTAAAGGACAGGGTTGCGTTGTGGACAGGGATGTCAGCGGCGTGACGCGCAGTGTCGACAGAGCGTGGTTGTTGGATGTGTTTGGATCAGTAAGCGGTGCAAGATGGCGAGAAACAAGACGCGGATAGATCACCCTACCGTACCGGTTGTGTCTGTTTGAAAGACAAAAGTTGACAAGGATGTCCTACTTTACAAACTGCTGTACAGTATATCGATGTGGACTGCGTTTGCTTGGATTTGAATTTGTCGGTCCTTGTAATTACAGTATAAAACATACAGTACAACAACTGTGGGCGCACTTGCTGTACAGTTGTAAGAGACAAAATCCTCTAACACGCCCTCAATCTCCCCACCACGCCTCTTGAGACATCCTGACCTGATCCAAAATAGTAAAATTGGGATTCAATCGTATTTGAATTGACTCCCCATTTCGCCCGGAACACGGCACTCGGAACAGTTGCACTCGTGCAAACAAGACCTTGGCTTTTACACGTGTTGCACCGTCTCAAGTGGCAAGCGAATAACATGGATGTCGTGTTCTTCCTCCAACATGCTTTGCGGAAAGACAAAGAGGCCTCTGCTGTATCACTATGGTGGCAGATGGCTTCTGTCACACTCCTTGACGATGAAAAAGCAAAAACTGCCGCATCGCTCCCAGATAAGTCTCCAAATATTCTGCGTGACTTTCAAGGAGCACACCACAGGTATATGCTCAAGTACTTCTGCCCTTCTGGAATGGTCCGTCCCAGCACGAAATCATACCGACTCCAGCAATCAGAACAAACATTTGAGAGACGATTCAGGATGCCCCCACTTGTCTTTGATAGAATATTTTCCACCGTCGTTCCTTCTAGCACGTATTTGCAGAAAGGTCTAAAGCCAGATGCGGTTGGGGGAATGGGAATATCTCCGCTGCTCAAAGTAATTTGCAGACTACGCGAACTGACCTACGGTATTCTCGCCGACCTTGCGGGCGATCTCTTTGCCGTTTCGGAGAATACAGTTTCATTATGTCTACACGAGTTCTATTCGTCTGTCGTGGAATGTTTTGCGAATGAGTACCTTCGCGAACCGTCTATTCAGGATATGCGCAGAATAGAACGTCATTTTGCTGCTATCGGATTTCCCGGTTGCCTCGGGTGTTTAGATTGCGCTGGATGGGTATGGAAAAACTACCTCAAGGCGTTGCAGGGCGTTATGATCGGCAAGAAAGGATCCGATATCTTGCAAATGAAAGCTATTTGCGATCTCGATCTCCGGATATGGTCCTTTCAGTTCTGATTACTGTAGTACAGTAGCACCTTTGGAGTACAGTCTGGCTTGTAAGCCGGGGAGAATGGACTGGACCGCCATGGCTCATGTGGGGACATCGGGTGGACCGTTAGGTAATTGGTTTGATATTTTAGTTTAGTTAGCTCCTATTGGAGGATCGAGGAGGTGACGGTAGTGGGGCCACTTGTACTTTAAGAGCAACGTGCAGTAGTGTAGCATTACAGTAGTAGTTGTAGGGTAGCACACCTTAAAAGGAGGACGGTAGGGGTAGTAGAGTCGTAACGGTAAGCACCCTTTGGCCCCCAACTCTAAGGTCTTCAAGCCGTCAACATCTCTAAGGTGTCCCCTTTTTCCCCTTAAGGTTAATTTCCCGCCCAATGAACCTAATCTTTTACTAGTGCTTCCCTCGAAACCTCCTTTAGACGAATATCCGTGCGCCTGCGGTGCTCGTCAGTGTTCTAGGTACCCTTTGTTAGTGGCTACCGACGCATCCTATTGTTTCTATACCACAATTACCTGGTGCATTCAACAATTTTAACAAATTAGAGGTCAGCGATCATTTTGCCAAAGTTTTGAATGGTTCCTTTCCAGATGTTCGTCCCAGCTATGATGTTGCTGGGAAAGAGTTTGACTGGTATTACTATTTGACGGATGGAATATATCCACCTTGGTAGGTGTTCGTGAAAACGATTTCGGACCCTACATCGAAGATGGAAAAAAAGTTTTTTTGCTCGTCAAGAGGGCGCGCGCAAAGCTGTTGAGCGAGTGTCTGGTGTCCTTTTCAGGCAATTTAAGATCCTATTCTTACCAGCAGAGTTGTGGTCTGCGAAGAAAATGGGAGTTGTTGCAAAAAACGCTGTTGTAATATACAACATAGTCGTCGAAAAGAGGCAAGATACATACCAGGGAGATGAAGCGGGAGGCATTCGTAGTACAACGCCCAATGATGACGATTAATCTCTTTTTGAAACCCTGACATAATCCAAGCTCGACGCAGTGCATGTTCAGAGTATGACGAATGCAAGAAAGGATTTATCTGATGACATGAAAGTGAAAGGACTACACAGGCGACTTATAAATGCCTTGGTCGATCACATATGGGAGTCGGAAGGGGTTTAACCTGTTCTGTAAATTACACAGGTCCAACAAGGTCAAGGCATTCCTCGCCACCGACGTCCTTCGCGTTCACATCGGAATATGATTCCCTCAGTGGTTCATCGTGAGAAATGCTTCCTCCTCTGGTAGTCGTTTTCGTATTTTTCCCATCTCTCTCCATGTCGTCAAGTACCTCATTTTGGAGCATATCAATAAACTTCTTTTACTTCTGAACATCATTACCTTCCATTGCAAAAAGTGTCATACGGTACTTCTTTTTATCCAAAAGCGCTAGCTGATTCTCAATTTTGAGCAGCTCTTGCGATAATTCATTTCTCGCAACTGAAGCTGCGGTAAGCTTTGCGATTCCCTCAGCCCCATGATTCAGAGCGCTAACTTTCTTTGCCTTTTCTGCAACCATTTTAGATCCCTTCAGTTTCTCCAAATCATCCCTTGCTTTCTCCACACTCTTTGGCGAGGGTATTGCTGGCGTTCCCGCTGCCTGAATTGCAACACTACCGCCATTTCCAGCAAGAGAAGCCGACGAAGATACAACCTTGATGTCAGAAGCTGCCCGTGAAGCTGTGTGCTTGGCTTCTTGCGACATTAATAATAGATTCTATGTATTTGCCTTCCGTAGATAGTATAGTGCATGCTGAAAAGGAAACCCTGTCAGGCGTCTAAAGAAGAATAAGAGAAGTAGGTGCACATATCACTAATATTTGCATCTCTGTTGTAGACGGCAAGGGTAGCACGCTCAATCTCAATTTCGGAAGGCGACCCAGTCTGTTTCTTCTGCTTAATTGAGTAAACTATGCCGTCGAACTTGAGACATTCCGTGCGAGCTTTTTTTGCAGTATGGCTTCACCCGTACGCTGATGAAATGAAATACGTGGATTTTTCTTGATCTTCTCTGCACATAACGATGTGGTTATGTCAATAATCTGCTCGGAAAACAAGTCTTTCTTCTTCCCATTACCCCTTTCCGGATCTTCTGAGGCGGTTATGTAAGCAGTACAGGCCATGACAGTTTTCTCCCTTGTCCAACCTTTCCCGATCCCATCGTTCAACGTTACTCGATGGCAAAAATGAAGGCTTTGAACATTCCCGACCAAACTCGGAGTGATGAGGTTAGCGTACGTTGGATTGGAAATCGAAAATAGGGGTCTAATAAAATTCTTAATTTTGGACCCGGACTGTGAAAGAAGCAATCCAACTTCAACAGGAATAAATTTAATTTCTTTTTGGATTATGCTGATGGGGAATAAAATTTGGATCCAATCTAAAAAAGTGAATTGAAACTCCAAATTGGCACTCGGGTGGCGATGCTCTTACCACCAAAAAGCAGCTTCATTACTGTAATATTTTGGCAACAATGAGATAGAAAATATTTCTTTCCAGGGATCTCCACAACCAGATGTATAATGCCTAAATTTACAGTATACTGGCAATTGGTACAGCTGAGTATACTACAAGAGATTGAATGGAGTTGAAACTAGTCGTTAGTTTACCGCTTTCGTCTCTTGAGGGAAGGCTTCATAACTCTCCTACGATTAATAGGTCTCTTTCCGCTAATCCTCATAAAATTTTCTCGACCCCCCCTTGATTCTGAAACGTTGAAGCCACACGCTAGATATAACAAATTTGCTTTGCTTTTGATTACTGTTCCGCCGGCTCCTCACCCTCAATATCAGTGAATCATCAGCTCCATTAGCCCTTTACAACCTTCCTGAAAAAACCTCAGCGTCCCCACTAGAATTTATCTCCTGTCCATTGACCTCATTTTCAGTTTCCCATTGAAGATTACTGGCATCCTGATCTATACTGGCCAGGTCTGCAGTACCCTTATTCTGAGAGCCCTTGGTGACACTTTTGCCAGTTGGTCCTCTGCTGTTTGAAGGGCAACTTTTGGTCGTTCTTCTGCTACTACGCGAAGGACCTCAAGAGCAATTACGATGCTCTAGCACTTTCGTTTCAGGCCACATGCTAAAGCAGTTCTTTCTTATTCCATTTAGGTGCAAAGACACAACGTGACATATCCGAAAACGTTATGATAATCGATTACCACCCCAAATGTTTCTATTCTGTTCACAAAGTGCGCAACAAAAAAACATCTTCTTCTGAATCGGTGCAGGACCGCGGACAGCAAAACTCAATCCAACAACATCAGAGCTGTTTATACACGACATGTGCTTGCACTTCCTCTTCTTGGCGAGTGAGATGGGCCGCTGGGCTTCGGTTTCCTCTGTTATCTCCTCTTGCTTGTTTTGGGTCTCTTCGCTGATAATTGAAGCTGCACACACCAAAAGCTCTCTTGCGACATCATTTATGAAATCGGCAGTCACTTTAAAAATGTTCAATCTTTCTCAATACAGGACTAAAGACTTTAAAGTTCCATCTGTCTCCAACAAATCGTACCCTCGGCACATTCTGTAAGCGATGAACGCATTAACAGCAATGGCCTTCAAGACCTTGGAAAAAACTTTTTGTTCCCAGTTCAAATGCGATATAGGAGACCAAAACAGGGCTTCCAGTTGGGCTGCGCCATCATCTCCATCTTTTGTCTTAGAGTAATAGCTTTGAGCTGCCTGTTTTAAAACCTTCATGGGAAGGAAACAGTTGCCTTGAATTACGCGGTCGTTGATGGCTTTTCAAAAGTATGGTCTAGCGTTGAGTTTGCTCTTTTGTGCAGAAGAAACAAAGGATGGAATCTTGTGTTTGTATTTGTGAGCCCACTTAACGATAAATCCAGCTGCACTGTTCATAGCATAAAAATACTGAAAAGAGCACGGGAGAAAAAACTCAATCCCATAAGGGCATTGCGACAAAGCGGAACGATTTCTTAGCCCCTTTTATTGCTCGGGTTTCTCAGGTTTGGTGGTTGAAAATAAATCGAAATAATTGGGTATCTGCATTAAGCCTTTTTGCTCCTGTTTCTTCATTTCAGTCAAAATTACATATTTTCATATCTAAAAGATCCTCATTAGTGTGGTGCAATACCAGCTAAAGGCTAGTGAAGCCACTTGGGAGTTCGAATCCCACTTTCTTGGTAGTGTGGTAGAGCTTGGTGGGTTCAGGACCCCGAGTTTTGAGTTTAGAATTCACTAGGACGTACTGTCACTCTGTAGCGTTGACCGCTAGGTTGGGTTAGGTAAACCAATAAGAAACCCACCCAGAACAGGGAACCGACCACGGGTCCACCTGAGTAACGATGATTACTACGGGGCTCTTTTGCCCTAGTTGCAGAAAAGTGGCAGTGCTGAATAGTTGCAAGTATGGGGGATATTCCAGCGTAGGCAGTTGGTTGGCCTTTTTCTAGTCGCGTCGGCATGGCCGACGACGCATAAATACTATCAGTAGGTAAAAGTTAGACTATTCAGGGTAGTTAGAATAAATAACGGTTAAAGTAAAATTAACAATAAAAACAGTGTATTGCACCAACAGATGGCTTTGCATGCCCGAGCTGGAATGGTGAGCCATGGTGGCGGTTGCCAATTGTGAGACTTTCGCCATGTGGAATACACTTCCTTACTGCAGGCCGAGCCTTACAGGGCTTCCCGCGACATTGACTTTCAATGTGTCCAGACCCGCCGGTTACTGTAGAAAACTAATGAAGTTCCCAAAATAATCAAAATAAAAGGGGGTTTCCAGCATCCATGAATAGCGAATACGCGCTCAATACGCACCGTCATGTGCACGTGGGTTCGAGGCCCGGTTAATATGCAGGGATCTGCGTGATCCATCGAAAATAGCCAGGTACTACAATTAGCTACATTAACGCTTGCGTAAGACATTATGTTGCCCGTTAATTCACTAAAAGGACGTTCACCAGCTGGAAGGTACCAAACACTTGGAAAACAATGAATTCTACACCTTTTTATCAACCTAAGCCTGGTTAGTTCGTTCAATATATTATCATTGCGGTACCAACTTATATTGTGGGATCTATACAGAGGTCGAGGAGGAATATACTATACTTTTGTACAGCATGGAACTAGAGAAGCTCACTGGAGAAGAGAAGTTATCAGTAGATGATGTCCACCTAGTATTTGATTGACAGAATAGACAGTGGGATCCACTTCATGCAATACAAGACTCGAACAACCTTCCAAATTGCGACGGGGACTTGCAGATACTCTACAGTCCAACCTTGTGCCATTTTCTCGCATAAGTGTCATCACAAGAGATTCGGATCGAGGTCACGCCTAACAAGGTGAGAGTTTCAGTCTCGTGACCCTTCACGGCAACCAACTTCAACCGGCAAGAAACCCTCAGAAACTTACACATTGAGGCCTGATTCACCGGCACGGTATTCGTGATTAAACTTTTGAGCTGCTCTCAAGCCCAATCTACGTCCATACGAAGCGCTGCCTAAAATTCATACTTTAATTCTCCAAAGTGGGCTCCGCTACCACTCTATACTAGCATGATTCCACAAAACGGGCGATGCCAGTTCTTTATCGCTCTTTTTCTTTTTTCTACTAGGTTTTGGTACCGCTAATGGCGGACAAGCGATCTGGACCTCGTTCATAAGAGTATGGATGTCCTTTTGGATTTTTTTGTGTTATTTCTCTTCTCTTACGTTAATAAATGTAATTATTCATTCTTTTGGCTGGGACAAAAACGTCACCGCCTGTCTCGCGGCTCTAATACAATGGGACCCAGCCTAAGGTGCGGATGAATGAGAGGTGGAAACCGTAGGAGAGCAAAGTAGCGGGACGTTTAGTCGCTTACTACTTGTGTTACTCCTTACCCCTCCGCGTCGGTTAGGAGGACGGCTACCTCTCCCTGCTAAAATACGGTGGCACAATTCTAACCCCTTATAAGCTTACAGTGAAATTGTGCGAGGGCAGCAGCTGTAATGCTGCCCTCAACACCGCCCCCAAACCTGGTAAAATTGGCCGCCGGATCCTTTTACGTCTTTCCCTTAAGCTAGAGTTCCCTATAAGAATCAGCACTTTCTCCTGCAACGCAGACCCAACGTGCTCCACTGCACTCTCGATCTCTCGACCAAAGTGTGGACTCTACATAGCCGCAATTTTCGCATATTTACAATACATCTTCCAATGCGGCCTCTTCTGAATACTCTTGGCAAAATGTCCCTTTTCCCGGGAGCAGGTACAGCGGAAGTCCCCTCAAGACCCTGCCACACGCCTAGCTTTCCCAACCCGGTTTATTAATAAACATTGGCCTTCGCCCTGTCAGCTAGAGGCATCGAATTTATCTTCAAGCTGGTCAGAATTGCAAGTACTACAAAATTTGTAAATTTTCAGAAGAATTTGTGGCGCAGAAGTTTCTTCTGTGCAACAGATTTTATTGGTTCTGCAGTTGGAGTGGTGAACAATTATTGGACACACTTGATTTTTTTGTAGTGTGCAGTACAGTCCAGTAAAGTACTGCAAAGTACCGTAGTGTCAAGTAGATTCTGGCACATGGTTTGAAAAACAATTCCTACTGTATCCCACGGTATCCCGAGGGATACCGTGGGACTGGGCATTTGCAGGAAACCATCGCCACCATCACCATAAACTCCTGTAAGCACAATGCTGTACTGTATTCTGTACACTCAGCAACTGCTCTCTGAATTTCGGAATCTCATGACACGTGTTGTCGGCCTTTTATTGCTCTACAATAACCCGCTGTCATGCTGACTCACGGAAAACTGGGGCACATACCGTACAGTAAATTATCCGACCTGGTGACCTGGCCTTGAGACGGGGCTCATGCGTGATCCCCCCGTCAACTGTATGAAATCCAAATCCAATGTCTCTTTGCCGCTCTGCACTACCTACAGTACAGTACAGTACAGTATATGGCGTTACCAGTTGCAGACCATGATTAGTCTGCGACACTTTTGTACCTGCCACTAATTCGCGATTACACGTATCCGTCGAACATGACGTGGTACCTTGTTGATTACTTGATGCTGAGCCCCGTCACGGAACCCAACCCTGAATTTGTTGTCCATTGCTGCCACCCTGTATCAACGCCATCACCATACCCCCCCATCCTCACCGCCTGATTCATCCCCTCCAGCCCTCCCCGCATCACCCACCTGCACCGTTCAATCCACTTACTCCACCCTAACACTTTGTGACGCCCGCAACAATCCCCACCCTCACCCTTAAACCACCCCACTCTGTATCCAATTCACGTCCATACACCACCGACACGTATCCACTCTTATTTCTCCTTCCTCCACAACCCCCCCTGTAAACATATCGATATGTATCCTCCCCCCCCCGTATCGCGCCCTTCCCCCCCGCTCTCCCCGCCACCCGTTCTCGTCACCCACCACAACCATATATAATCCCCACCCACCCCACCCTCGCCGCCATTCCCACCACGCCCCATCCTGACATCACGGCAAAAATCAGCACCACCCACTACCCCCCCGCTCCACAATGAAGCTCCCAACCCTCCTCCTCGCCCTGCTGATCCTCCTCCCCCCCTCCCCCACCACCGCCCAATCCCCCTGCGGCTGCTTCTGCTTCAACATGGGTCCAACCTTCCGCCGTCGTCTCCGTGCCGAACGTGCCTGCGAAGGCACCCCACCAGGTCTCTGTACCGTCGGCGACTGTCGTCGCAACGGCCGCATCGGAATTCAATGCTGTGACGCCTCCCCGTCGCCTACACCCTCCATCACTCCCACTATTTCCGTCACCCCTTCGGTCAGTCCTAGGCCACAGTGCGCGTGCGTGTGTCGCGTGGGAGAGAGGGGACGCACGGAGGCTAGATTCGATTGTCGGAGGAGGACGGAGTTTTGTAAGGTGGAGAGGTGCCGTGGGGGTATGCGCCCTAGGTTTAGGTGCTGTGACCGGGATTAGGTCGCTGTGGATTGGCGGCGAGGTGCGCGGAGTGGGAGTTTGGATCCCGGCGGTTTGGACTGGTGGATGTTACCGGGGAATGAGCGGAGGGTGGAAGGGTGGTGTTGAGTTGATGGTGGATTTGAGCTTGGGCACACTTGCGATGGAGGTACGGTACTGTGTTGTTGGGAATTGTTAGTAGATGCTTATCGTAGATATGAGTAATCTGTTTGTTGTGTTTGTGACAGGAATGGTGAGATTTAAAGCAAGTGTACTTTTGCTTGTTCCTTGTGATAATTCTTTAAGACTGCTGGAGCGGAAACTAGCATGGAATCAAAGCCTAGCTTCACGGAGGTACTGTAGCTAATGTTGACACCTGAAGGACAGCCGTGTCGGAAGGGTCGAGGCCCGTAATGTAGTAACATTTATTGTGGTTTGGCAGTTTCGCCCGTTTTCCTGGACTAGCTGTACTCAAGTCCTGAGGTTGTCGTGAAAGCAACTGCGCAGGGGTTCAACGTCAGACATGTAGCGACAATTGCATGATACAGAATCGTCCAAGTCAAAAGAATTGGATTTCTCCAACTCTACAGTATAGTACAGTAGTGTCTATTCACCATACAGTACAGTACAGTAGCACTGTCCTCTTCGTTTATTCATTAATTTTCTTCAGTAGTATAGAGCACGGACGACGGAATTCTGTCACTCATGCACTTTCGCAATGCCGAATTTCTCGCGCAAGTGAGTAGTACCTCCTAGGGCTAACCACGAGCTTGTACTCCGCAATTACGCCCCACCGCGATGGCCGACCACCGTCACAAGGATCATCGCGTTGCAGCAGTCAAATCCAAGGCCTCGACGTCGCGACTTTCACTGCAGCACGTTATACCAAAATGAAATGGTGGTCATGAATCGACCTTTACGTCATCTGCTGCGCTCGGACGGCTTGCATCCTACTACTTGTAGCGCAGGGAGAACTGGCACAGCCATCTACGCCGTAATAACCTCATCTCCAACACCGACTTTGCTTTCAATTTTAACAGCTTTGCCGACCTAGAGTTCTTAGCCTACTTTATTCCGTAATGGAGACATACTGAAGCTCACAAATGTTATGGGGTGGCCCTCTTCTCAGCGTCATACTTTGCGAAACCATTATGCTTGCAACCCGCTTTTAGCCACTTGTGTTATTTTGCGGCGGCTTGCTGCGCCCGCTCGCTGGACGGATCTAGAGGATTTGTTTGGGAAGCATGGTCCCCAGCTGTCGGAAATATTCTGGGAGGCTCTAGAGACCCTGCTTAAGATACGAGAGCATCTTAGAAGTGGTCCTATTGATCCAGCGTCTGTAAGGAGTCGTTTGTCAAGGTATGATGCAACTTTTAATTAATATCTAACGTTCTACCTAACTGCGTAGTGTCTATAGATGGTATTAACTTGGGCATAGCCAAACCGAAAGGCCATCTTGCGCAAAGGGTAGTTTACAATGGGCACAAGCGCAAGCACGCACTCAAGTATCAGGCACTCAATACCCCTGACGGAATGATTATGCATCTTCAAGGGCCTGTAGAAGGCAGACGACACGACTGGACGCTCTATGTAAGCTCTGATCTAGACGACACACTACCGATTATATTGGACTATGAGGGTACTAGGTATTGAATTTACGGTGATTCAGGGTACAATCAACGCTGGTACATGGAGGTGCCTTTCCAGGGAGCCTCGTTGCACAACGCCTAAAATGCCTTTAACAAGGCTATGTCAGGGCTGAGGATAACGGTTGAGTGGATATTCAAGGAAATGAAGATTCACTTCGCAACCCCTGATTAAAATTGTAAGATGAAGATATTTGGGTCGCCCATAGTAATGCTGTTTACCGGATCTGTGCTCCTGTCTAACTTTAGAAATTGCCTCTACCCGAACCAAATTGCTCAGTACTTCCGAGTCCATTATACATCTCTTGAGGAATATGTAACCATAAATAAATAAGCGGGGGCTCCGAGGAGTGAAGAAAAAGCCCACTACACTGAGGCACGAGGGTTGCGAAGGGAGTGGACTGCCACAGCTCCGCAGAAAGCCCTCCGCAAGGATAAGCCAGGGTGATTTCTGTATCTTTTGACGCACATAGATACTCCAAAAAACTCTTACAAGCCTCATTTGCGCTTCATTAGCAGATCTATTATAGCCTGAAAATGATACTCTTCCAATTTGTTATGCGCAAGACGCCCCTCCCAACGCTCCTCTCTCTCCAACATGCGCTCCTCCCTATGCTCTTCGTGCTCCTGCTCGCGTTCGATACGGTCTGCAGCACTTCTGCTCTGTTCAAACGCAAGCCTTTCCCGCTCCAACTCAATGCGAGCGAGGTCTGCTTCCTTCATGTGCATTCCGAAGCGATCCATCTCGATGTTAGAAAACAGTCCCTGCGTCGTACGCTTATTCCTTCTTCCAATTCCACCTGAACATTTCAACCCCTCTTCGTTCCCTGAACTACTTCCTTCCTCCCATCCTTTACTGCCAACCAACTCTGACCCACTCTCGGACCTGTTGCTACCTTTGCGGTTTGTAGCAGCTTGCACTAAGGCGGATCCGATGAGTTCCTTGCATTGCTCGATATTTCGCTCCGCCACCTTGATCACATTCTTCCGCGTATCGAAGTCGTCCGTCTCCTCCCGCATCGTCATAAGGAAGTCGGCCATCTCTCCGATCTCTCCGCCCCCACCTCCGACAAACGCTTGTTTGCATCGTCGTGCTTGGTGTACTTTTGCTGTAGCCGCTTTTTAAGGCCTGGAACCGGCTTCCACTCTACCGGAGTGTCCTTGAATGCCGTATTTGCGTTGGGCCTTGCTGCAGTCTTAGCAAAAGGCTCCTTTTGTGGCCATGCGCAGCGACGTGAGCTTTTAAGGCGTAAACCTCCTCGACGATCAAGTTATCCTGAGCATCGTTGAAGCGGATGCTCTTGCTTTGCTTCGAAGTTGGGGGAGTAGGGGTGAAGCCAGAGACTTCGGCCATCTTGTCACAACTTTTCATGAGCCGCTTGCTCGTCTCTACTGCCAGAAGCTGGGTTATATGTCCCAAGGTCCTTCATATTCTAGTAGAAAGACTTTCTCCGAAACGAGAGCACACGATCTCATGTGACTTCTGCAACGTCTGATTATTCTGAGTTATTTCAGATTGTCAAAATTCTGCTCGACTGCAAGCACTGTCCACTGTAGAACGCTAACCCCACGCCTAGATAAAAAAGAACGTATCTCCTGTGACCTATGATTGCTCGAGCCATCCTACTGAAAATTCCAGGTCTTAGTCTCTCCGAATGTTTCGGTCGCCCAAGGTAAAAGCACAGATTCCAAAGTCGTACAATACATAATAGAGTCCTGCTTACCTGAAATAAAGACCAGCAGTGAAGTTCTATAGAAGCTAATCGCGGCCCAAATCATGGCAGACCGCCTCATTTCGGCAAGTGTGAAAACGATGCGGTTTTTTCCTTAGATAATGCCAGTAAACTGCCAATCCATCTGGTCCGTTGAGGTTAAACTTCTTCTCATCTGAGAAAACCACATGATGCCAAAAAATCATTCTTAGAAATAAATCGACGAGCCCACCGTAGTCTTCTGTTTTTGTACTCGTAGTTCATAGCGAGGACCAGGTTTACTCGACGGGAGTAGAAGTGCGGCGAACTTGATAGTAGCTGTTTTACACTGCGAATGGTAATGGGTAGGTTTAGAGCAGCCTTGATCTGCAATACACTTGATTCACCGCTTGAAGCCATGCGGAATATTTAGCGATGGTAGAATTCTGAAATCTTCTTTGCATTTTGGGGCATTTCCGTTCTGCGCTGGTGAGTGCACTTTATTAAAATGTTCTGAACGGTTCCCACATTAAGCCATAGAGTCTCGGTCATATCCCTCAAAGGGATTTGTTCCCTCCCTATTGACACGATCTGCCCCTTCTCGAAGTCTGTAAGGTACTTTTCTTTCGGCATTTTAGGGCTGACCTTGTTCTGCAGTGATCTATTCTAGAGGATACTACAAGATTGGCCATTTTTTAAATATTATTTAAAGTATGTATCTGTTTGCCTCAACGGTAGTTTATATTGGCTTCCCCGAGATTAACTTTTTGTATCATTTGTAATTTCGTTTAATTTAGTAGGGGTTCTCTAGTTTTTTTAGTATGAGGCAAACAGGCGGTCTAGTTTGTTGCTTAATGAACAACTTCATCTTGAGGGAATGTAGGGGGAATGTACTGTTGGTAGTTGTGATGTAATTGAGTCAGTTGATGACACTATACATGAGAAAATGACTCAAAAAAGTTTATTTTTCGCACACTGCACAATTGACTAGCTTTGGAGCGGGAGGAATACATCTGCATGTTGCGAGCTACGACCAATTGCTGAATCTGCACATGTGGACTAAATGGAATGGCTGAGCTTTTTCTAAAGACGAGAGGATACTAATAGTACCGGTTTGTGAGGGTACTGGAAGGGGTTAGCTATTTTAATGGGTTTTTTGATATTTTATGAGTTTTAGGGGGTTTTTAGATATTTTTAGATATTTTTCTTTTGTTTCTTTTGTTAAACTACTTTTAGCCCCCGTCTAGGTCCTACTGGATCCAATTAAACCTGTCAATAATTCCCTCTGACAGAAACTTTAGTAGTCGTAGTGGTCTTGCTACGTCCTTAGTGTTCCCGCCGGCCTTCGAACATACCTTCAGAGTACCAGCAAGGTTTAAATTATAGCAGTCACTGAGGGTATTTCCCTCTTGCCCTTCGACCTAAGCACCGAAAGTCTGAAGAGACAAGAGAAAACTGCAGTATAATAGGGTATTGCCCCCTTGAACTTCGATATGCACACCGTAAGTACAAGGAGATAAAAGAAACCACTGCTTTGAGGAAAAGAGACAAGAGGAGGGTAACGTTTTGGTTTTGGCAGTATTCAGGGGGTGTTGTGGTGTTCTTGGATGTTGTGGTGTGGAGGGTTTTCTTGATTTTGTGGTGTGGATTTTGTGGTGTGGAGGGTGTTCGGGGTGTTGCTTCCCCTTCGTTCTGGACGGAAGCCTTCCTCACCCCTCCATATACAGACAACTCAGAAAGATCAAAATGTTCTAGATCGTACAAAAGCCCTGAAAAAAGATAAAAAGTAGCCTGTACAGCGCTTTTTATCCCGTATGTTGTGCTTGTCGCACTGAAATATTGTAGTGCGATGTTCAAAATATGTGGTTTGAGACATGCAGGGTACTATAAGCAGCTCGCGTGTTCCAAATTTAAGGCCATTTACAAATACTGTACGTGGCTCTCAAGAGCCAAATTTGTGGCCAAATACGGTACTGTACTGCATATAGCTCGCGAGATGCAAATTTAAGGCCTTGTATAAAACTATACATGGCTACCAGGAGCCAAATTTGTGGCCGAGTATTGTACGTACTTTTAGCAGTACAACAGATAACTTCGCTTTAGAGCTTTCGATACGGGTTAAATTGTTCAAAAAAATGTTTTCAGTTAGAATTTTTCTTTGGGCCCGTAAATATTCTACTACCAGAACGACTCTAAAATATGGAATTACAGTAAACTGTTTCTCGCTAGCCTAAAACTCTACAATACAGTACTTTGGCTACATCATCGACCTGCAGGTACTGGAAGTGTTAAATATGGAAAATTTGTGATTACTGTAACTTGTTACAGTGCAGAGTCTCGAAAAAACCCAGCGCCACCGTTCGGACGGCCCCGGTTCCGTTGGCACGTATAAGTACTGTGAAGACATCATAATCGCCATCCTCGCTCGACAAGGCGCAGGGGGTTCTTTGTTCTAGGTCTACGGGTAAAGTAGCTAAACTTACAACTGCTCGTTGCCCTCGCCCTTCTCTGTCAACCACCGTTCTTCCGCTGGCCCCAACTTCTCGATCCTTTACTATCCAGTCGTTCTCTATTCAAAGATCTACGTGACACTGTAAGACTGTTAGTTGTACGGCTCGAGCCTCACTCGTGCGCAAGGGCGTTAACGCGACAATATGGATTCGTTTTCTCCGCTTGCACTCCTTTTTAGATCTACCTTCATTGATCAATAGAAGATTTCAAGACTGCCGCATCATGTATCCTACTACCCGCGCGCAATTCAAGGCCGAATAAGATCGATTAATGAAGATAATTTCTACATCTACAATAAATAATAGAATATCGTTCAGATTTAGGCGGAGAATATCATAATGGAAATATTCGCCCCAGAAATTTAGACAAAGATGGATCTCTTGAAGTATCGGCCGCTGATACGGTCTCAGATTTCCTTTATGAACGTATTTCTCCCATAAACCGACTGCTATCCAAAGACTACTTTAAGATGCCACCGTTTCCTGTTAGGTATCTATGCGATCTGGCAGAAATTTTCTCGTTCTCTACAGTTCCAGAACACTACTGCAGTTCAGATGATGTTGCGCTTGAAGAGATGAAGTACAGGCGACTGAGTTCGCACGTTTGGATGTGCTATCGTGTTGGCGTTAATTCCGATATTTGCAAGAAAGTGGTTGAAAACTTCCTTAAGACTCGTAGTACGGTCAGCCCCATGTCACTTCTACTGTGAAGTACTCCAGCTAAGGAACATCAAAAGGGCTTTCAGAATTCTAGAACCGCGAATATTTCAGTTCAGAAGGAAACAGAAACGGCCCGGCACCCACAGTTACTGCAAACTTCGATGAAGTTTATACTGCAGGAGCAATCATGAACTTCCAGCAACCATCTTCAGCTTCTCGTCACGGAAAAGTTATGGAAGGATCAGAACGCAAATATAATGCAATATTTGCCGGAATAAACAAATATCCTTACCAGGGACATCGATTCGATTACTTGCCGGAAATTCAAGTCACTACAGACGCCGAAAATTGCGGCTGTAATACTGAATACTCTGAAAACAATGATTCTAGGGACTCAAAAAAGTTAGACAATTTGCAGAAAATTTTTCGAGACAATTGGCCCTCAGAAGAGATCTTACGAAGGAATAGAAGAGGCTTGGTGCGCACATGACATTTGCGCTCGCCAACGTAAAATATTTAGGACTCATAAGGTTGATCTCTTCGTTCATCTTATTTCAGGGCCGGTTCGCAGAGTTTTCCTGGATCACTGTTTCGACTGAGGTGTCACTTCTTTCCCCGATATGGTAAAAATCATTACCGAGGAAATTAGCAGCGATGCTCGGAGAATACATATCAAAGGCACTCTAGAAACCCTGTGACTCCGTTCTTTCATGATAGATAATGACGTATCTCATGTCATTACCGGATTCAATATGCAAGTTGAGCACGTCAACATCCTCGTTCCGCAATTCGAGAGAGATTATAGATCTGATTCCCATAAGATAGATTTTTCCAGAAGGGCTGTAACGGAGTACACGGAATGGTCACAAATCACAATCCAAGGCATCAAGAATCATGGATACTCGTTTGTCAAGTTTTTCATATCCTTTAACGAATCAAGCCACCAGTTGCGGCAGATCAGGTTAGTAGCTGTTGAAAGCTCAAATTTACATACAAACACACAGTACTGGCGCAATCCTCGACCATTCAGACGTCACCAAAAACCGAAGCGTCATAAAAAATGCTATCCCGCTCTTCCTGCAGCTTGAGGAATTTCAGAAAGTCAGAGCCAACGGACCTTGCGTCAAATGAAAGAAGACATGGTATCCTGGTAATCGCTGCGCCAAGGTGGATAACATCCAGAACAATCGCTCTAGGCTATCAAATGGAGATAAACCAATCCATGTCCCCACGGATTTCATTAATGGAGAAGAAGAACTTTCTGTGGAGCATTCTGCCAACGCACCGATTGAAATACCAGAATCACCCGTGGCGACATCGTCTACTTTGGAAGAATTTTGTTTCTGCTTTACCCCCGTAACAGCTCCAAAGAAAACTAACACTGCCAGCTTCAACGAAATTTCTGTCACTGGAGATGCTACGTTATTGGATTCAATGGATGGCCTCGACAAAGAGGTGTACTTGCATGGTAATTTTGCCATCGTGAAAACTCCTAAACATCATATTCTGTAGAATTTTCGTCCGAGTGGTGGGATTTGAGCTCCTTAAATCCATACAGCCAGCCAATATCTACTCAAAGCCCTCCTGATGACTGTTGCTTTGAGGACATAGTCATGAGTGCTATCTTAATTGCACGGATTAGACACTTTACAGTGCACAGGCTCATCGGTGTACCTTGCGACATTTGGGAGCCCACATCCATTATCAGATTGAAAGAGATGAAAAGGATATTTAATGATCTCCACATACCCATGCGTCAGTTGCAACCTTCGGGACACCGCTGTCGTTTCGCAGATGCCGTCTACACGTTTGTTAGGCGAATATCGTTGCCATTTGACACTCCCTCTGAAATACCAACTACCAGGGTGTACTCCGACGTTGTTCTGGCTGATATTCCCCCTTTGCAGGAATAGAAACACTAGAAACTGAATCCCTCACACCGTGCAAAATACAGAACAGGTTAATCAAATATGTGCCTGTTCCGATCGCTCATTCCAAAAACTTGTCCATCGAAGATTGACATATTCTAATTACGAGTTCAAGCGGAAACCACCGATACGTATCCATCAAGAAACGGCCTACAAAGAATTTTTCCCGCCCTGTAGCTAGCAAAGGTTCATGAGCATTTCTTTCATCCGTCGGCGCAGAAACTTTACAATCTCCTTAAATGTTCGCATCCGGATGACACAGCTACTGCGACCCTGCGAAATTTGCAATTAATCAGCAGCCAGTGCGGCTCTTATCAATGCATACAGTCTGCGCCTACTCGTTTTAAGGTCAAGATTGGCACCGAGCACTGCAGTTTTAATGAAAATATTCTCTTCGACATCATGTACATCGGATCATACCTTGTTTTGAACACTTTTGACGAAGGCACTCGAGTCATCTAGGCTCGATTCATGTCGGTTCTGACCACCCAAACTATCTGTAAAACGATGAAAGAGTATTGGGCCCTTAACTACACCATCCTATTGAATCGCATCCTGACTGACCATTGCCCCCAGTTCAGAGAGCGCTTCATCAATAATGCAGCCGTTTCTGATGTTAAACTATCCCGGACAGTGGTTGAAGCCCAAAACAGCTTAGATATGGGGTAAATATACCACGCTCCGCTCCGCAGCACGTTTCGGAAGCTAAATAACAAACAACTAGGAACCGATAAGCATCTCGACTTGGCATGGCCAATAAAGGCGATGAGTGAAACGCTTACAACTGGAAGACTTGTAGGCTCCGTCCTCGTGTTTGGTGAATAACCCAATCTCCCTATCCTAATCCGCTCCAGCAAGCCAAAATGCCGGATAGGTGCCGCTTGGCTAAATTGTCTCGCAAGGAAATGTGCTCCCGAATGGCCTCCTTACGCATCCGGAGGGCACTTCAGCACAGGAATACGTCCGCATGCGACCATGCTTTTGGGATCGGTGATAAGGTTCTTGTCTGGAGAGAGAATGCTGCGAAAAATCACATTGGTAATTGGACCGGTCCTCAAGTTTTAGATTCTATTGCGTTTGACTCGAAGCTCATCCAAATACGATTAATCAACCCCGGAAATATCCTCCCATTCAGCCTGACCCAAGCAAAGCCTTACCTTTCTCCCTTCAAAGCCTCCCAGTCCTTCCTTTGCGATATCGTCTCAGCACTGTGGAAAACTAATCCTCCTGCAGAATAAGATCTGTTAATGGCTGAAGTTGTCAATTTTCATGATCAACGAGCCATAAATTTTGCAATGGCAGAAGCAAAACGGAAGAAAATAAAAGGTATTCTCAAAAAGGGAGTCTTTAAGGTCATGCTTCATGAGTAATTCCCCCAAAGGAAATGTACTACCCAGCCGCTCTATTCATGTCATCAAATCCACATTCGGTGGTGCAATCAAATGAAAAGCCATTTTTGTGATAGGAGGGCACCGTGATCACTGAAAAAATTTCGTCGTTCGTTCGTCATTGACATTACATTTAAGGTCTGTACAGCCGATTTTACCCAGGCATATCTACAATCGTAAAAACTATTTGTAAGGGATGTATACATAGAAAAACCTATATCCGAGTTCAAATAAGAACCAAATCAATGTCTCAAGCTTTTGAAACCGCTTTACGGCTTATGAAATGCAGGCTACTAATGGCACGGAAAAATCGAAAAACATCACCAAAAAGAACTTGGGATGCGCCTTGTGCGTGGTAATGGAGAAATTCATTGATTCCAATTCTTTCATAATTTTACTTCAAGTCTTCCACTGATGTGATTGAAAGTTCTGCACTAGGCTTGAGCTGAATGGAGACCTCTAAACGGTACGAGTCGTAATCGTCCGCAATATGTTCCAGCATTTCTTCGCTGATTTGAATATCAAAAAAAGATGGGAGAGCATATTTTTCATTCAAATTATCAAGAGAAGCATCACAAGCATGCGTAGCGAGGGGCATTTCATTAAAACCAATGCTGTGCTGATTGAGCAAATCTTCAGATGGTATATCATAAGTATCTGCGGCATCTTTTACTGTGGTTGCGAGGGCATTTTAGGGAAAAAATGTCCGCTGTACATCTTCTATGGCAGCACACATAAGCTGCCCTTTGCTACTTGCAATTGTAACAATACAGGACTCTAGATCATAATTTAACATATGCATCGGTTGAGACCAAGATCATCGCTTTTGTGAATCAAGTATGACAAATAATTCAATGAGATCACGCAAATTTATATGTGCATTTCCTTTACAGAGTTCTTGCGAAGTATAGTGTTCAGATTTCCCCTGGAGATGAGCTTATAATAGGCGTCGGTGATATCAGTGGGGATCTTTACGAGTGAGCCATGAACTGCGGGTCGAGAATATCCCTTATCTAGTTCATGTAAAAAAACAAAATCATTTCCATACAAGCCTTTTTAAGTACGAATGTCTTGTAGAGCAATTACCTCAGTGGATGTGCCATGATTAGCGGCTTTTAGGCGCAGATATATATCATGGATATTTCTGTGCTTAGGTTCAACTGCGTTCTTGCTGTGGTGGCGAAAAGCTAAGGTTCGACGAAAAGTAGCCAGAGACTTAAGATACTTAACAAAGGCAGTCTTTATGAATGCATTATCGGCTTGTACATCGGCAGGTGCCCAAAACAGCGATATAAAATGTGCCTCGAATACAAGTATGGGATCATCTAAATAGCAAGATAGAACTGGGTATCCAAAAGAGTATTTAGTACAAACATCTATCACTTGAAATATGTCATCGTCGAGACAAAAATGGTCCAATTTAATCAGGTCATTAAAACGGCGTTACATTCCTGAAAGAGACAGACAACGGGTAGCTGACGGCTTTGAGAAAATGCGACGATTACAAAAGCGCTCTGGAATTTCTGGTAGGTAGTGAGCACAGTGTTCATTCCAAATGTTATTTCATTGGAGCAAAAGGAAGATATCTTTGTAGTTTGAGTTCCCACACACTTTTTCATTTACAAGGTTCACAATGCGTCTAATTTAATTCGAAGTCAGAGCGGATGCATAAGCAAACAATGCGGTTGAAGTAGGATCTTTTACTGATCTGTGAGACTGATGGTAAAATTGTTCACATCTTAAGGAACTTTGCGTTTCGCACTTAGTCAGTTGCAGCGTGCTGGTTAGACCACAGTAACACACTATGAACTCTAATAAATCTCCACCCAGATGATTAGCGATGCAATTATATGTTACATTGATGTCAATCACCCATGAAGAAGACCCTTCAAGTGATAACATGCCCTATAATAACGGGCTTTTCTTGATAGGACAGTATGTTCATGTCAATAGATCAAATGATGTGGCGCGCTTTGCTGGCATGCTGACCACGCCCATACTTCCAGAAGGGCCTTTCCTTGACCAAGTCAGTCAAGCGAACGAGCCTACGATTCCAATGAGGCATTACAACTGGCTGTAGTTCGCAACATTTTACATATCTCATGCCATAGTATGGCACTGCATTGTCAATCAAAGGACCGTTAACATCATTCGAAGCACTTTTTCCGAGATGAACCATATGAAATTTGTCAGTTTCGTCTGGCTTTCAGTTTGGGCTAGGTGATAAAAAAGTAGATTTGGATTCGGAAATGTAATATTCATTCTTCCTAGCGAGAGTATCAGCATGGTTTCGCGTTTGTTCTTTTGCCTTTATGAAAGGGGTATCTCCCTTCCAGTGACCCAGATCATTTCCAGTCATAACAACGGGATTTAGCTTTCCGTTCTGCAACGCTGGAGTTGCACTTTCCATTCTTACAGAATCTTGGGCATGCATGGGTTCTAAAGGTAGCTGCATTTAACGAAAATGAAGACGGAGCAACTTGCTCAAATCTTCCAGAAATATGATTATCAAGCGAGGGAATAATTGAGAATAGATCATTGTACTTGATTTCCGAAAGTAAATCTGAACTTGACTGGCTACAAGCAACATCAGGCGTCTCATTGCCAGCGAAGGACGCTTTGGGGGAAGTAACAGAGATAATTAACACCCTTCTCTCATCAGTTAACTTTGCAATACCAGAAAGAATAAAGGCAACAAGCGACTTAGGCAGCTTAGCGGACGGTGCGGTTGAATTATATCCACTTGGTGCAGCATTAAACATAGTCTCGAAGATCTTCAATGTTTCATTGTCACCGCAGACAGTACTGAGCAAATCCATGAATTTCAAAAATGTGTTGGTCACATTGGAGAGCGGGTAGATGTTGTGAATAACATTTGCGATAGCCATAGCTCCGCTGTCTGATTGCAAAATTTCAGTAAGAACTTTATTGCATAGGTCGGCGGAGCTACCATAACATTACAATTGCAAGAAACTGCCTTGTAGTTTCGGCGGAATCTTGTTTCCGTTTACTACCTGGTAATAGATCATGGAAGTATTTCTATAACTTGACGGCAACATAATATCTTTCTCATGGGCCTTTTTAGTCCGTCCAAGGCGCATTCTTAAGGTCCCACGAAAATTTTGGACTTGAAAGAAAGGCACTTGGGCCCATAAATGAATAAGCTGAGAAAGTCTAGATCAATCTTCATGTCGTTACAAGGCTGCAACAAGCTAGAGCTACGCGGCGGCAGCCAGTCTCAAGCTAGCTTGCTCAAGTAAGAGGTCGGAGATCCTTGGCTACAAGTTTATTCATGATCAGCAATGGATGGGTTCTTATATTACTTTGGACTCCAGCATTAAAAGGTTGAAGTGCTTGTGACTGTCGGTATCATTAGAGTTGAATTAGCATATTGCAGTTCAAAATACAAACAGCATCCTATTCAGGTTTCAATTCGCTGCCTTTTAATTCCAAGCAAGCTACATCTTGAGGAATTTCAATTCTCTGTATCTTAATTTCAATAAATAAACAGCAACAACATGTCTAGCTCTATCGGCACCAAATAAACAACCTCCCTAACCGTTCTCCATCCCAGTTGTCCTTGCTAGCCACCACTACTCTTCTTCTGCCGGTTGCCCTACTTACAGACAACCGCTACCTCTGAGGTCTCGAAAGAACCCTGCCCGAAGCTACTCTCTTCCTTCGAACTTTCTGATAGTGGTAAATTGTCGGGAGAAGAAATACTTAGAAAAAAAATACCCCAGGAAGGAGGTGTTGAAAGCGACAAAAGTGCCAGCGTGGTATAGTTGAACGAGCAAAAAGGAGTGGATATGGAAGACATTTGAGACGGTTACAAGCAAGTATAGAAAGGGCAACTTCTATCGCTGATGCTCCGTTACTAGCGTGGGAAAAATGTTTCTTTGGTCTAAAGTTGACCACCAACTTCCTATTACTCGGGACTTGACTTGAAATTGTCTACTAACTGACCTCCACGAACGGAAGCAGTTAACTCAGCTTATATAGACTTTTGAAGTATCCCTAAAGTCTTAAAGGAACATAACAAAAACAAAAAAATGCATCAAATAGAATCGTGTGAACGAGAAAGATTAACAAGTGATACTATCAGCATCAATGTCTAGACTTCATCCTTAATATCTTAGTCTTCTAGATCAGAACCAAAACCTTACCACAAAATATCCATTCCACCCAAGCAGCCCCAAGAAATATCCGCTAACGGTTTAGATTTCCCCATTGCCTCCTGCTAAATATCTAGAACACTGAAAATGGCCCCATCCGGTTCCAGATTCGGGACCACCTGGTCCATATTTTCCGGTTTCTTTCCCAGTATTCTAGCACTTTCCATGTCTCCCTCCCCCTTATCCCCCTAATCCTCCTTTTTACACTTCTCTTCATCTTCGTCAGAAGAGTCATAGATCACAACTACTCCCTCAGTCTCCCCTTCGTTCTCCATGGAAGTTCTCCCGCCGTTGTACACTAGTGGCTCCCACGGGTCCACCCAGTCCTCCTCATCTTCCTCTTCTTCTTCCTCCTCTTCCTCTACCTTCTTTTCCTCCTCCTCCTCTTCCTCCTCCTCCTCTGCCTCTTCTGCCTGCTCGAATCAGTTACGGTGGATCCACTCCCGGAGAAGTTCCCGGTCCAACCTTCTACAGTAATTATCGTAGTCGATTGGATCATTTGCAATCAAGGCCAGAGTTTTGAGGGGACAGCAGCCTCGAGATGACTTGGTGATAGTGAGGGAAGGGCGGAGGTTCGTCAAATTGAAGAAAAAAAGGGGTGAGCCGACTGGTTAATTGATGGCGGGGGGTTGCCTCAACGACATGGATTTCGAATGCTGCAACGTCTTCAAAAAGTATGACGACCTTGGGCGAAATAAAAAGTGTGAAACAATGCCACAGCTTTGAATTAAAAAGCGATTAGGGGAATAAAAAATCTGCTTGATAAAATATCGGAACTGAATTTGGAGGACGATGCAGATCACGAGTCAAAAGATTCCTTTTCTGAAAAAGGAGGACCGAAATTCTCCAAGAGAAAATAGAAATGGAGTTTCACAGTGAATTTGGAATCATGGGAAAATCCGTTCCATTAATTTTTTCCTAAACGAAAACTGATGGGAAGAGTTATTTTTGGAGAATCGTGGGGAGGGAGAAGACAGAAGTTTGTGGAGAGGACCACTCTCCTACAGAAAGGACAGTTTCCATACCAACACGCCCTCGCATTCAAGACGATCGTCCCGGCTCGTCTTCGTTGCCCCTGCTATCTTCCGGGAGCTCTATCCATTCATCAGGGAGAGTATATGGTTGACTGAAAGGGTATGGCAGTAGCTGATTTCCGATATGGTGGGAGAGTGTGTACCGTGCGATAACCGGCTCAGCTCCTTGGTAAAGATTTTCGTAGATCCTGTTTATGGTTTCATAGTGTTCTCTAATGAGCTCCTCTTGCTTCACTTCTCCAAAACTTCCAAATGATAGGAAGTAGATTTAGTATGCAAACTTCTCTTGCAAGGGGTCCAGAAACGGGTACCTGAAGGAGAAAAACTCGCAACATAAGGACTGAGTCCTCACTAGTAAGGTGCGCCCTGTGAATGGTTTGGAAGCACATGCAAATACTAATGGCACAAAAGGAAATTACTTCTGCTTCTTGAGTGTCCTCTGTCATTTCGCGAAGCCAACGTCTAATTGGTAGCCGTCCAATAATTAAGGATGCATAGCCTACCGCCTAATCCCCCCCTGGGAGACTAGGCCGTGTTTGAGATGATCTTCTTGGTGATCCTCCTCGCTGCTCCCGACCCCTTGATATCTTCAATGATTCGCCCCGATCACTGGATGGTCCTGCTCGTAACATCATGAAGGTCTCGGGAGGATCTCGGTCTTCAGCTGAGATCTTGTTTCGTGGCGGAGAAACTTAAGGTTCTCATAGGGGATAGGGGACCAGTCGATATTCCATATCAGAGGGAAAGCTGTAACCTCTCAGTTGCATATCTTGGTTGTTCTTGAGAGATACGTAAATAGGGCGGAAAATTTTCAGATATGTTTGCAACAATTCTTCGATAGCTACTATTCCATACCTTCCTATAGAGTAATAATATATTACCTCCACTAACTCTGGACCTTCTTCCGTGAACCTTCCGTTTTGGATTGAAAATAAGACTCTTATAAATAGTCTTAAATCTTCTTCAGGTAGGAATGGTCCGTTCAACGTACGAAAACATAGGCATATATTAATATAGAAATGGATGATTACGTGGAGTTCGTAATAGTCCCGCGTAATCGAGATGATCGATTCCCTGTCCCTTTTTCCTCCCATGGGAATCATTCTATAGTTAACTCTGAGTATGCCTCGCGGCTGCGCATAGTCCTGTGTGAGAAGGAATTCTTCTGGTATCTGATAGTGAGGGACCAGACTACTTGCATGGATGGCCCTCCTTGATCTCTTCAATGAGCTTGAACAGAGCTTTTAATGTGAGTTTCTTTCCTCCATGACGACGCAAGGGTTCGAGTAATTTGTTTGAAAGGCCGGCCACTTCACAGCCCGCTGCATTGCTTTTCCATGTACTACAAGTACTTTGGAGCCGACTGAAAAGGTTTGAACTGGAGGCTCTGTACCCTTATTTCTTGTCTGTGCTAGCGCTTGGTGTGATTTCCAGTCTTCAGTGGCCAGTAGTTCCACTTCTAAACTCTCTTCGTCGATATTATTTGTTTTCATGCCTCTCTTTAACATTCTAGGAGCACTTCCGTACATTAGCTCGAATGGGGAGCGGCCACTTCTACCTCTTCTTCGACGAATATTAAGTATTCTGAGCATAGTTTCAAAGGCCAATAAATTCGCTTTTACGCCAGTAGAGATCAAATTTGAATAGTATACACTTAGTTTTATCTCAAATTTCCCTACTTTTCAATTTTGATAATCTACTGAAAATCCATTTGAATTTAAGATTCTCTTAATCAATTTAATAGCTTTTAAATATCGAAAGAATAAAAATGAATAAATAAAGCAAGATTTTCCATAGATTTGTAAATTAGAGTTTCAAATTCGGGTTACACCAAGTCTGAAACTGATTGGATTAATTTTTTGGGGCCGTATAATACTTTCGGTAAGGCATCTTTCCACTGGATTTCATTCTCCGACATAGTTTTCGATATTGCTCGTTTGATGGTTCCAACCATCCTCTCCGCTTTTTCGTTTGACGTAGGAGCGTATGCGAGAACTGTCTTTAGCTGAATACCTTTTTCTTCCAAGAAACGAAGCAGTGAAGTTGCAGTAAAACAAAGGGCGTTATCCGAGATGATCATTTTTGGAAGACCAAACGGTCCAATTATTTCTTTTTCGATGAATCTCAAGACCACTTCAGCATTGGCCTCCTCAACGGCAACTGCTATTGGTCATCCAGCAAGATGTTCCATCCCTATAAGGAGATATTTGTTTCCGGAAGAGGTTTCCCACAAGAATTACCTCGGCCTCCCACTTCCCGTTGGAGACCTAACATCTGCATCAATAACGGAAGGTTCTCCAGAGAGAGAGAGACGTTTACTTTCGCATGAACATATCAGGACTGCAGAATTACTGATCAGGGTGGTCTAGCTTGCGGCGATTGATATTGATAGCAATCGCAGTAAGTTGTTCGACCAAGGAACTGAGAACGAGTAACAGAAGTTGACTTTTGGCAACAGACTCGTCCCTTTCCGGGAGGCGATGTACTCGGAAATGCGATGCAACACAGCCTCGGTCCCAGGACCTGCAGAGCCGTAGATATCGAGACCAATTAGATAGAAATTCATATCAAGATCATCGCAAAGGGCGCGATACCTGTTCTCCAACGCTCCGCAGGGATACTACATCATTATCATGAACCCCCACACTACACCATACAAAAGATAGCGAAACTATGACCCCCCAACTGCACGTGCTGCACCTAAGAATATAGCTTTTACGGGGCTTAGTTCCCTCCCTACTACTGTGTTGGTATACCCCTTTTTGAGTCGATTTATGTTGACTGGAAATCTTTAGTATAGATCGAATTCATCTTGCAACTGTAAAAACACCCAAACTGCCCCCCCCCAAGCATGTGAAATCTCTCCGATATGGCCATCTCTGTTCGGGCCTAGAGATTGACTTCCACTCAGTGGCCTTGAACAGATACTGATTCTGTCGGGCCTAGTGCCGAACGATTCCTGTCACCGCTTGCTGCATACTGATGTGCGCAAATTCGCACACGAAAAAAATCTAGATGAGGACCATGATTGTATACAGTATCGGAATTGAGAAGATATTTTTACAGTTTTTGAATTTGCAAGATATTTTTAATTTGGGTGAGTGTGGCCAATTCATCGGTTGATTTTTTTTTAGGACACGCTGTCATAGTAGATGCCAGTACAGTTCCAGGTTGTGGGTGATACTACAAGTAGCTCTGAAAGGTTTATATAATGGCCACATCAATTCCCACCCCTGGCCGATGGGTGGCTGGCATGGGTATGGCACCTAGATATTTACCTTGAGGAAATATCTCCTAATAGTCTCTCTGGTTCACACGATTACCGTGAATGCATTTTGTGGTTATTAGTATGCTTATTTGAGACTTTTGGGGTAGCCAAAAGTCTATATAAGCCGAGTAAACTGCTTCCTTTAGTGGAGGTGAAGCAAGTTGGCAGACAACTTCAAGCCAAGTCCCGAGTAGTAGGAAGTTGAGAGTCAACTTCAGACCCAAGAAAACTTTTTCTTACGCTAGTCGCAGAGCGTCGGTGGTAGACCCTGCCCCTTTTATACTTGCTTGTAGCTTTCTCAACTCTCTTCTATATACACTCCCTTTTGTTTGTTCAACAATACCACGGTAGCACTTTTGTCGCTCGCAACACCTCCTTCTCAGGGTAATTGGTTCTGAGGATCTTCTCCCCCGCCGATTTACCCCTATCACATACCTCGTTCTTCGCAAATGCAGGGTCCTGCTTTCGAGCCCTATCGACAGTGGTCTTTTCAAAATAACGAACCTTTGGTCGCGATCAATCGACGATAGGTGACGTGTTCCTAACTTGGATAGATCCATAATTTCTGAGGGGTGCTAACTGCCCCTCTTGTTTGCTAAAGTCTTCTGCTGTTTTGTCCCCAACATTTGCCCCGTCAACCTGTTCCGAGTCAATTTTCTGTCCGGAGAAAAAGGGTTAGGAACCATTTTAGCCTTCTACTTGCGAGTAGAGTTCGAGCTCGAGTCATACGAACGTTGCATTTAAAAAGCTGAGGCAGAATTTTCCTGTCACGATAACATGAACAAACGTCTCTCTTCTCATGCCAATTAGTGCACCCGTTGCACAGTACGTCTTTCGTGCAAGGGACGTACAGATTATGCGTTAAATCTGTTTCTAATGCAAAGGATGGAACAAAGAGTGATCGGTTGTTGTGGTAGACTTCGAAGTAGGTTTGTTTTTTTGTTGTCGTTCTAGGCCGATGGTAATTCTCAGTTCCTAGTCCTTTCGACTCCCTCAAATAACAGAACTTTCTCAATTCCAACCAACTCAAGTTAACTGTCTAAATTCAAGCTGTTGGAACTGTCCTCTCTAGTTCTAATTAGAGCAGACATTGTCTCTTAGCTACAAGTCTCAGATGAATTAGGAATGTCAACATAATTGACTGAGTCTTAAATACAAGTCTTCAATGAATTAGAAATGTCTATTTCAACAGGTTCCGCACCGCAGGCTTTGGCTACGAGTTTAAAGCTGAGAATATCCTCCCCGGTGCGGACTACAGGCGCCGGCATCCTCCTCGTGCAACCCCCTGTGACACTGAAGCTGTCATACCAGACCGACCCATCGCATGAGATGTCGCCGTGACGTCTCCGTTCAAGCAGTACTCAACCACCAAAGCGACGCAAGTCGCCAACGCAGGGTCCAGGACCTACAGCAAAAACTCTCAAGGCGCCTGGTGCCCCCCTCCTTGGCCTCCCGCGACCCCGGTTTCCGATTCCAGCCTCTGCTTTTCGACTCACCCGGTGCCCCTTCTCCGGAGACCGCATTATTCAACGAAGAGTTTGTACCACGTGTAGCCAGGAAATGCTACACCTTGGACGCTACGATCCGCACACGCATCTACCAGCGTATCAGTAGCACTTTGTGGTCGTCGGTGGCTAGTACCATCATATCGCGCGCCCCACTGCACTTGACCGATTTGGTCCATCTAGGTAGTTCTTAACTGAATAGTTGGTCAGTCGGTGCACACTCAAGATAAGTAATGAGTAAAGGTCCTCCAAATTTCATGAACATTCCATCGGTGTACACCACAACTCGATCTCTGCGCAGTTTTGTCCTCGACACGACAACCCCGTTACATACTCATTAGCGAAACAAAGAATTTCCCCACGACCTTCATACCCGTAGCGTCTCGATTGCCCAAGTCGAAACTGTTCCCCAACACTAGAGCATCCTAATATTATTCTGGAGCAAAACGCGCCCCAGCACCCCAGTTGACTAACTACCATGCCCGCGGGACAACCCCGTCCACTACCACTCGAGAACCAATCGCTCCACCACTCAGGAGCCCGAATTATGTTCATATTATCCACGTACACCAAGCTCTTTCGCTCGCAATAAGGACCTCGGCATGTTATCCCGCACACCGGAGCAGGCACCGCCTCGGAAAAACCCCTCGGCCCAAATCCACTAGTCTCCCCAGCAAACAAAAAGGGTTCTAAGATCCCTTCACACATCTCCTCACGATCCGCATAGGGGTCAATCTCTATATACTGACATATTAAGTCTAGAACCGAGCAGTTCTCTGTAGTACACTCCATTCCAACCAAGTAGTAAGCGTCAGGACATGTCCATTCAATATAAGATGATTGTGCTCCTTGCCTTTCCTGAATCTTCTCTCTCAAATCAAAGGCTCCTCTAAGACCCAAATCTGTCTGGCGAGACCTTCCGCTTAGGGCATGCAGATTTAGCCTTATCGGTACTCTGAAACGTTTTCCTGGTGATTTTTTAAAAATTTTCCTGAGCCGACGGCACCCGAGCTCAATGTCACGAGACCCTTTGTACGTGATTTGCAAAACGGCGTTATCGTGAGGACATTGTGCTCTTACTCGGCGTCGGGTAACGTAAAGACTCAAAAGCCTAGACATGGCTGCCAGCAGTGCTCTTGCGCTCTGTCGACCAGTAAAGTAAACAGGAAACTGCTCAGATCCGACCGGTGTCATCCCCGGCACAATCGTGGAGTGTAGAGTGTACCATTTCTGACAATTATCAGTACAGCTTACCCCGATTACTAACCCATTTCGCTCTCCCGTTGACGATGCCGTGGAAATGGGTTCAACTTTGATAGCCGCATCAGTTCTGGAGTATGGGACCAATTCGGAGTTTGTCCGTTGGCAGAGGAGGAAGAGCATTGTGAGGAACGTGAAATAGCGTTGAAACATGGCAGGACCTGTGGCAAGGAGGGGGTGCTAGTGGAGCAGATTCACGAGCAATCTCCGCGAAGCTGGTGCGGTCTTTACCATGGGCAGGACTTTCATTTATAGATTCTGTGCCATGGATCGAATAAGTCCATCAAGGGTAAAACACTCAAGCCTTTCCCCTTGTGCCAGATATCGATTCCGTTGGAGCTTTGTAACATCGCTACGCTCAGAAAGAAATTTAGTCGAGACAAAACAGGGATTCTCAGTTGCAGCCTAATTTGCTGTAAGGAAGTAAGATACGGCGGTTACTTTAGGAAGAGAGCAAACAGCCATTGCTTGCCTGTTGTAGATTCGTTTATTACTGGTGTATGACTGTGCAACGCCACAGCCAGTAGAGCATAGTCTGCTGCGGTAGTATCATTCCTAATATTTCATGTACATGCACACTCAAATATAAGCTGACTGGGTATCAGGCTGATCATGTGTTACAGAAAAGCTAAATCGATTTGGTTCTTTAATAATTGATTCGGTTTCGCAATTGGCTTGACAATGATACGATATCTACGCTCCGGTACAAATTTACTGGATACCAACCCACATATCTACCACAGTAAATTAACCCCCCATTTACACATATTTGAAAGGGGGAAACGTTTGGGTGTTTTACTCTTGGAAGGTATATCCGAGCTATCCCATGGGTTTCCAGACAACATTATTTGAAAGGTGTACAGTAATTCAGAGAAAAATATTTGAAAGGTGTGCAGTAATTCAGCTATCCCCCGGTGTATGCTTAACGTGTTCCAGAAAACTGTAAATGGGGGGTTAATTTACTGTAGTAGATATGTGGGTTGGTATCCAGTAAATTTGTACCGGAGCGTAGATATCGTATCATTGTCAAGCCAATTGCGAAACCGTACAATGCGTCGAAAGCTGTGGATGGCAGTCCAATCTACCAGAAGGTAGAAGGGAGGCCAGCCAGCAAACAAGCGGCATTGGAGGTTACTGTCAAAGCAGAGTGCCGCTGTAAAAGAATGCCTCTAACCTTCGAAAACCGTTCCATTGCGCGGGTTCCAGAAAATGAAGTCCCATTGTTACTGCTAAGTTTTTCACGAGTACGCAAAATCGCGGTTCAGAAATTGCAGATTAGAGCAGAAACACTGTATGAACAGGCTCAACGCTCAACACCTGCTTTTCGCCAACGCCTCACCTTTCAGCTTTCGCATCTCCACCTCTTTTTGGCTACTCAAGGGCGATTACGCTGTAGGCGTCCAACACTTCTCCTCCCCCGCCGCCGCTCCTCACTTCCCAAGAGCCGAACTCCACCGGCAAGTTCGAATATTGAAACGGTCAATTTTTTGATCAACCACACGTGGCCACCTGGAACCCAGGTTTGCTGACAATTACACTGTTGAAAAAGGAGGTCTGAGGTGCATACCGGCGTACAGGATCGGAGTCCCGAGGTTTGGCATACAGCACTGTAATAAGTCCAATCGTTTAGTAGGGTGCACTGGTTTAAGACCTCAGGGAGGCGGAAATTTGTTACTAAGCCTCCACGTGGCCACTTTCGGACATACTGTAATCTTCAATGCAGATGGAGCACTTGCGCCACCTAGAACACAAGCCCACCGAAGGGGATGACGGAAAATGGCTGTCAGAAAGCCCGATGTCAGGCACCAACTCGACAAGGCTACCACCAAGGCCCGGGTATTGCCCGCTGTGCCCATCGCTTAGGCCGGGAATACGAACAGTCGCCAGTCTACTGGCCCACCTTCGTACTACACACAGCGTCGGGTCCAAGATGGGACAACCAAAGGCGCATCAGCACGGCAAGTTGATGAGCTATCTCGCACAGGTGGGCTACTGGTACTGTGGTTGTCACAATCAGTACATAGGCTCTAAGGTTTCCGGCCCGACGGCAAACGGCCTCTTCGAGTTCTCCTACTCAAAGTGCCCAAGATGCACAGTCCATACGGCGCCGAGGCGGTACCTACCACTACACAAGTCACAACTGCGCAGCCCATTACCGCCGACGACAGCCTCCCCAGTCCCCGTCCCAGACGACCCAGCCCCACCGGCAAATACTGGGTGTACCACACCTTGTATTCCCCCACCAAAGGCCCCTGTCCCCGCGGCTCTTTCATCACCAGCACCCGCGGTAGGCGCTCAACCATTGCCACCAGAGGCAGACGCTCAACCATCGACACCGGAGATACAACCACTGCCACCCATCCAAGACATATTCACAACGCACACTCCCGTCATGGCACATATCCCAACAAAATTCCGGGGACTACTCGCCGAGTTGTATGCCAAGACAATGGAGGAGGCAGTTGCCGCCTGCACATCTGGACAACCCCAGCGAGTGCAGACATTTGCCAAAGTATTCCTGTTTCCGGCAGTGATGTTTTCGGACATGTCCCTCCCCGGCTCCTGTTCCCTCGAACGCCGCCCGCAATCGATCGCAGAAGCAATGAAAGAGCGGGTAGAACTATGGACCTCCGGCCAATACATGACTTTGTGGGAACAGGCCGTCAGTACGTCTCCCCCACGCGCTGCGGCTACGCCGCTTATCTCCGACCAGCAACGGGTAAATATCAGCAGAGCTACTAAACTGGCCAAGGAGGGGGCATACGGAAAGGCAGCACAGGCGCTCGGCTCGTTGGGCGTCTTACCACCCACCCCGAGGTCGTCCAGGCACTCCTCGCGAAGCACCCGCAACAAGCTCCCAACGACGAGGCAGCGCACCACACCCCACTAGACAATATATCGCCCTTCCGCGACTTCACGGAGAAGGAGGTGCTCGATGCTGTTCGTGGGTTTAAACCAGGTTCCTCTGCGGGGGGTTCTGGTCTCAAACCTTGCCACCTCGTCGAACTTCTGCGAGCCCCGTCTTCATCTGGCCCGTCCGGATTTTTGGCAGCCTTGTCTAAAATGGTGAACACCCTAGCAGCCGGCAAGGCCCCAACCGCTCTTGCACCTTGGATAGCTGGAGCGCCCCTAACCCCTTTGGCCAAGAAAGACCTGACACCCAGGCCAATAGCCGTTGGAGAAACGCTGCGCAGATTGACTGGTAGTTGCCTGATGACAAGAGCCTCCGCGAGAGCAGCTAAATACCTACAACCGCTGCAGGTTGGCATCGCTACCCGATCCGGCACTGATACCGTCGTCCATGGAGTCCGAAGGGTCGTGCAGAAGTTCGGGCACACCTCCGAATACGCATTGCTGACTGTTGACCTCAAAAATGCATTCAATTTGTGCAGTCGGACAGCTTTCCTGGCAGCAGTCAAACACCAGTTCCCCGACCTGTTCCCGTGGGTGGCATACTGCTATGCACATGAGCCCGCTTTCTTGTGGTTTGGCAGCCACATAATCCGGAGCGTGCAAGGAACGCAACAAGGGGACAATCTCGGTGGGCTCCTTTTCGATCTTGCGCTGCACCCCGTTATCCTCAAAATCCAACGGTTATTGAAATCAGGGGATGACGAAGAGCAGCAACTCGGCAACCTGCTGTTTCAACTCTGGTACCATGATGATGGGTACATCATCGCAAAACACGACCACCTCCGCAAGGCACTGGACATCTTGTCATCGCCAGAGGCCACAGCTCGGGGTCTGCACCTAGCAGTGCCGAAATGCAGAATCTGGTGGCCAACTCCACCACTGGAGTCAGTGCAACGCCTCTATCCAAGAGAACTCACACAGGAGTACAGCGAGGGCACAGTTGTCCTGAACGCTCCGGTTGGCACCAACGGGTTTACCCAGCAGTACTTCACAGGCCATGTGAAGTCCCTGAAGCCGTTCCTCGACACTATCATCGCCTTGGGGAACACGCATATCGCGTTCCAGCTCCTGCGCAACTGTTTCGGGGTCTGTAAGCTCGGATACCTGTTACGGGTGGTGCCACCAGCTTGCACTGCGGAAGGCGCTGCAATATTCGATGCAATGATGGAGGACTGTGTGCGCACACTGGCTGGGGGCGTCCTCGACCCCAACATATTTCGAGAACTGCAGTTGCCCATGAAACCGATCACCGCCAAGAAGCCATCACTGGGAATTGGACTCACTTCGGCGAAGTCAATTGCAGCTGCAGCCTTCCTCGCCTCCAGCGCAGCGTCCAACAGGCTGTGTGCAGCCCTCCTCCCAGCGGCAATTACGGATCTCTCAACGTACCGAGACATCGTCGAGGCGCACCAGATTTGGTCCCTCCCTTGCTCCCAGTCCAGGATTATCCCCTTTAGTGCCCTCTGCTCAAACAAAACACCATCACAGAAGACACTATCGGACGCCATCCACGAGCGGGTGCAAGAGGAGATCGATGTGGGCGACAATAGAAGGCAGGCCTTCCGTGCCTCCATGGGGCTCCCCGGCGCGAAAGATTGGGTGTACTGCACCCCATCTCCGGGCCTTAAGACTAGCATTGAACCAAGAGAATTCTCAATATGGTTCCAATACTATTGCCAAGTCCCGCTCTTTCCTCCGGAAACACCATGCCCCAAGCGGAACTGCCCCGAAACTCTCGACTGTTTCGGCGACCATCTGTTGCACTGCCTACACGGGGGCGAAAGGACGCGAAGACACGACTGTCAGGTTCGTTTATTGGCAAGCGATCTCATGAAAGCCGCGCGACATCCAGTCATCGAGCCGCGAGAAGGGGTCCACCGCACAAGACCCGATATCCGCGCAATGGGACGAACGGGCAGATCAGACTACTTTGATGTCACCTTCGTCAACCCCCTAGCGCCCTCGAACAGGAGAGTGAGGACATTCAACCCACTCACCTCGCTTAACGCGGCAAGAACGGCGAAACACAGAAGATACGAGTCCTTTATCGCGTCTTCCGCCGGAAGTAGGCTAGTGCCCGTCCCTATCTCTACCCTCGGGGGATGGCACCCGGACGCCCACGCGTTGCTAACCGACGTCGCACGCAACGTCGCTACGAGGGCTAGGGAGACCTACGCAAAGGTCAAAGAAATCTTATCACAGCGTCATGCCGCAGCAGCAGTAATGTCCAACGCAGCGTGCCTATTGGCCGGCCTCCCGTCAGTTTTCTAGCGTTTTGACGTCTTCCTGCCATTTCTTTACATTGTAAGCCTTTACCATCACGACATCCCTCAGGGAACAGCTGACCATATTTTTCATGCATTAAAAACACCCCAAATTTCCCCCCCTGTATGAAAAGGGGAACTGTAGGCTGATTTTACTTGCAAAGATTGGCTGTTTTTTTGCCCGAGTCACTGACCTCTGTACGGCTGTTCATCAATCTTACTACATTAGAGGATTGCCGAGAGGCAAGCTATTGAGCTGGTGGAAGGCATGCTGCCTTGAATTTGGCAGCTACTCAGCAATTCTAATATTGAGACTGCTGTAGTACCGGTACTAGGGGAAAGGTTTGAAACTTTACTTC
Organism: Kappaphycus alvarezii; assembly: GCA_002205965.3. Lineage (NCBI taxonomy): Eukaryota > Rhodophyta > Florideophyceae > Gigartinales > Solieriaceae > Kappaphycus > Kappaphycus alvarezii. Next base: position 243,540 of record NADL03000519.1, on the reverse strand, counting down.
ATTGAGTATCTTGGGTGTTTTAATTTTGGAAGATATATCCAATCTTTACTTATTACTTATGGGTGGTCGATTTACTGTGGTAGATATGTGGGTTGGTACCCAGTAAATTTGTACCGGAGCGTAGATATCGCATAATATATCCAATCTATCCCATAGTTTTCCAGACAACCACAACGCGGTACTGTGCCGGCAAAATTGACCATCGCTTTCACACAACGAAACTACCCAGCAGTTTCCCCTGTTCTCATAATATATTTAGTTCAAACTGTGCCATTGGGATATTTGACTAAAAATGCCCTTCCATATTGTTAGGATTACAGGATAGGTAACTTAATTTGTTTTAGTAACACTCTCGATACTACTTGGTACGTAGTACTTGCTCCATACTCGAATATAAATAAGAAACTGCGTATTTTGACGCCCTCTCTTTCTCCTTTTATCGTTACTGATTTTTGCTACGCAGCTGGTTGTGAGGATGAGCAAGGAAGCGGATAAACACACATGCATATCTGTTTATTTCTTATATGGAGCGCACTGATACAGTCCTTAAGTATCATGCAATATCTCACTGCTATACTTTTGTTTATCAGCTCAGAACCCTCGCTGAAAGTACTCTCCCTGAGTCAGTAATAACCAAGAGATGTACCTATGCTGTGAAATCATTACATGGAGGACAAGACTGACAAATGACATTGCTAGTACTGAGCTTTGTTCACCTCGCATTACTAGACTGTAACACTTTTCAGGTTGGGCATGATGTGGGCTTATCAGAAGAAGTTTCTGTTGGCGATGACAGTATCTGTTGTTGCATTGTCGGCATTCAGGATAGATTACAGTTGCTGCGTCACGAAAGTTGTACATTGAATAAAGGATATTGATCAATTCGGAGATATTCTTTGACTATCGGAGGGGTTAGCCTTCAACACGAGCAACGTGATCCCTCGTATCATGAAGTGATCCAGCGACCCCTTATTCAAGAAATGTATCACTTTATTTAGAGAATCGCCGCAGCAGAAGTCATGTCCAACGCGGCCTGCTTGATGGCTGGCCTGAAGGTAGCTTTTTAGGGAGCGTAGTTCCTTCCCCATCACTGTGTCGGTACAAGTCGATTGTGGTTGTCTGGAAACCATGGGATAGATCGGATATATCTTCCAATGGTAACACACCCAAACGTTCCCGCTCTGTGTTGGTATACCCTTTTTGAGTCTATTGTGGTTTTCTGCAAAAACCATGAGATAGATCGGCTGTATCTTCCAAGAGTAAAACACCCAAGCCTTTCCCGTAATGGAATAAAAATGGAGGAGAGCCTACTACGAATTAAAATATTTGGGAAGGGAGAAGATGCATACGAACCCATTGGTGTGAAGAAGTTAACTAGATTTACGCAAGCGTAAAACTAGAACACGACATACAGCTTCTCTCCTTTCATTGTTTCTCTCTGGCCTCGCAGTTGTAAATTGAATCCATTAGAGAGGTTTACTTGAACCAATCACCATGTCTTTTGTAACAATCAAATAGTTTATGGATTGTTCTACAAGGTCCTGGATCATTCCGAACATTTACCAGCAATGAAATTAGCGTGGCAAATACGATTTTTGGATTTTTCTTTTGCGTGTGGTTTTTATATTGCATTGCTGTAACGCTTGTAGACGTTTCTAATTAGTGTTCTAGAATAGTTTAGCGCACATTAGAAGTGTCTAGTTAGTTTCTTTGATATGTGTGATTTTACATCCATTTACGGGGGTACAAACCACAATGCAAGAGGTCGCAGATGCCGAATAGCGGCATCAACAACCATCAAAAATTTTCAACATCGATCAAAGTCAACATTTGAGTTTATTTTAACTGTCTTCCTTTGCCCCAACTACTCTCTCGTTTAACTGGTAGCATCGCCTAGTTGGCCGAAGGGAGTAGGTTGATACCACAACTGTGGGCTGGAGTGCCAGTCGTTGGTAAGCATCACCTGTGGGCTGGAGTGCCAGGTGAATGCTAGTAGTCTAGTTCTGCAGGGAGAACTAGATAGGCTGGAAGTTATCTTCAATATCTTCGCCTACTTTGATTGTGGTTGTTCTGCGCCGAGTCGCCTACGTATTCTCAAATAGTCTTCTCGACTATTGGCTGTTAGCTAGGTCGACCGACTGGGAAAAGGGTTCGAATAACACGATTTAGGTTTGATCCGGTAAGAGCATCCTCATCGAGTAGTGTGGAAAGAACTTAGGTTCTGTGATTGAGAAGTACTTTTTGGTCGGCTCGAGATTTTTTCTTATAGGGTAAGGACACCGAAGGGTCTTTATCAAAAGACTGGTGGGGATATCCCGAACGGATCTAGATCACCGTAGCTCTCGAGTGTGGGTTACGAAGAGTACTTTATCAATCTCTTGCGGAAAGAGGACCCGTCGCCGTGGGACAGCTTCCTACAAGTATTGAGTGGATAATAATTCAAGAGAGGAGAAGTAAGGAGAAGAAAAAGAAGGTTGTTTAAGATGTCATTTTTAAAGCCGAATAATCCAGAGCAGTTCAAGGGCACTAGAGATCGGCTCGTCGTTGAAACATGGGTATATCAGCTCGAACAGTATCCCACGCTTGTTCAGATGAAAAATACGGATCTTGCACTGAACGATGGAGCCAGGATTATGTACGCAGCAACCTTGCTTACGAGCACAGCTGCAAGTTAGTGGTTCATGAAAGTTGCCTCCAATGCAGTTACAGATTCTTTTGACGAGTTTAAGAATTTGGTACGAGCTGAGTTTATACCCGCCGATAGTGTTCGACGTGCAAGAGACAAGCTAAGGACATTGCATGAGAAGTACTTTGTTGCCGCTTATCTCTCAGAGTTTAGAAATATGGCTCTGAGAATCCCTGGTATCTCAATGGATGAAATGCTAGATACGTTTGTCTCTGGACTTAAGCCAGAGATTAGGCTAGAAGTCTTCAAAAGCAATGTTGCGAACGTCGATGAAGCTACCCGAATAGCTCTGAATGTTGACAGTGCTTATGTGGATCTGGGATGTTCTCAAGGTTTGGTGAACAGTCGAGTTATGTTCCAAACCAGGCTCCCGTACCAATGGAGATCGGTAACGTGGAGTAGAGGTACAACCGTTGTCAAATTCGAAACAGAAATCGTCGATTTGATCCAAAGATAGAAAGGTTGTACAAGGAGAACCGCTGCTTTGTATGTCACAAAGTAGGTTGCAGGCCATGGAAGCATAATGAACGTGAGAAAAAGATTGCATCGAATAATGCTCAAGTTATTGACAATGACTCGGAAAACTAGGAGGTCGGCCGGAAGGAAAGAACACTACGATTGGGCCGAGTATGAGTGACTTTGAATGTATAGTTCCCGAAGGTAGGCAAATAAGATGAAGTATCCAGAGTTCAGTGTTGAAAGAAGAGATTTGCACTGGTGGTACCTCTGTAGTTGAGAAAAGTCAAGTAAGTCATGTATTGAGAGTCTCGAAGACTAGTTTGGAGTCCAATACTATCGTTAACTGTCTTGAAGACAACAACCAGATCAGTGAGGAAGATATTCCAGTGGAGGAAATAGTTGTACTTGATGGGAAACTGAAAGACCTGAAAGTGTCCGTCCTCAAGGACGATGATTGTAATACAAACGTAGTATCAAGGGATTTCGCAGCTCGGAACAGAGAAAGGTTTCGATTTAAGAATGTCAATGTCACTGTCAATCATTGGAGCAAGAAGTCAAAGGAAACAGCGTCTGAAGTCATCCTAGAAGCAATATTGAAGATTGGTTCCCATCTGTATACATCCAATTGTGTTGTTGCGAATTTTAGATATGATGTGCTTCTTGGAATGCCATGGCATGCTACCAACAATCCTGATATCGATTATCAAGAATGGATTGTTAAGGTTGGCAAACACGCGATTCCAATTACTTAAGATAATCCGAGGGAAGAAGTTAGAGTCACAAGCATTGGAGTTAAGAAATTCCGGAACATGATTAGAAGAAAGAATCATGGGAGAGATTTCAATGTGTATCAACTTGTTGATGTGAATGAGTTGAAGTTGACTAACCCCTCTGCAATCAAAGGCCAAAAGAATGCCAAATTGGAAAAGCTGCTGTTTCGATTTAAGGATGTCTTCAAACGGGAACTACCTACTGGAATACCACCAAAGAGAAGTGTGAATCTTGAGATTGAGGTTGAGAAAGGTTCAAAGCCATCTCATCGTCCGTTGCTTCAGTTATCCCCCGCGGATTTGAAAGCTGCAAAGAAATATGTTGAAGACTTGTTGAGAAAGAAGAAGATCAGGCCAAGTAAATCACCGTATGGATCACCGTTATTTTTCGTCCAAGAGAAAGAAAAATTGAGAGGAGTGGTCGGTTATAGAGCACTACATCGAATCACGAAAAGGAATAATGCTCCCTTGCCTAGATCAGATGACATGTTTGATAGGCTACGCGATGCAAGAGTCTTCTCAAATTTGTACTTGAAAACTGGTTTCCACCAAATACGGGTGAAGCCAGAGGATGTTGAAAAGACCACATTCAATACGAAGTATGGACAGTTTGAATATCTTGTAATGCCGATGGGTTTATGCAATGCTCCTGCTACTTTTCAGTCCCTAATGAACCGTATCTTCTACGATTGCATTGATGTCTTCATAGTCGCGTATATTGATGATCTTCTGATATTCAGCAAGGATGAAGAAAGCCATATCAAGCACCTTGAGATAGTGCTAAGTCGCCTGCAAGAACATGAGCTTTATGTTTCTCCAAAGAAATATGAATTTCTGAAGACAGATATTGAGTTCTTGGGCTTCATAGTCGGAAAAGATGGTCTTCGTGTTAGCCCAGAGAAAGTTGAGATTTTGAAGACATGGCTGAAGCCTAAAACGGTGACTGAGATAAGAAGTTTTATTGGCTTACTTCAATTCTTTCGCAGGTTTATTCCAAAGTTCTCGGAAATTGCGGCTCCTTTGACAGATCTGACGAGGAAAGATATTGGTGTTGGTAAATACAAGTGTGATGTTGCATTCCAAGAGCTGAACAAAGCCATCAACCGAGCTCCTATTCTTGTTGCCCCGGATTGGAACAAGAGTTTCAGAGGACACGCAGATGCCTCACAATTTGCGGTTGGAGGTACTTTAACACAACTAGATGGAAAAGGAAAGGATCGTGTAACTGCATTCTATTCCAAAAAGTTGCCCCCCACTGAAAGAGATTATTCCGCAAATGATAGGGAGCTTCTCAGTTTGATATCTTTTCTTCAAAGGTTCAGATGTTATTTGGAAGGTTCATCATTTGAGATCATTACTGACAATCAGGTCCTCAAGCATTTATTCACTAAGCCTAAGTTGAGTCGGAAAGAGGAAAGGTACATCGAAACGCTTGGTAACTTTGAAATATTTCCAATTACCTTGAAGCAAGGAAAGATTCATGTACTTGGTGACACTTTGTCGAGAGCTCCTCATGTAATCAACTCTGAGGATATGGATTACCCTTCAGTTAATGATGTGGAAGTGCTATCTATTAATCTTGATGATATCCGTAGTAGTTATGATGGTGATCAGTTCTTTGGACCTATTGTTGGAGCCTTTGATGGAAACTGGCCTTCTGATGAAATTAAAAAAATGCAGCTTGAAAAGATAATTCATGTTTGTAAGAGAGTGGGAAAACACTTATGTATAGTAAGAAACTATGTGTTCCGAGGAAGAGTGTTTCAGATGTACTGCAGTTAGCACACGATTCGAAGATAAGTGGAGATTTTGCTTTTGCTAAGACTTTATTCAAGGCGTTCGAACTATCATTGGAGGCATAAGACACGTGATGTTCGAAACTATGTTCAAAGATTTCTTCGTTGTCAGCGAGCAAGGGATTCGAATCAGAAGAAAATGACGGCTCCCACATCTTTAGAGATGCCTGAAAGAAGATGGGGATATTTAGCTACTGACTTTATAGTACACCTTCCAAGGACCAAGAATGGAAAAGATGTAGTTACGACATGGGTTGATCGCCTTACAAGAAGATTTCATTTCATTTCGTGCAATGTGAATGACACAGCCGTGGACGTTTCTACTTCGTTCTTTAGTAATATATTCAAACTCCATGGTTTACCTGACAACGTTGTTTCCGACAGAGACCCTAAGTTTACTTCAAAGTTCTGGGAAAATGTTATGAAGCTATGTGGAGTTAAGTTGAAGATGTCTTCAAGTCGTCATCCACAGACAGATGGTGCGTCTGAGATTATGAATCGTATGGTTGAGAACTACCTACGATGTTATTGCTCGTATCATCAGGATGATTGGGATGAATTGTTACCTGCTGCTGAGTTTGCATACAACTCGTCTGTGACTGAAGACTTGGGAATGTCGCCATTTGAATTAGAATTGGGTTATAATCCAAAGACACCTCTTGATATGATTTCAAGAGCAGAGATACCGATTGAGAGCGTTGAAGATTTTTAGTTAAGGCTGAAAAACTCTTTGAAAGATGCTAAGTTCTCGTACAGAGTGTCTAAAGCGAGACAAAGTGCAGTCTCCTCTCAACGATATCAAGCTCCTAATTATCAAGTTGGATCGAAATTTTGGTTGAATAAGTCTTTGTTTACGGATTTATACTCAAGATCGCAGGCAACGCAGAAACTTACGGCTAGAAGATATGGGCCATTTATGGTGAAGGCGTTAATTGGAAAGAACGCTTTGAGGTTGAGTCTACCTAGTCATCTCAAGATCCATCCTGTCGTTCATGTTATCCACACAACTCTATACAAAGGCCAGCCTGCCGATATTGCCCTTTCCATGCCTGAGAGGCCCGATCCTCTCCCCATGACTGAAGGAGAAGAACAAGTTGTTGGCCGTATATTGAAACATAGGAAGAGAGGACGAGGATATCAATTTCTCACTTTGATGCAAGGGGCGCCAACTCATGAAACTGAGTGGCAGCCGACAAGAGATTTCGTAGATCGTGATGGTACCGTATTAGAAGCTTGGCACAAGTACATTGTTGAACATGGGCTACTCCCCGAATATCATTGACGAGGACGTCAATAGAGAGGTGGGAATAGTGTAACAAACAAATAGTTTATGGATTGTTCTAATAGGTCCTGGATCATTCCGAACATTTACCAGCAATGAAATTAGCGTGGCAAATACGATTTTTGGATTTTTCTTTTGCGTGTGGTTTTTATATTGCATTGCTGTAACGCTTGTAGACGTTTCTAATTAGTGTTCTAGAATAGTTTAGCGCACATTAGAAGTGTCTAGTTAGTTTCTTTGATATGTGTGATTTTACATCCATTTACGGGGGTACAAACCACCATGAAAGAGGTCGCAGATGCCGAATAGCGGCATCAACAACCATCAAACATTTTCAACATCGATCAAAGTCAACATTTGAGTTTATTTTAACTGTCTTCCTTTGCCCCAACTACTCTCTCGTTTCATCTTTCTAGATTGAATAAAGATGTCTGCTTTCTTTTTTATTACACAACGCGGTCCTCAAAAGCTCCCCTGGTTGTCAGGCCCCTGAATCGTCACGGAAAACACACCCCAAATTCTCCCCATTAAAATAATGGGAGAAAGGTCAGAGTTTTCATCCGACTGAATACGAGTTACCCGTTTGAAGGGAGAAAGGTTTGGGAGTTTTTCCTCCTGGAAGATATATTCGATCTATCTTGAAGTTTTCCAGAAATTCACAATCGACTCACAATGGTGTGCCGACACAGTAATGAAAGTGTCGATGCTGTGATAGTTGTCGTTATAAAAACGACCTTTTCTGCAGGAGAGCGATTCTCTCCACAAACTTCTGTCTTCCCCTTCCCTGTCAGTTTTCAAAAAAAAACTCTTCCCATTAATTTTCTTTCACGAACAAAATCATGAAACGAATTTTCTCACATGAACCTGAATTCATTGTATAACTCCATTTCTTTTTTGTCTTTGAGCATTTTCGCACTCCTTTTTCATAAAAAAATTTTCGGCGCGGGATCTGCTTCGTCCTTCAATTCAGTTCCGATATTTTACGAAGCAGATTTTTTTTATTGCCCTGGCTGTATGCAAATTCAAAGCAGCGGCATTGACCCGCATTATGATTTAGCCCAAGGCCGTGAGTCTTTTCGAAGGTATCTCCATATTTAAAGTTTGAAATAGATGTAGTTGAGGAAAAAACCAACCATAAACTACCCCTCGACTCACCCTTTTTTTGCCCTAACCATGACCAAACTCCGCCCACCCCTTACCATCGCCGAGTTATCCCGAGGACGACGCTTCCTCAACGCTTTGGCCTTGATAGGCAGTAATCTAACCAACTATGATGATTATTGGAGAAGAATGGACCGCGAACGAGTTCGGGAGTGAGTTCGCTGGCACTGCTTCGAGGAGGCCAAAGAGGCAGAGTAAGAGGTAGAGAAAGAAGAGCCAGAAAAGGAATTAGAAGAGGAGGAGCCTGAGGCTGAGGTGGAGGGATCGGAAAGTGAGTGGGACTGGGGGATCCGTGGGAGCCACTATTGTACAACGGAGGGGGAGCTGTTGTGGATAACGGAAGGAATACTACAGGAATAATTGCTATCTATTACTCCTCTGACAAGGTTGAAGAGGAGGTTGAAGAGGTGGACGAGAAGGATGAGGGGGAGGGAAACATGGAAATTGTTGGAATGGTGGGGTGGGGGCTGGACAGTACAGACCAGGTGTTCCCGACGCTGGAACTGGATGGGGGCATTTTCAGTGGTTTAGATACCTCCCAGGAGAAAATAGAGAATTGTAAGCCGTTCGCGGATATTTTTAGGGACTGATTGAGTGGAATGGATATTTCGGAGGAATTTTTTGGCTATGATCTCCAGAAGTAAGATTTTAAGGAATAAATCTATATATTTGTCCTGATATTATCTGCTCTAAGTTTTTTTCTTTAGCACGATTGTATTTGATGCACTTTTTGTTACTTAGCATGTTTTTTTGAGACTTTAATGTTGGCCAAAAAGTATACATAAGCAGACTAAACTGCTTTCTCTTGTTGCGGAGGTCAAGAAGGTGGGCAAACAAATTCAAGTCAAGTCTCGCGTAGTAGAAAGTTGAGAGTTAACTTCAGAACCAAGAACCATTTTTCTTACGCTGGTCACAGAGCATCAGTGGTAGAGCCTGCTCCTTCTATAAGTGCTCGCAGTCCTCTCAACTATCGTCATTAGCCAACCCTTTTTGTTCGTTCAAATATACCACTGAAGCATTTTTGTCGCTTGCAACACCTCATTCTTGGGATAATTGGTTCTGAGCATCTTTCCTCCCGATGATTTAACCCTATCAATATTGGCGGGAACGGCGACCTTTTAATGTAAAAATGTGATACTGTATCTTTAGTTTTTATTATGTCGATACATTTCAACAAAACATATCTCCAAGACCATTATTCACTTCCCATACTGGACAAAAGACACGTCAGCATTCCCGTCCAAGCAGAATTTTTCGCGGGCAACCCTATGCTCCCTCTCCCGGTAGCGTATGAATTCACAGTCTCCTCGCCTTTCCAACAGTGTTTCCTTACCAAAGGAGCCCGGGAAGCGCGCACGGCGGCAAATGCTGCGGAACTACGGAAGCTGAGGGACTTTACGACCAATATCGCCGCATTTCCTTGTCAAGCTCTACCTGGACGCTCGAAACTCGGATGTCCTTTTGTCCCGCTAGCCTTTGACTCCCTGTGACGCCGGTCTACGACCACATCTAAGGTGATCGGCGATTACGCCGCTGTCATTTCGGCCCGTATGGGAAGCTCTAAGGCACAAAGGTGTCAATTTGGCTTTATCAAAAGCCAAGCTATGCCATTTAGTCCACGTGTGCAGCTTCAGTGATTGTTCGTAGTCTGTAACATGCAGATTTGTGCTTCCTCCTTCAAAGATAGTTAAATTTAGTGCTCCTGCACGTCGCACTTCCCCAGTATGTTGATGCAGCACACTTGTCTGTCAGGAACACTGACTAGTCGGACTACCTCGCCATGACATACAGTGACTTCACCTTACTTGCCTCGAGCCTGCCTTCTAGCGACTTTGCACCGAATTAATTCCGTTTACTGGTTCCCCCATGCGGACCGCTTTGTACTAATTATTGGAAGCGCTTTGTAATATAGGCTAACTTCTTTTTAAATCATGAAGTCAACCCACTTTTTCCTCTTTCAGAAGTTACTACGCATTCATCACGAGATTTGGCAGGAGTAGGCTCATCTCTGACCAATTTTCTACCTCAGGAGGCTGACACCCTGATGCTTATGAGGTGATTGATAGGGATAAATCGGCAGGGAAAGAGATCCTCAGAACCAATTACCCCAAGAAGGAGGTGTTGCAAGCGACAAAAGTGCTACCATGGTATAGTTGAACGAACAAAAAGGAGTGCATAGGGAAGACAGTTGAGCGGGCTACAAGCCAGTATGGAAAGGGCAGGGTCAATCACTGATGCTCTGTGACCAGCGTAAGAAAAATTTTTCTCGGGTCTGAAGTTGACTTTCCACTTCCTACTACTCGGCAATTGACTTGAAGTTGTCTGCCAACTTGCTTGACCTCTCCACGAGGAAGCCTTTTACTCAGCCTATATAGACATTTTGCTACTCCTAAAGTCCGAACAAAACTACAGAAGGTACCAGGAAATGCATAAAAAACAATTTTTGTGGACAATACACTCTAAACAAAAGATACTTAAGAAACTAACAATCAATGAGGTCCTCTTATTTCCCATTCTCTAAATTAGATCCAAACAACTCCTCTGAAATATCCATGCTGTCCAAGCAGTCCCCACAAATATCTGCGAACGGCTCATAGCTCTCTATTCCCTCCTGGGAGGTATCTAAACTACTAAAGATATCCCCATGCGACTCCATCTTCGGTAACACTTGCTCCATACTCTCTAGTCCAGGCCCCACCAGTTCAACACTTTCCATAACCCCTGTTCCCTCATCCACCTCGTCATCGTCCTCATCATCCTCCTCTTCCTCCTTTTCATCCACCTCATCCTTCCCATCCTCCCCGTCCTCCTCTTTATTAACCTCACAGACCCAATCATGGGCTACCCACTCCTCAAAGGTCTCCCCAGCTCCCTCCTCGATGTCCCACTTCCACCCCTTACCTACCTTCTCCGCCTCATCCTCAATAAAAAGGCGACGCACGAATTCAATAACCTTCTTTTTGGTTTGCCGGCGCAGGTAGTCCTCGCGGTCAGTAGGTCCGAAAGGGAGTAGAGAAATAGAGTTTAGGGGGCGGGGATGGCAACTTCTGGAAATGACTTTTGAGGGGCGTAGATTGGTTATTTTGGTAGGATTTGGGGAATGGGAGGTAACGGAGGGTGTTTTGGGTGTGTGGTGGGAGATTTTTGATGAGCAAAATGATCGGGGACGCTTAAAATTTGGAATAAAGGGGATTAACTAGGCTCGCGGGGCAGGTGCTATAGATTAGGAAAGGGTAAAATAAATCTATAAGGGATTTTGTAGTAGTACATTTGCGCCCTTTTTCTCAATAAAACGAATTTGGAGGAGGAGGTAAGCTAAAAGGGAAAAAGAACTTGATTCGGGGTCAATTCAGAGGGGTAGATACAGTATAAAAATATCTAGATAAAATGGAAGTAAATTTGGAGAGGACCGCGGTAATGATAAGCGGGGCTCAGGGAGGACGAGGAAGGACCGGAACTATAAGCAAATTTGGACAAGGAGAGGTAGTACAGTAAACTAAAGGTCTGTAGTTGACGGCGACAAAAAAAATCCGTTCCTATCAGCACGCGCCTAACAGTGATAACTGACCTTAGGAGGAATGCAGGCATAGGGCCTGTGGAAATCGCGCTTTATCAACAGAATAGGGAAGTACAACGTATAGGGCGCTGAAATAATAAAAAATAAAAATAACTACTTTTAAAGAGGAGGTGAACCTTTGCTTGTTATGGACTTCGAATAATCATTGAAGCTGCACACATGGACCAAATGACATAGTTTATCATTTGATAAATCCAAATTGACACCTTTAACTTTGAGCTTCCGATACCGGCCGAGATGACAGGCGAGTAATAGTCGACCACCTTAGATGTGGTCGCAGGCCAGCGTCCCAAGGATTCAAAGGCTAGTGACACAAAACTCCATCCGAGTTTCGAGCGTCCAAGGGGGCGTTTGAGTTAAAAAGGGAAAAGGTTTCGGTGTTTTACTCTTGGAAGATATATCCGATCTATCGTTAAATCAAGTGGGTTCCTAAAAGAAGCATTTGGGTTACTTTACTAGAAACGGAACATAAGGTGCAATTCCCATCAGCCTGTACATTGCGGCGGCGGCAGAGAAAACTCTACTGTGAAAATGGGAAATCTATGGACCGGCAACTAAAAAGTTGTTGCAAGCCCTGTCAGCAGACATGTGGCGTTCGAGGAAACCATTAACTGAAAAGGAAAGAGCGTCCCGGTAGACCTTAGCCAGAAATGGTGACGATTTTGGTGGCTAAGTCCCTCAGGTTCCGTAGCTTCGCAGCATTTGCGGCGGCGCACGTTTCCGACCTCCCTTAAGAAGGAATCACTGTTGAAAAGGCAAGAAGACTGTGACTTCATACGTTATCAGGAGAGAGGGCGTAGGGTTGTCCGCAAAATTAGTCGTGTGGACGAGGATGCTGGCGGGATGGGCGTCGAGTCCGGGAAGCAGGTACACTATATTGCGATGGACGCTGGCTCCAGTGGCTTTGAGTGGGTCTTTGCCGAGAACTTTTGCCACAGTTTCGTGGCGGTTCTTCCAACCGAAGACGTAGTCACAAACGTCAGCAGCAATGGAAATTTATGGAAAGATGTTGACGAAATTGATCCAAAGGCATGCTGCAGTCGCTGTCACGTCAATCGCAGCTTGATTCCGAGCAGGGCTCGAGCCAGCATTCAAGGCATATTTTGCGCGCTGCATGAAAAAGGTTTGGGTATAGCGTCTGGCGCACATCTTACAATATACTGTAGTCCTCGCCCATGAACCCTGAGGGTTTAATTCCACTCTATCTCTACAGTGGACATTACTTCGATATTTATATATATTAAAGTCTCTCTAGGCCATAGAATATATAGATAATTACTAGGGTATATATGTATATACTCTAGTAAGATTTCCCGGCATGTTAAGGCTAGTCAACGGTGCCGGGATTGTGTGTAAGTATTGCAATTGCCGCACTCAGGTGAGCAAAGGGAGCAACCAATTCATCGATCTCCTACTACTGTAAGACCCAGCTAGCAAAAACATTTCTGTTTTTTCAGAGTCGCCAGCAAGCGCCACTCTGCTTTTTTCTTTGGAATTCACGACATACTGTACTGTACCACCGTATTTCCCGTTTAACCACTGTATTTCCCGTCGTTCAATCCGCTACTGCTTCATTTATCACTGGAACCGGCTGAACATGTCTTTCAAATACTTAAGCACCCCAAATCTTTCACCTTGCAGAAATTTGCAACTAAACAGAGCGGTGGCGACTCCAGCCCAGATACCAACTTTTGTGCCGTTGCATAAAATTCAATTTCCGTGTATGAAAGGTGAGGGACTTTAAGTGAGAGATGAGTAAATTATTTTTTACATCTAAAGGTCAGATTAAATAGTTCATGGCAAATAGTCTGCAATGTTAAGTAATTTCTGTTGGTAATACTTCGTAACGGAACGGAAAATCTGCATGAACTCTTTACAATATCGGTTAAGTGAACAACGAAACTAACATACCGTTCATGTACTGCACAATACGTCCTTAGGAGACGAAACTCGAGGTGAGTGCTCTGGTCGAGATATAATGGCAATTGCAAAAAGGGGGGGATGGTGTGGTGCTTTGGTGTGAATAAGCTGAACCGACTATTTCTCAGGCAATTCAAGGGTGAACTGCCTGGGCAGTTAAATATTTAGTATGCACCAGTCGTCTGTATGAGTAGTATTTCTTCAATGGCACTTCTGCACGTCCGAGTGCTCCTTTTCATACTCGCAAAGATTTACTCACGCATCGTAAGTTTGGTGACTCACAGTGAAAAAGGATAACAGGCTGCAAATGTATTAGAGGAATTATTATTATTATGAGGACAACGAGGACCGTTTCCTCGGAGGACGTTCAAAACTGTAACTTGACTGAACTAATACACAGACACGCCAACCCTAGTCTCTTGTTGTGGAAACTTGGAGTTTGGCGTCTCGATCCGCCCTGGGGTACTCAGTCCTGAGTGCTACGGGCGCAACGCAGCCAAGTCAGGATGATGTAGGCCAAGGTCTTTCGCAACCCTAATCTCAGTGGAGTTAGGCGAGTGCTAGAGAAACCGGACGAGTTGTTCAGTCTGGTTTACCGATGAGACGCTTTGTCCTCAAGGTAGAGGTGGTCGATGCCGAGGCGTGGTCACAGATAAGTACTGTGTCCCGCCGAGGCGTCGTTGACGGGATTGGCTTCTTTGTTTTTGGATCTAAAATACAATCAACTGTAAGCTACAGTTGCACTTGTGACTGTAATTGTGAAGACTTCCTCTCGTAAAAGATCACCCTTTGGATTAACGTCTGACGCAGTAAGCGGTTTGAGTGACTTCTCGTCGCTTTGCCTCAACATAAGCAATTTGTGTACAATCTCCACTTTGGGTGTGTTTGTCTGGGAAGCTTTGGGAGAAATGGAATATATCATGGTGAAAGAACTTTAATGCATTCAGTATCTACTGGAGTTCGCATATATGTGAATACTCTTTCGATGGTATTCTGAATCACTTCTACCTCCTGCTCTAGCTCAAGCTCTTCTCTCCCACCTTTCGTACCGCTTCCTCCCGTCTTCTCCCCCTTTGCCCCGCGCCCCCGCATCTCCTTGTCGCCTTGCTGCGGCTACGCTGCGGCGCGCGCGCGACCGGCTGGTCGCATCTTAACCCTCCTCTCCCCTCCAAGTCTCTCCCGTTCTTCCGAGTAACGAGTTTTTTTCCCAGTCCCCTTTTTTTTATCTCTTTCCTTGCTTCCTATTGGCTGAGACCCTTTTTTTTCGATCTCCCGAACCTACCCTCCCTCCTTGCACCATGCCATCCCGCTCTCGTGCTGCGCAATCGGAGGCCATCGTCTCGCTAACCCACGCTTCTATGGATTACCTCGTGCGTTGCGCCTCCATCTTCGACGGCCTCGTCGACCTCACCGATCTCACCGCTACAGCCTCCTTTCTATCTTGCGTCTCCGAGTCTCCCGTTGCCATTGCCCTATCCCCGTCCCTCCAGCACAACCCCCAATTCCGCTCTATTCTAGCCATCTTGAACACCCTTGCCGGCTCTCCACAGGTTTCTTCGCCGTCGTCTCCGCTGGCTTCCCCGTCCGTCTCCGCTCAACCAAACACACCTGCAGGCTCTCCGCAGCCCTCGACGCCCGCCCCTGCCCTACCCCCTCCGACCGCTCCGTCCCCCGCCCCGTACCTCCGTACCGCCACCACCCCAGCACCCGCTCCGAAACCGCTTCAACGCCTTCCCTTCCTCGGTCGCCACGGCCTCACCCACCACGCTGACCTCTCCGACAAGCGCCTCTCGGCAAAATTCGCGGGCAGAGTCCGCCACGCCACCCGCGGCCTGTTCGGGGGCAACCGAAAACGCGTTGTTGTCGTCACTGCCCCGCCTGACGCCCCTGTCCATGACCCCTCCGCCTCCCGCCGGGCGATATCTAATGGCGGTTTCCCTGGCTCTTGCTCCATCCTGCCCTCTTCTTCTCCGAACGTCTTCCTTGTATGCGCCGCCGAACGTGACCTGCTCTCCTTAGAGCCAGCCTACTCCGCCCCTTGGCGCCTTGGCAAAGACCTCTGACAACTTCGATCCTCCTACCCTGGATTTCTCCGCAATTTTCGACCTCCGTACAGACCTTCCACCCCCCCAACTTCTCTCCGTTTTCCCTGGCCTTCGCTCCGAAATCGCTCGTCTGGAATCCTCCTCCTGCCAGTGGTACCCCGCACCTGCCTTCGCTCACGCTGTCCGCGAAATAGAATCGGTGGTTTACAATACTCTTTGTCAAGACGCCTCCTTTGCCACTTCTCATCCCCCCCCTCCTCCCCCCCCCGTTCCCGGTCGCCTCGACTAAGCGCCGACGTGTCCCCCCAACTCCGATTGATGCTGACAGGTTTACACTAGTGCCACGAGCTGGGGCTTCATCTCCAGATGCCCCTACCGTACCTTCGCCCCACCCGGCCCCTGTTGCCCCGCCCGCGGGCGCCGGATACTCCGTTCTTGAACACGTTCCTATTCCGGAGTCTATGGACGATGACCAGTAGGCCTCACGTGGAAACTTCATACCGGCCGACCGCCAGTTACCACTCCGAATTTTGTCCCTCCCTCCTCTCCATCTTTCAACTTCCGATCCCGTCCATCTCCTACTTACCCAATTCTCTGCGTTCCGAGTTCCGTAATCTCTTTTATTGCCTTCTGCATGCCTACAACCACGCCCACTCCCCTGCATATCGCGTGGAATGCCTCACCCGTCTCCTCGTAGTTGGTAAGCTGGTCCTTTGGAAAAACGGCCGGCGGGAACCCCGTAATCGCAACCGCGCCTCCGTCCACCGGCTTCTCCGATCCCGCATCTCCATGGCCCTGGAAGGACGCTGGCAAACGCTCTACTCAGATGCACTTGACGCCTTCGGTTCCCCATTGCCATCCACCTCCTATTCCCACCCCTGTCCCACCACCCGCTGCCGCCGCTTTATCCAGCAGGGGGCCCTCACTAAGGCTGTCGCCGCACTCTGCTCTACCACCTCACCGGCACCGGCTACTCTCCAGAACAAATCCCTCCTTGCTTCCCTGCATCCCTCTCCAAGTGTCCCGGTTACCCCAACTCCGCGCCACTTGCTGCCCCCCGCCTTTGTCTTTACCCGAGGCCGAGGTTCGCCGTCAGCTCGCCTTCCTACCACACCACAGCTCTCCGAGCCCTGACGGCCTCCGCCTATGCGTCTTCAAATCCCTCTCCTATGCACCAGGCGGTGATACCGCAGATCGCTCCGCCCTGTCTCAGCTCACAATCTTTGTGAACTCTGCCGTTGACGGCCGACTCCCAACTGAACCCCGTCATGTCTTCGCCGGGGCTACCCTACTCGGCATCCCAAAGGCCCGCGGCGACAGTCTCCGCCCCATCGCCATGGGTACGGTCCTTTGACGCTTCATCTGCCGCCTCGTCGTTCGGCACTTGCCTACACAACCCACCGTCGTCTCTTATTTCCTTCCTCACCAGCTCGCCGTCGGAGTCCGCCACGGAACAGAAGCCATCATTCATGCGACACGGGTTCTCTCCACCCGCCCTGACAGCGCCAGCTTCACTGTCCTTCAAATTGACGCGTCAAACCCCGTTCAACAAAATCGAGCGCCACAAAATTCTGCTCGAGACGGCCAACCATATCCCCGACCTCGCCTGGTTTGTGCACTACTTGTGTGGAGGTGATTCCACGCTCATGTTCGGTTCACACATCCTGCACAGTCGCACAGGCACCCACCAGGGAGATCCGCTCGGAAGCATCCTGTTTGCCCTTGGCATCCATCCATTGGTCAGCCAGCTCTCATCACGCTTTCCCGCCATACGCCTAAACGCTTGGTTCGCCGACGACGGTACCATCATCGTCCCTGTCAACCTCGCTTCTGAGGTTCTCCGCTTCATCTCAGACCGTGGAAAGCCACTCGGGTTCTCTATCAACGTGACGAAAACAACGCTATGGCGTCCTGGCCCGGATCCCCTCCCCGTGTCCCTTCGGTGTGCCATACCCTGCACGATACGTTCCGACAATTTCGTGACAGTCCTCGGATCCCCAATCGGCACCCCTCAAAGCTGCCAGTCTTTTCTTGCCTCCCGCGTACATGCCATTTCCGAGGTTTGGTCGCGCATCTCCGGATTGAATGACCCTCAACTGGGCTACCAACTACTGCGACACTGTGCCAGTTCCTGCCGCCTGATCTATGTTCTTCGCTGCACCCCGCCGCATCTCACTCTTTCCGGAGCTCAAACCTTTGACTCTGGAATGCGAAGGGTGTTCGAAGACATGCACCGTCGTCTCCCAGACAGTGCCTGGCTCACCGCCCAGCTTCCACTACGTATGGGAGGGCTCGGACTTCCCCTAACAGAAACCATCGCAGAGGCATGCTACGCTGGCTCTGTTCTCTCCTGCTACCCACTTCTTCGCCTCCTCCTCGGTGATTGCTTCGACGTCTCGCCCTTGATCTCAACGCCTCTCGCCTCTATCCGGGACAAATACAGCCTCCTCGACAGCTTCTCCCCCCCGCCGTCCTTGCTGGCCTCGCGCCTCTTCTTCCCCGGCCTGTCTGACTTCCAGACAACTGCTACTGCTGAGATCACAAAGGCGCTTCGCGCCAAACTTCTCTCTTCCGTCGACCTCTCCTCCTCCGAAGGCTCCCGGCTACTCCGCCGCCTAGCTTCCGTCGCTTCTTCCCACGCCTCCCGTCCCTTTCACAACCTCCCGCAGAGCCATCTCGGTACCCGGGCCGCTCCTGAAGTATGGCGAACCATGGTTTGCCTCCGTCTTGGTGTCCCCATCTTCTCTGGCACACAACCCTGCACCTATTGCGCCGCCGCCCACTTCCGCACTGTCCCCACCCTGGATCCATACGGACACCATGCCTCTGTCTGTCCCTGTGCCGACGGCTCCATTCGGCGCCACAATTTTGTTCGCGACCGCCTCATTTCCGAGGTATCACGCTTATCAATTGGGATTCGCCCTGTCCGGGAATGGACCTTCCCGCAAGACTTGCCCCGACCCTCCAACTCCCGCCGCCGCCTCGACATCTACATCGATGATATCCAGTTCTCTCCCGTCCCGCAGGGCTACGACGTCACTGTCATCAGCCCCCACTCCGCTCCATACGCCCAACAGCGGATTCACACGCCCCTCGCTGCCCTTACTGCATCTGAGCGCGCGAAATCTCTCCGCTATGGCCACCTCTGCTCCGAACTACGTATCGACTTCCACACGATGGCTTTCGATATATACGGGTCTGCCGGTCCCGGTGCCGAACGAGGTCTGTCCAGAATTGCTGAGTACATCGCACTACGTAAAGGTAGTAGTCCTGCCTTCGAGCGCGATCGCTTGTTCACGATTATCAGTTCGCTCGTACAACAACGAACTTCTGTCGCGATCAACCGACGACTACTCGACCGTTCCTGGCTCGGATAGATTTTTCCCCTTTTGAGGGCCGCTAGCCCCCCCTTTTCTGCTTGGTAAAGTCTTCTTCTTCTTCTTCTTCTACTGTCCAGGAGTAAAACACCCAATCCCTTTCTACTTGGGGGATTGGAGCGCCGTGATTACGACTTTCACGGCTCCAATGCTAAACTCAGATATGAAATGAGGGGATTTTTGGGTTATTTTAATGCATGGAAAATGTGGTCGGTTATATCCACGAGGCTAATGATATGAAATGTTATTGGCTTACAGCTAATCATCCGATTAGATCGTAATCTTAATAGGCGGTCAAGCAGTGCACGCTGCCGCGGCCGTAATGTCCAACGCAGCCTGTCTGCTGGGGGGCCTTGAGCCGGCTTTCTAGGGTAATTTTAGAGGTATTACTGGGCACCCTGTAGGATATTTCGGGCCACAACCGACCATATTTTTCAAATATTAAATCACCCCACATTTTCCCCCGTGTATTCTAGAAATGACAGATGAGTAAATTATTTGTTTGTTCATCGATCATTAGATAGATACTGAAGTAAAGGTTCTCATACATCTGTCACAGTAAACAAAGCCCCTCTTTTCCCCCGGTAGCGAGCCGGCTAGGTTGACAACGTTAGCAATGTGCCCAGAGGCTTGGGACGCAGTTTGGCAAATGTCATGTAAAACTCTACTTATGAAAACTCACTGTTGCTGGCTCCTTGTTGGTTACTGTGGTACTAGGAGAGTCCTCTGAGAGACCTTTTGTGCAGTGACAATTCTAGTGACTAGGGTGCAGAGTTTTCCTTACTGTGCTTCTACGTGGTTCCTGGAAGGGTGGCTCGTCGGAGGAGGCGGAGGACAGAACAGAGCATGGGGGATGGCGGGAGCCAGTCTTTGGTATGGGTCCAATAGATGGGCTTCGAACTAAATTTGCGCACCCACAAAGCGGATGACGTGGAAGGTAATTGAATTCTGGACCACATTTGCAGCTACGACGGCAGCCAAATCGGGTAGGGCATAGCTAAACAGCATGATCCCAAACAGCATCCACCAGTTTGTGGGAGAAGGTGAAGGTTTAACGTTGAGTACGTATTTGTCAAATACTGCAATATCAAAGTTGTCTTTCTCGGAGCATGGTCGCACAGTGAGTAGAGCAGACCACAGTGGGGGAATTGTTTGGCGTTTCAGTATTGAAAGTTCTTTACTTCAGATAGGATAGATTTTCCCCTTTTGAGGGCCGCTAGCTCCCCCTTTCCTGCTTGGTAAAGTCTTCTTCTTCTTTTACTTCACACCTAAACGCCTACGCTTACACCCTGGTGTTTTCAACCTTTTGAATTCTCGGCTTGCCGAAATTTCAACGGGGGAATTTTATTCCGTCCCCTTTTCTGGAGTAGGCATAGCTCAAGCCCACGCCAGGTTGTGCCTATTTAGCAGCCCCAATTTAATCTTTAAATAAAGATCCAAATCCCCCCCCCCTTAACCCCTACTGTCGGACACATCGGCTAATGATATCTTCCACATATCAAAGCCCCCGAACCTTCCTTCCATTGAAAGAATTTCATGCATGGTAGTGCCTTAGGGGTGCGCCCTTTTGAAGAAAGCAATGAGGCTATGTTGGAAACTTTAGCTGCGGATGCGAAGTGTAATGTGAGCATGTGCTTCTTCAAGAGAGAACCGCACTGGTTAAAATGTCACTGGGTTTCGCAAGATTGACTGTTAGAGATGGGAGTTTACGCTTATTCTCGCCAATCAACAAGAAAAGCTACTGTAGTCTGAAGCGGATTGAAAGATAGGAAGTGGGCTGAGCGACTGGTCTCCATGCCAGATTAGAAGAAGACAGTAAAGAAGAAGATGAAGACTTTACCAAGCAGAAAAGGGGGGACTAGCGGCCCTCAAAAGGGGAAAAATCTATCCGAGCCAGGAACGGTCGAGTAGTCGTCGGTTGATCGCGACAGAAGTTCGTTGTTGTACGAGCGAACTGATAATCGTGAACAAGCGATCGCGCTCGAAGGCAGGACTACTGCCTTTACGTAGTGCGATGTACTCAGCAATTCTGGACAGACCTCGTTCGGCACCGGGACCGGCAGACCCGTATATATCGAAAGCCATCGTGTGGAAGTCGATACGTAGTTCGGAGCAGAGGTGGCCATAGCGGAGAGATTTCGCGCGCTCAGATGCAGTAAGGGCAGCGAGGGGCGTGTGAATCCGCTGTTGGGCGTATGGAGCGGAGTGGGGGCTGATGACAGTGACGTCGTAGCCCTGCGGGACGGGAGAGAACTGGATATCATCGATGTAGATGTCGAGGCGGCGGCGGGAGTTGGAGGGTCGGGGCAAGTCTTGCGGGAAGGTCCATTCCCGGACAGGGCGAATCCCAATTGATAAGCGTGATACCTCGGAAATGAGGCGGTCGCGAACAAAATTGTGGCGCCGAATGGAGCCGTCGGCACAGGGACAGACAGAGGCATGGTGTCCGTATGGATCCAGGGTGGGGACAGTGCGGAAGTGGGCGGCGGCGCAATAGGTGCAGGGTTGTGTGCCAGAGAAGATGGGGACACCAAGACGGAGGCAAACCATGGTTCGCCATACTTCAGGAGCGGCCCGGGTACCGAGATGGCTCTGCGGGAGGTTGTGAAAGGGACGGAAGGCGTGGGAAGAAGCGACGGAAGCTAGGCGGCGGAGTAGACGGGAGCCTTCGGAGGAGGAGAGGTCGACGGAAGAGAGAAGTCTGGCGGGAAGCGCCTTTGTGATCTCAGCAGTAGCAGTTGTCTGGAAGTCAGACAGGCCGGGGGAAGAAGAGGCGCCGAGGCCAGCAAGGACGGCGGGGGGGAGAAACTGTCGGGGATGTTATATAGAAAGGGTATGCAAAAGTGCCAGCGCAGCAAGCAAACGTTTTGCTGTGCCAGCGCAGCACCTGTGACAGCTCAGCAGGAATGCGTATATATTTTATGAAATTAATCTAGTACCAAATGCTACTGTAGCCATTAGAATTTTTTTTATGGTGGACTAGTTCTATACTGAACTGTACTGCACTTCCAAATACAGTGCAGAAGGGCTACAAAAAAGTCTATATGAGGGCTTGCGTACCGAGTAGCGGAACAAGTCCAAGGAAAAGAATCATCAGCCATCAGACGGAAGAAGTAAACACTTGTTCTTGCCGCAATAAGGGGAAGCCAACCCATCGAGCACAACGGTCAGTAGTTGTGTCAGAATTTGTAAGCTCGGCTTGTAGGGCTTACAGTAGACTTCCACCAGCAACCTTGCTGCGTGCTACACGTGTCATACCTTTTGGGCTGTGAAACTACATTCGCGAATTATCCTCACAGTGTCTTCAGTTTTAATCCACACTTTGTCCTTACAACTGCATACTACTCCACTGAACAAAAGCCTGAAAATCCCTTCGTCAACCGTGAACCAGATTATTATTTCTCACACACTAAATTTCTGTTGGAAACAAGTCAGAACTTATCGTAATGTTTAGGTCAGTGATTAACATAGATCAAGGAAGCACTGCCGATATATCGGACTTGTTTCTGTCTGAGATAGCACTGGAAAATGTCTCTCAAGAGGTTCTAGGACTCATCAACTCAACTCGAATACTCGAGAATCGTGTCTCCGCTCGGTCTATGACTGGACCTCAAGTAGTAGATGATGTTGCCGAACTTATTCCACCTGCTGTATTGTTCTCTTCTGCCATACAAGCTCGGCCTATTGCTTATAAAGCACTTCTTGACTGGTTGAATGACCGTGGGGCAAATATGCCGCCGCATAGCTCCCGTCGTGTTATCCGCCAGCTAGCCGCTAATCTCTACACTGAAGACGAAGACAAGTTAGCTGCAGAAGAAATAACAAAGGACATAATGAAATCAGGTCGTCGTACAACACGAAGAGGCCAGGAGCAATCAGCCACCGAAGATGGGCAATCTCTTGCTACATCCGTCCCCACGCATCAGGACAAATTGGCGTACTACATCGGCTCTAGATTCCGTGACAAGGACCGAAAGTTCTCGGGAGACCTTGGTGAGTCATGGATGGAACATGTTGCCGAGTACCAACAAGTCGCTCGTGACTATGATCTCAGCACCGCGCAGAAGAAGCAATACCTTCATAAACTTCTAGGTGGTGTTGCTAAGACATTTTACCTGGATCGAATTGATAACGTAGTTAATTCGTTTACTGTGGCCATAAACCTCATTGGTAATGAATACAACTCCGTGGTTCGTCAAAATCGAGTTAAGAACTATCTCGGTGGACTTTGGTTACCTAAGTATACTTCTGAAGGCCTTGATGAGCTTGCAGCACTTAAAAAAACTGTACAAGCTGATAACAAAGCTTTCACCGCAAGTTCCTGTTTTGCACAGGAGTGAGGCACACAAGATTGAATTTCTTCGTAATGCTACCGTCGGTTATGCATGGGCAACGGAGCCGTTAAGTCGCATCGCTACCCATGGACTCTCATTTCAGCAACTCTATGGAGAACTTGAAGCAGCCTTACATCTCTCTAGGGAAGCCAAATTGGCAAACATGAGAGATAAAGTTGCAATTAGGTCACGTACTACTTCAGATGAGGACGAAAAGGTCCCTGGGATACTCTATCTAGGACCTGCTCGCTACTCAAACCGACATCGTGATGTCAGTGATACACGTAGTTACGGCCGTAGGAAGGATCCATCTGGACCACTTTCGGTCGTTGACCGATGAAACAGATGTACAGGTTAACGATGAAGTTGAAGAAGAAAAAGCAGACTTTGATCTCTTCGATGCACTTGTTAATTTTGTCAGAGACACAAATGATGAAAAATCTGTAGCTGACGCTACAATCAACTTTACTTCTCCTTCTGCCCCAAAGGGCATTGAAAGGTTCAATGGAGCCTGTCTGGATACTGGAGCTCAGAGCTCCGTAGTAGGGAAGAGTCAAGCTGAGGCATACTACCGCCTTATGGGAATCCCACTAGCTCTCATACCGTCAGCAGCAAAGGTCTACAAATTTGGGTAAAACAGGAAGGAAAGCATCGGAAAAGTAAAGTTTCGAATCCCATATGGCGACAACCGTCACATGAAGATCGTTCTGGATGTTGTTGATATTGAAATACCGCTTCTTTTAGGACTAGACGTACTTGATAAGTACAAGCTTCTAGTAGACACCGTGGACAATCGTATCAGATGCAAAGATCCTGTCTGGAGCTCACCTCTCAGCCGGAAGCTGGGCCATGCCTACTATGAATGGAACTACGAAGTTCTTTATACAGAGCCCGAATTGAAAAGGATCCACCGACATTTTTATCATCCACATCCGCTGAGAATATAAAAAATGATGAAGCAGGTCAAGGATCCTCAAGCGATACCAGAGACACTTAAGGCACTCGAAAAAGTTACTGAATCTTGTGATGTTTGTCAAAGGATTTTGAAACAACCTGGCCGTTTCCGCGTCGCACTGCCAAGCGAATACGTAGTCTTTAACCGAACTGTGCTTATGGATCTTATGTACTTGGAAAGCATGCCCGTACTACACATGGTTTGCAAGGATACGCTGTTCAATGCTGCAGTATTCCTCGATGGAGAGTCAGCAAACAACGTATGGACAGCTTACGCCCGCCAATGGGTTAAAAAGTACGTCGGATACTCGAAAGAAATTAACACCGATCGTGGACCGCAATTCGATAGTGACCGGTGGCGTCACTTGCTGCAAGCGAGTGGGATAACACGCTTGGATTCAGGTATCGAAAGCCATAATCCTACTGGCGTCGGTGAAAAGTACCATGACTTCCTCCGACGAATTTATCGTAAGGTACGAATGGAGCACCCAAAGATTTCGAAAGATGAATGTCTTTCTCTTTCTTTTCATGCCATTAACAACACCGCCGGGCCAGATGGATTGTCTCCCACTCTTCTCGTGTTTGGAATCGTTCCACAATTTTCGTTAGGATTCTCAGATCTTCCCGAGCAGCGTGAGCGAATGAAAGCATTACAAAATGCTCGCTCTGAAATGTCTAAGGGTGTTGCTTCTGCCCGCATCTGCACTGCTCTTAATCGTAACGTCCCGATTGCATCAGACCGTGAGATTAAAATTGGATCTCAAGTACTATTCTATCACGAAAAATTGAAAGCATGGAAAGGCCCATACAAGGTTGTTGCAGGAGATGGAAAAAATCTTTGGATCAGTATCAATAACGAACTTAAAAGGGTTTCGACTGGCAGAGTCCGTGAGTATATAACGGATCCGGATCACTAGAAAGGACAGGAAAAATTGTCTGATAATGAGCGTGACGGAATAGATACCGTCTTTGACAGAGTATTCTCGGGCGAAACATTTCCTGCAACCGTTCAAGAAATAATGGCTCAAGTTCGGGTCAAAACAGAGGGAAATACTGATGTCTTCGAGACTCCAAGCCTAATGTGTATCATGGAGAAAATTCCTACTACTGACAAAAGATCTAACTCCGCAGCATTTGAAATAGCCAAACGCAACGATATTCAGGGTCTTTCTGATCACAAAGTCTGGGAAGTCGTCAATATTTCGCCTCTTCCCCCGAAGGCAAACATTATCGGTGGAAGATTTTAACTTACGCTAAAGAATCCAGGTACCGACCGTCAGAAGGCCAAAGCACGTTTCGTTGGACAAGGCTAAAAAGATAACATGAAAGAGTTTATAGTGCATAGCTGCCAAACGCTACGCCAAAGCTCCACCAAAATAATCCTTTCAGTATCTGCCATTCTTAATTACCGCCTCGCAATGATTGATTTCGTTCAAGCTTACCTCCAAGCGAAAGAAATGCTAAGTCGTGATATACATCTTAAGATCCGTGAGGCAGATCGAAAATTTTTCAACATCCGGGGAGATCAAGTACTGAAGCTGAAAAAGCCTCTTTATGATATAGGTGATTCTGGCGACTACTGGGGCGCTACTCTCGAATTTTTCATTAAAAAAGAACTAGGAATGCTACTACTCGACGGAGATTTATTTCTTTACATGAAAAAAGGTACCGAGAGTACCGATGGACTTCTTGGAGCCTATCTCGATGATAATTTGTTTGCTGGAAATGAAAATTTTGATAAGCTTATTGAACTCACAGCTCGTTCGTTTGAGTCAAAACCGGTCGAGTATGACAATCTTGAGTTCGTCGGCTTCCATATTGAAACTGAAAAATCGATTGATGGTCAGCGAACTTTCTACGCCCATCAACCGGACTATCTTGCCAAGCTCAGAACAATACCAAATGATTATACCTTTGAACTCTTTCGTTCTGTCCGAGCCGCATTCAGTTGGCTATCGCACACTCATCCAGACATATGCTGTGCAGTCAATCGCGCAGCACAAGTAACCGTTGAAATGTTCGGAAAGAAAACCATAGACGAGCTTAGTACTTCCATAAGCTATGTGAAAGATACCGAAGACATCCGTCTCAAATATTCCCCGCTCAATTTCAACACTCTGCATATTCGTGCTTACGCAGATGCATCGTTTGCGACAAACACAGATCTCACTTCGCAGTTAGGATTCATTATTTTGCTTTGTGATGACGCAGACCGCTGCCATGTTTTGAACTATAGCAGCCGCAAGTCTCGACGCGTCGTACGGTCTATCATGGCTGGAGAAGTGTACGCATTCTCCGCCGCATTTGATGTCGCATACATATTGAAACACGATGTGGAACGCATCTTACGCCGTAAGATATCTCTGAAAATGTTCACAGACTTGAAGCAAATTTTCGATGTTATTACCCGCGCTTCGCATACAACTGAGAAACGTTTAATGATAGACATAGCTGCTGCTCGCGAAGCCTACAACAAGTTCGAAAGATCAAATGTTGGACTTATCGCTGGTGTTGCAAATTCTGCTGATGGTCTAACCAAGCCGAATGTTTGCAAGCCTCTGCTAAATATTCTACGGACTGGAGTTGAAAAAACATTTATCAAGCAATGGATTATCCGTAAGAAGTAGGGCACACCTGCCTCGCTTTTTGAAAGGGCGGGAATACTATACAGAAAGGGTGTGCAAAAGTGCCAGCGCAGCACCTGTGACAGCTCAGCAGGAATGCTTAGATATTTTATGATATTAATCTAGTACCAAATGCTACTGTAGCCATTAGAATTTTTTTTATGGTGGACTAGTTCTATACTGAACTGTACTGCACTTCCAAATACAGTGCAGAAGGGCTACAAAAAAGTCTATATGAGGGCTTGCGTACCGAGTAGCGGAACAAGTCCAAGGAAAAGAATCATCAGCCATCAGACGGAAGAAGTAAACACTTTTTCTTGCCGCAATAAGGGGAAGCCAACCCATCGAGCACAACGGTCAGTAGTTGTGTCAGACTTTGTAAGCTCGGCTTGTAGGGCTTACAGTAGACTTCCACCAGCAACCTTGCTGCGTGCTACACGTGTCATACCTTTTGGGCTGTGATACTACAGGGAAGGCTGTATTTTGGCCCGGATAGAGGCGAAAGGTTACAACAGGAAGCTTTCGCAGTGAGCACTAGACCAGTAAAACCCTATCATAATACAGCTACTGTCACTTGACTACAATTATAACGAACTTCTAGGACTGTATCAGCCAGCTTATCAGTTACAGCAAACGAAACTCCCGTGATCTCCACTTTAGGACAGACCCACAGTAGTATACATCTTTAATTTCATTCAGTAGGGGGGGACTTTGGGGGGGGTCGCACAACAGAATAATGCAAAAGATTACGGGTTGCCCATGCTGAAATATAGACCCTCGCAGTGAGACAGCATGCAATCGAAGAGAGCAGCAGCGATAGTAGACCAGATAGCAAAACATTTTTTCGTTGCAGCATTTGGGCTTTGCCGACATAGTAACGACGAGCGGAGCGAAATGAGATCTGTTTTGCGTGGTCGTCGGGGACACGTCGAAAGTACTCGGAGAATGCGCTAAATGTATCAAATGCGAGCGGAATGAAGCTCCAGTGGACGTAGAGGGACGGTTCGGTATTGTCGGGAAGGAAAAGAACGTCACGCACTCTTCACTGGAAAATGTTAAGGTTGGAGGCACGGGTGATCTCAGCTGCGCCGGCTGCCCTCACAGTGGCATACCGGATAGAGGCAGAATCATATGTAGAGCGTACCATGATGTTGATGTCGAGTATTGTAGAGGGTTACGGTTCGGTGAATGGAATGGTATCTCTTTATCTTAGACTTTTGGGTAAATACGCAGGGTTGCTTGACTTTTCTGATACCTGGTAACAGCAATCGCAGACGAGGCCTAATTTTGGGTAGCCACTGACATACTGTACCGCACTGGTGGTACCGTACGTACTGTAAATATTTAAATCTGTACCGTACGAATTGTACAGTATGGCACAGAAGCGTGCGGAGCGTATTCAGAAATTAATACTGTTCTGTATACACATGTACTGTATGTACGGTACCATGAGAACGGATCCGTTCTCAGTCAGTCCGACGGATGCAAATGCAACCGAGATGCAGACGTGACAGCGTGACTTGCTTTCAGTTGTGGATCATAGCCACGTCGAAGCCCCCTTATCATATGCACCCATAATTTTCCATTCATTCCACCATAATGTACAATACTGCAGTCAGACCTGCAGTGTGCACCATACAGCACTGTACAGCATGTACTCAGTATACTAATACCATAAAGTATCACTCAGTGAGGAAAATTTGGGGTTCTTACCGACTAGGGATAATATTTGTACTCATGTTTCTGGAGTGTACACTCACTGACACAGCAGCAGTAATGTCCCATGTAGCGTGCCTGTTGGGCGACCTCCCGTCAGTTTTCTAGCGTTTTGATAACTTCCCGCCAACCCTTTACATTGTAAGCCTTTACCATCACGAAATCACTCAGGGAACAGCTGAACGTATTTTTCATGCATTAAAAACATCCCAAATTTCCCCCTCACTGACGGCTAGCTAGATACTCAGCGAAGTAAGGTTTCTTCAGAGAATCTCCCGGGACGGACTACAGGCCCGCTGACATTCTCCTCGTCCACCCCCCCCGTGACACGGAAGCTGTCCTACCAGACCCACCCATTGCATGTGACGTCGCCATCACGTCACCGTTCAAGCAGACCTCCATCACCAAAGCGACGCAAGTCGCCGGTGGAGCTGCCATCCTCATGCACCATCGCAAGCTCCAGGACCTCCAGCACAAGCTGTCAAGGCGGCTGGTCCCCCCCTCTCTGCCCGCCCGCGACCCAGGTTTCCGATTCCAGGCTCTGGTTTTCGATTCCCTCGGTGCCCCTTCTCCGAATTCCGCATCATTTATCGAAGAGTTTGTGCCACGTGTAGCCAGGAAATGCCAAACCTCGGACGCTACGATTCGCACACGCACCTACCAGCGTATCAGTTGCACTTTGTGGTCGTCGGTGGCCATGGCCATCATATCGCGGGCCCCACTGCACGTGACAGATGTGGCCCATCCAGTTAGCTCTTTACGGAATAGTCTGTCAGTCGGTATAAACTCAAGATAAGTAAAGAGTAAAGATTTTCACTTCTCAGGGTATGTCAATGGGTACCCAAATTAGGCTTCTATTGCCTTGTGTAATACAAAAAATGGTCCTCCCCTCATGTAATACAGGAAATGGCCCTCCCTTCATGTAATACAGGAAATGGTCCTCCCTTCGTGTAATCCAGCAACCTAAAACGATCCCACCCCTAGCTTCTCCCACCGTCATTTCCAAATTTACTTCCATTTTATCTAGATTTTTTTACTGTATTTAACCCTCTGAATCGACCCCGAATCAAGTCCCTTTTCCCTTTTAGCTTACCTCCTCCTCCAAATTCGTCTTTTTTTGAGAAGAAGGGCGCAAATGCACTACTGCAAAATCCCTTGCAGATTTATTTTACCTAGTCTTAATCTATAGAACCTGCCCCGGGAGCCTATTTAAACCCCTTTATTCTAATTTCCAAATGCCCTCGATCATTTTACTCATCACTCCTCTCCCACCACACACCCAAAACACCCTACATTGCCTCCCGTTCCGCAACGTCTATCAAAATGAACAACCTTCGCCCCTCTGTCCCTATTTCCAAAAACAGCCCTTCCCGTCCCATAAATGGTCTTCGTCTCGCCGCCTACGGGCCAACTGATGCCGACGACTACATCCGGCGGCAAACAAAGAAGCAAATCATCGAGTTCGTTCGCCGCGTCTTCATAGAAGAAGAAGAGAGGCAGGTAAGTGAGGGAGAGGCTGAGAAGGTCGAGGTGGAGAGCGGGGAGTCCTTCGAGGAATGGTTAGCCCCTGAGCTAGTGTACGAGGCTCGGGAGAAGGAGAAGGAGGATGAGGGAACAGGGGGCATGGAAAGTGTTGGACTGGTGGGACCTGGAATGGAGAGTATGGATCAAGTTGTGCCCACGATGGAACCGGATGGAGATATCTTTAGTAGTTTAGATATCTCCCAGGGGGAAATAGAGAGCTATGGGCCATTCGCAGATATTTGTGGGGACTGCTTGGACAGCATGGATATTTTAGAGGAGTTGTTTGGATCTGACTTAGAGAATGGGAAATAAGAGGACCAAATTAATTGTTAGTTTCTTAAGTATCTTTTGTTTAGAGTGTATTGTCCACAAAAATTGTTTTTTATGCAATTCCTGGTACCGTCTGTAGTTTTGTTCGGACTTTAGGAGTAGCAAAATGTCTATATAGGCTGAGTAAACGGCTTCCTCGTGGAGAGGTCAAGCAAGTTGGCAGACAACTTCAAGTCAATTGCCGAGTAGTAGGAAGTGGAAAGTCAACTTCAGACCCGAGAAAAATTTTTCTTACGCTAGTCGCAGAGCGTCGGTGGTAGACCCTGCCCCTTTTATACTTGATTGTAGCTTCCTCAACTCTCTTCTATATACACTCCCTTTTGTTCGTCCAACAATACCACGGTAGCACTTTTGTCGCTCGCAACACCTCCTTCTCAGGGTAATTGGTTCTTAGGATCTCTTCCCCCGCCGATTTACCCCTATCACCTTGATCAGGAAAGTTAAGTACAGTACAGTACTGACCTGGATACGGTACCACTCCATCTATCCAAGCATTTCAGAGAGGAAAAACGGGGGTTAGATGGTATGATATAAGACTCCTGATAACCTTAATCGCAGACGAGGATTAATTCGAGCAGCCACTCTCATACCCTGAGAACGCAGGTTCTCTGGAATACACACACTTTCAAATCCACGGAGACCTTCCGGCGGGTGCGATCTGTCCTTATGCAAAGACACGCTGCAACGACCGTATCGGCCAACGCAGCGTGCTCTAAGGCTGGCCTCACACCAGCCCTGTGAGATAATGTCTCATGACTCAGCATCATTTCCAGACTCAGCAATGCACAGACCCGTTCCTCCTAGTTTTCAGAAACAAGCTGTTCTTGATCCCCAATCAATAAAACACCCCAATCTCTCCCCCTTTCAAATTGTGGTGCTGACTGCTGTTCAAACCGCCTCCTGACAGCTAGCTGGCGTTATTTTGGACGGGTCTCGCTGAGTGACGAGCGAACAATGTCTGCTGCGCATCAGCAATCGGAACTGCTGCCTGTGCGGCAATGCTAGTCGCAACCCCGTTGGCGAAGTCCCAAGGGGTGGGGTGCCAGTCCCCGAACGTGAAGAATGGAAGGGCAATGAAGCGATGCCTAGGACCCTTGGAATGTATCAACTCGGCAAAGCGAGTGTCCTTGCCAAGCCGAGCATAGTTAAGGGGCTTGGGGGGGCATCGCGCCAGGGAGGGGAGGCGGGCGGGGGTCAAAGGATGGATTACGGTTACGTCAAAATAGTCCGTGCCCCCGTTCTCTCCAAGCGCCTTGATGTCTGGGCGAACTACATGGCCGGGTTGTGAGGGCTCGAGGACGGGGTGTCAGGCGGCTTTGAAGACATCTGCGTCAACCAACCGTGTTTGCCAGTCGTGCCGCCATCCGCAGGTGGATCCATAGCCACAGCACAGCGTGTGGTCACCGCACTGATCCATGAGTGCCGTGCATCCTCCCTTGTGGTTTTGAAGCGGGAGGAAACAGTGGTACCTGGCAATAGAACTGCAACCACGGCTTGTAATTGCGGTCCGAGATGTAGGTACCCAGGCCTGGAGCTGGTTTGCATGAAAGCCAGTTCTTGCAACCATCCGCTGACAACGAGGCTCGGAATGCCGTGGTCCGCACCACAGATGACCCGAGTTTACAGAGTACGTATAGTAGACCCAAGGTAAGAGCTCCGGGAACCTCTGCTCGATCTCCTTCAAAAACGCACTGCGGCTGACCAGGTGGAAGGCGTTTTGAAGGTCATTGGTTAACAGTGCATTCTCCGCCGATTCGCCATGCTCCTCGTAAAGTAGCCGTGTAGCAAGGACAACTGCCCAGATTCTCCTGACGTTGCTACTCCCAACTGTAGTGGCTGAAAGTATTCGGAAGCCTTGTCGGAGATGCGAGTCAGCAAACATCTGCCCACTAAGCGACGAAAGGTCTCGCCCACCGCGATCGTTGTCACTCTTCCGTCCGGTTTCAGAAGTACCGTAAGCGGCGCACCTGCGATCCATGCCGATGTAGCCGCAGGGGCGTTCCCGTTTGCTAGTGAGTTGAGCACACTAGTGAGAGCAGCTAGCAAGCTTCGTCCACCATCTACAACTGGTGGGACCTGTAAAAGCTCAACGAGGTGGTTTAGGCGGAGTCCGGATCCCCCTGCGGCGCTACCCCTTGGAAAGCTCCGAACGCAATGGAGAACAAGCTCTAAAGTGAAGTAGGGCCAAGAAGACAACGAGTCAGGGGAAGCGGGTTGCTACGACTCCGTTGTCGGCGTGCGCTGTGGGTGTTTCCCCCGAAGAATGGAAACCACATCTGCGGAGAGACCTGCTATTCCCGAAGATCCCAGCGCACGCACTGCGTTGCCGTAAGCGCCCTCCATTGCGAGCCTGAGGTTGCGTCGCTTATTGATCCCCTCTTGTTCCTCTTCAGTTGCCTTGTGCAACGGGCAGGGCGTTGCCAAGGCGTTTGTCCTTCGCATCAAAGTTTCGTATTGTCCATCACGCCATAGCTGAATGCGTTCAGCTAAAATACGGGAATTTAATGCTGTGCCCGGAACGAGGGTTGAGACTGTAGAGGGCTTGAGATTGACGAGGATCGCGGACGAGAATAAGAACAATTTGCTGGATGCCTCTATGGCTTGAGAAGAACCATGAGGTGTGTCCGCGCATTGTCCAAGGACAAGAGCTAGCTCCCTTGGGATCCGCTGGAGCTCACTCGCGGTACGTGTTGCGCTAGCAGGACGTGAGCTTGGTAAAGAATACTTATTTATCCGTTACCCCGGAAAATTATGTATACTGTAGCGCTTTGCAATTCTGCCCATCCCTCCGCTAGCCGCCACATCTTGCCAAGCACGGTTACCGCAGGCGCTGTCGTGACACTCCCAGAGAGCGAGAAACATCGTGATTACGGCATTTACCGCGACATTATAAGTACAGAGGACTCTCAGCCTGTCCATTACCCGCAGTAAACTAACCGAATTTACCCCTTTCTGCGACTGCGCCCATTGCTGTGTCAGTATACCCTTTTTAGTCGATTGTGCTTGTCTGGAAAACCATGGGATAGATCGGATATATCTCCCAAGAGCAAAACACCCAAACCTTTTCCCTACCACTAACAAAGCCACACGCCCCGATTCCAATGCAGTAAAGGGGGGGAATTGAGTTGGTTTACTATGAGTAATGGAAAGGTTGGGAGTCCACTGTACTTGTAATGAAAAGTATTGAGGAGTATTCAGCCCTTTTATGTTTCAGCATACACGTTTTCCCCAAATCCCCCATTTTTTCAACCGAATTCTCTTTCGGCCACCTATGATAGGGGTAAATCGTCGGGAGAAGAGATACTTGGAACCAACTACCTCAAGACGGAGGTGTTGCGAGCGACAAAAGTGCTACCGTGGTATAGTTGAACGAATAAAAAGGGGTGTATATGGGAGAGAGTTGATAGGGCTACAAGCAAGTAAAGAAGGGGCAGGGTCTACCACTGATGCTCTGCGACTAGCTTAGGAAAAATTTTTCTTGGGTCTGAAGTTGACTCTCAACTTCCTACTACTCGGGGCTTGACCTGAAGTTGTCTGCCTACTTGCTTTATGCTTTGTGTGCAACTTAATTTGTTGAGCGCCCCGCTCGAGTATGCTGGCTCCCAAGTAGTCCTACCATTTACATCAAACAGCCCCTTATGTAGATTTTTTAACCCTCACATTCTGTAGCAGCTATACAGTACCTTTGTGCCAAATCTACACCGCCACAGTACAGTGCAAATCATCCCTCTAAAAATAATTAAAAATGTAATTATAAGTACAGTGACACCGCAGCCAGCGCAGCATGCCACCTCAGCCAGCGCAGCGTGCCAGCGCAACCAGCTCAGTGTGCTAAATTATATCCAAAAGTTTCATTATATCACGCCCTCTTGCTCAAGAGGAACGTCCCGACTCGTCTTCATTGTTTTTCTTCTGTTTCTGTTAGTGTTCTCTGCCTTATTGATAAAATAGAAGGTCTTTCAAACGGGTACGGATGCAACTGATTACCAATATGATGTTCCAAAAAGTAGGTTCGCATTACTGGTACCTCACTTTGTAGCATCGCCTCATATATTGGTTTGGTAACATCGACGTGGGGTTGAATACATTCTTCTTCCGTGACTCTTCCGAATCTTCCAAGAGTAAAAATATATATGTGATATACAAACTCTTCTGGAAGATGCCGGAGGAATGGATGCCGATAAGAAAAGAAGACGAGCATCATCAAGAACGAATCTTCGTAAGATAAGTGCGGTCCATGTAGCGCCCTAAAACATAAACAGATGCTTATCATGAAATAAGAAATGACCTGCGCATCGTTCGCGTCCTCGGAGATATTGCGCAGCCAAAAAGATAATCTTCTTCTTCCAACTGTATGCTGTGCATGGTTGTGAAGGAGAACTAGAGATGAAGATGTGGTGGACGGTCCCGATGAATGGCCGCGAACAGCTCCTGACGTACTGGGAACTGCACGAGGGCCTCTCGGGGGACGACCGGAACCTCTTCTGGGCGGGTTGTTGTCTCCCGAAGGTCCTCCTCTGGTCATCATCACTGCTTCAGGAGGATCTTCGCCGCCTCCAACGTTCCCAATTTGTGGCGGAGAAACATAAGGTTCCCATAGAGGATACCGGACCAGTCAGTATTCCATATCAGGGGGCAAGCTGTAACTTCTCAGTCGCACATCTTGGTTGTTCTTGAGAAATACGTAAATTGAACAGATAATATTCAGATACGTTTGCGACAAGTCTCCGGCAGCTGGCATTCCATATCTTCCTATAGAGTAATGATATATTACCTCCACAAACTCTGGACCTGCTTCCGTGACACTTCCGTTTTGGAATGAAAATATAACTCTTATTAAGAGTCGGAAATCTTCTTCAGGTAGTAATGGTCCGTTCAACGTACGAAAACATAGGCATATATTAATGTAGAAATAGATGATTACGCGGAGTTCGTAGTAGTCCCGCGTAATCGAGATGATCCATTCTCAGGCCCTTTTTCCTCCCATAGGAATCATTCTATAGTTAAAGATGAGTATGCCCCGTGGTTGCGCATAGTCCTGTGTGAGAAGGAATTCTTCGGGCCTCTGATGGTAAGGGATCAGACAACGTGCATGGATGGCCCTCTTTGATCTCTTCCCTGAGCTTGAACAGAGCTGATAGTGCGGGTGTCTTTCCTCCGTGACGATGCAAGGGTTCGAGTACTTGGTTTGGAAGGCCGGCCACTTCACAGCCTGCTGCATTGCTTTTCCATGTACTACAAGTACTTTAGAGCCAACTGAAAAGGTTCTGACTGCAGGTTCTGCATCCTTATTGCTTGTCTGTGTTAGCGCGCGGTGTGATCTCCAGCCTTCGGTGGCCAGTAGTTCAACTTCACTACTCTCTTCATCGATAATATTTGTTTCCATGTCTCTCTGTAACATTCTAGGAGCCCATCCGTACATTAGCTCGAATGGTGAGCGTCCATTTCTTCCTCTTCTTCGACGATAGCCGTATAATTCTTTCGGTAAGGCATCTTCCCACTGGATTTCATTCTCCGACATAGTTTTCGATATTGCTCGTTTGATGGTTCCAACCATCCTCTCCGCTTTCCCGTTGGACATAGGAGCGTATGCCAGAACGGTCTTCAGCTGAATCCCTTTCTCCTCCAGAAAACGAAGCGGTGAAGTTGCAGTAAAACAAAGGGCGTTATCTGAGATGATCCTTTTTGGAAGACCAAACGGTTCAATTGTTTCTTTTTCGATGAATCTCAGTACCACCTCAGAATTTACCTCCTCAACTGCAACTGCTACTGGCCATCCAGTAAGATGTTCCATCCCTATAAGGAGATATTTGTTTCCGGAAGAGGTTTCCTCGAACGGGCCCGCAAAGTCAATTGAGAAGGTTTCAAAGAGACCGGAAACTGGAAAACTTAGAGTTGTCTCATACTTTCGTATTGAAATGAATTTTTGACAGTTGTCGCAGCTTTTCACGAAATTATAGACGTCCTTATGGATACTGGGCCACCAGAATCTCTCAGTTACAAATTTTTTGGTTGTTTCGAGATCCCAATACCCTAAATTATCATGGAAAGTCCTCACGGTCTTCATTCTTTCTTTCAAAGGGGCCAGTAGTCGGGGGCCGGCTTTAGTGTGACGGAAGAGTTTCCCATTCCATAATGTAAAAGTCTTTTGATTCCTGCGTACCCAATTTCTATGTTCCAGATTAACCTTTTTCATTTCTACTCCATGCAAGAACTTAGTAAGTCCGTAAATACTAGCTCCGTACTCTGTTTCGCTCGACGCTTGCACCTCGGCACCTCCGACGATGTTCTCGGAAGCTTTTCCATTTGGACTCAGTGGATCACTCAAGTGGGATAGGTAATCTGCAGGCTGATTATTGCGTCCGGGCCTATACACAATTTCAAACCAATATTCTGCGAAAATTTCGAGCCATCGGGCCAAGCGGTGATGTGCATCCTTCTTTTAGAATGCTTTCTTAAGTGCCTGGTGATCAGTTATCAAGACAAATTTCTCGAGTGATAAAACGTATACGCGAAACTTTTTCAGCGCGAAGACGACAGCAAGCGCTTCTTTCTCGCAGACTGAGTATCTCTTTTCCGCATCATTCAGAGTTCGGCTTGCGAATTGAACAGGGTGTAGTCTTCCGTTTTCATCTTCTTGGGACAAAACGGCACCCAAAGACCTTTCTGAGGCATCTGTTTCCACAACGAATGGTCTCTTGAAATCTGGGTACATGAGAACTGGGGGGACACATAGCTTAACTTTAAGCTCCTGAAATGCAGTTTCCATTTCCTTGTTCCAGTAAAATTTTCCGTTCTTCGTAGTGCTGGCATGTAACGGTGCTGCAGTCTTGGCGAAGTCTTTGATAAATCTTCTGTAATATGAGTCCAGTCCTAAGAAGCTTTGGACCTCCATCTTTGAAGTGGGCCTTGGTGCCAACTTTATTTTTTTCGTTTTCTCTTGATCCACTTTAATTCCCTCTTGGTCGACGATATGATCGAGTAATTGGATATAAGTTTTTGCGAAGAAGCATTTGCTCAACTTAATTTTCAAGCTATACTCCGATATCCTCTCCACAACTGTCTTGACGTGCGAGATGTGCTGATCCAATGATTCTGAGAATATGACGACATCATCGATATAGACTCTTGCGAATGGAAGTTCTTTCAAAACCTCGTTCATCATTCTTTGGAATGTAGCTGGTGCATTCGTGAAACCAAAAGGCATCACTTCGAACCTGAACGTACCAGCTTTGCCGGTAAAGGTTGTTTTTTCCTTACATTTTTCATCCAATGGAAACTGCCAATAGCCAATGTAAAGGTCAATTGAGGTGAAATACCTCCCGTCCTTCAGGTCCTCGAGGATCTCCTCCATGTTCGGAATCGGAAATCGATCGGGTATCATTATCTGGGTCAGTTGTCGGTAATCGACGCAAAAACGCAGATTTCCATCCTTCTTTGGTGCGACCACAACTGGAAACGACCATGGGGATGAAACTGGTCGAATAATATCATTTTTCATCATAGTTGTAACATTTTCTGAGATAAATTGGTCATATTTTGGTGGTTGACGTCTACGCTTGTGGTAAATTGGTTGAGAGTCGGTAAGTTCGAACGAGTGAGTAACTGGTACACTTGCTTTTCTTAAATCTGAAACGCTCCATGCAATTACTTCGGAAGATGTTAACATGTCGGATATTTTCATTGAGGCGGGGGCGGGAAGGTGTTGCACTTTTCCTTTGATTTCTGCCATTTGGCGCCCTTTTTCTTGTTGATCCACAACCTCAATATTTTGAAGGACCTCTTCCGTCGTGCTCACATCTTCATATATGGAATTCGACGTATTCTTATTTTCTTTGCAAAGGTAATCTTCTTTCATGCTCCTAATTCTGTCCTTTGATTCAATATCATCGCAAAAAGAAACACATTCGGGTTTCAAACTTATCCTAGAAATCCAGTCGTCATCTGTTTCAAACCCAGAATCATAATCGTCCCATGCCATGTTCATTACCCCCCTAGGGTACCCTTTTCCACTTCCGAAAGTGTTAGTTGGTTCCGAATCTTCGCTGTCATAGCTAGAAGTGAAATCTTCTCTGTCCGTTTCTTTTAAATCTTCAGGATCCGTGCTTTTGTCGAAATCCAGGGGCATCTTCACGGTTCTGCCGTCAATATTAACTGAAACCATTTGGTTGCCCAAGTCAATGCATGTCCCTGGTCTTCTCAGGGTAGGGCAACCAATGATTGCATCGAAAGGGAGATCAGGCATGACAAGAAAGTCTACATCAACTTTAGAGTCCCCAAAGAACACGGAACCTTGTCAACAGTGCCCTTGCATTTTGAGACGGTTCCATCCGCTACAGTTATTTTTCGAGTCGTTGGAGTAATGTCGAGACCTAGATCTGTCACCAAAGTTTCTGAAATGAGGTTTGGAGCAGCACCCGAATCGAAGAGAGCCCGGGTTTTCATACCCAATACTTTGACTGGTACCAGCTTAAGACGTCTTGGTGCTGTCGAAGCCGATTGAAGAAACAGTTTCTTACCCTTGGTGGACCTATTAGACCTGATAATTTTTTTGAGTTCTTTTCTCGCATCCTCTGCGTCGCCCCTCAAAAGTTGACCAAAAGTTATCCCAGTTGGGGCCGGTGCAAGCTCAGCCACCAAATTGTACCTCTTCACATACTCTAGTACGTCCTTAGAGATACTCTTAACTTTCTTACTCTTTTTCGTCTTCTTGGCCGGAGTGACTCTCACTCCTGGAACAACTTGATCAGA
Source organism: Kappaphycus alvarezii (assembly GCA_002205965.3). Taxonomy (NCBI): domain Eukaryota; phylum Rhodophyta; class Florideophyceae; order Gigartinales; family Solieriaceae; genus Kappaphycus; species Kappaphycus alvarezii. The sequence continues at coordinate 204,234 of NADL03000519.1, read as the reverse complement.
CCTCTTGGTTCGAGGAGGTACAGGTGCTGGGATATGCTCCAGCATTCCATACTCTAGCCTAGGTTTCTTTGATAAAATGTTCCCTTCCCCATCCCTTTTTGTCACATTGACTTCACTAATCTCTTCAGCGATGGATACGTTACCGGCATCCCTCAACCTTTGATCCCTACTATTTTGTAAGATTTTCACCTCTGGTCCTGACTCACTTCTTGCTTCCGATAAATTTGCTCTTCTGTTGTCTTTAGACCAGCAGTTGCTTTCATGATGCCCATATCGACCGCACTTTGCACAACGAGTGTTTCTATGTGGATTATCAGGGCACCTGTTTGCAAAGTGTCCAGGCTTGTGACAGTAAGAACAGACTTCTGCGGCCTCAGGGGCCCCAGACTGGTTCTTCTTAATGGTAAGAGTAAGGCTTTCCAACTGCGAGGTTATCATGTCAAGTCGATTATCTAATCGGTTTTCCAACCTTTCTTCCAAGTTTTTGACATCGCTTCTGACAGATTCCAATTCTGCTGCAATAGTAGCCGGCCTTTGATAATTCTTTTCGGGATGTACGATAGACATCGATGTGCGGGTTTCCCTCGGTACATCACTCAGTGACTGAAACGTCTCCGAATTTTTGACAAATTCTACTTTGGTACCTTTCAGTTCATTAAAAGTGTGAGGGCCCTTGATGAGGAGGAAATCGGAGAGCCGCTTATCCCCCAAAGCAGCCTTACGCAGCATTCCGTACTTGGCTTGGGCGTTGAACTCGGCCTTTTCATAAAGATCACACAAGTACACCAATGAGCTTAACAAATCGTCGAAGTTGACCGGGCCTCTATGGCGGTACGAATCATCTCATCTGGTTCTACCTCCTTAGCGTACTCTTTCACAAGCCACTCACATACCTCACCGAAGTTACGCCCATTCCCGTTAAGAGACTACCCGTTGATAAACTTGGCCTTATATTTGTGCTTTGCTTCACCATGAAGATAGGCGAAGATACTTGCGGCCTTCTCTTCATCGCCCTTCTCTCGCATCACAACGTTGACATATGTGTAAAGAAACTCCTCAACGTCTTCAGTCTTGCCCCCTGTGAACGGTATACGAGCAGCGTTAAGATCCATGATTACAGAAAAAAAATCCCCCCGAAGTGTTCCTTACTACTGCTCAACTCGAATACCTAGGGTGCAAACCCCTCCACAAGAGTACCAAATGATAGGGGTAAATCGGCGGAGGAAGAGATCCTCAGAACCAATTACCCTGAGAAGGAGGTGTTGCGAGCGACAAAAGTGCTACCGTGGTATTGTTGAACGAACAAAAGAGAGTGTATATAGAAGAGAGTTGAGGAAGCTACAAGAAAGTATAAAAGGGGCAGGGTCTACCACTGATGCTCTGCGACTAGCGTAAGAAAACGTTTTCTTGGGTCTGAAGTTGATTCTCAACTTCCTACTACTCGGGACTTGGCTTGAAGTTGTCTGCCAACTTGCTTGACCTCTCCACGAGGAAGCAGTTTACTCAGCTTATATAGACTTTTTGCTACTCCTAAAGTCCGAACAAAACTACAGACGGTACCAGGAAATGCATAAAAAAAATTTTTGAGGACAATACATTCTAAACAAAAGATACTTAAGAAACTAACAATCATTGAGATCCTCTTATTTCCCATTCTCTAAATCAGATCCAAACAACTCCTCTGAAATATCCATGCTGTCCAAGCAGTCCCCACAAATATCTGTGAACGGCTCATAGCTCTCTATCCCCACCTGGGAGGTATTTAAACTACTAAAGATATCCCCATGCGACTCCATCTTCGGTACCACTTGTTCCATACTCTCCAGTCCAGGCCCCACCAGTTCAACACTTTCCATGACCCCTGTTCCCTCATCCACCTCGTCCTCGTCCTCTTCCTCATCATCCTCGTCTTCTTCCTCCTCCTCTTCCTCCTCCCCATCCTCCTTATCCTTCTCCTGAGTCTCGTCCACTAGCTCAGGGGCTAACCATTCCTCGATGGACTCCCCGCTCTCCTCCTCGACTTTCTCAGTCTCATCCTCACTTGCCTCCCTCGCCTCTTCTTCTATGAAGAGGCGGCGAACTAACTCGATGATTTTTTTCTTAGTTTGCCGCCGGATGTAGTCGTCGGCATCGGTTGGCCCGTAGGCGGCGAGATGGAGGCCATTGATGGGACGGGAAGGGCGGTTTTTGGAGATAGGGACAGAGGGGCGATTTGACGTCATATTTCTGGAAAATGGGGTGAGCGGGGTTGCGGATGTTGACAGAAAGGGTAATCAGCTTATCGAATTGTTGGTGGTAGGAGTGATGCTTCAGCGACAATGCTATAGCACTTTAAATAGGGGCATGTCTTTGGTAATAATCATGGTCTTGGTCAAAAAAGGCGATACTGCGGCCTTGGATTTGCATGAATTCGGGGGCATCATAAAAATCTGCGTGATAAAATATCGGAACTAAATTTGGGAGGCGAAGTGACGACGAATTGAAAGGGATCTCTTTGAAGGAGGAGGACCCAATACTCAAACATAAAATAGAAAATAGAGTTGTAAGTGAACTTGGATTCATAAAGGAATAAGATATTCAGAATTTGTTTTGGGAATACAAAGGTGGGACGAATGGTCAAGGACGGATTTCAAGATGCAAAGAGGACCTTTTTCGTTCCGACAGAGGGTTCACCGCAAACTTGTTATTCTTAGGTACTGTAAGGAGTGGGAGGACAACTGAAACAAAAGAATGAAGAGCCAGAAAAGATCCACCTAAAATGCCCTGCAGAACAGGGCACCCGTGGCTTGAAGAAAGGTACTCCTCCTGTCATTAAGAGTTTTGCAGACGGATGCGACAGCGACAGGCTGCACCGCGGACGGGCAACCTTGACGAAAACCATGCAGCGCCGCTTTACGGCGCCGTTCGAAAAGCAATGCCATCTTTGCGCGCAATTCCCGGTTCGTCCAACGTTCTCCGGGGGAGAGAGGTGGCGGTACTGTTTACAAGAATATCGGCGGGATCGGTGCAGCGAGTGCGCAGAAGCCGCGACATGTCGATCTGCAGGGGAAACGGGCTAGACGGGAGGAAGTGAGCGCACCCGCACCCGACGACAGGAAAAAGATTTAGCTGTTTTACCCTTGGAAGATATATCCGATCTATCCCATGGTTTTCCAGACGACCACAATCGACTCAAAAAGGTATACCGACACAGTAATAGGGAAGGAAACGACGACATGTCGCACAGGGCGGGCGCCAAAGGCGAAATGTTGACGAAGCTCTGCAGTAGTTTGGTTGAGTGATGAAAGGAAGAAGTGGAGAGAACAAAGAAGGGCCAGGAAAAGGGTTTAAATGGGGTGGTTTACCTAAACATTTAACGAAATCTTATTTTCTCGGATAGATTTTTCCTCTTTTAAGGGCCGCTAGTCCCCTGTTTGCTGCTTGGAAAAGTCTAGTTCTTCTTATTTATCCTTTACCCCGGAAAATTATGTATACGGTACCGCTTTGCAATTCTGCCCATCCCTCCGCTAGCCGCCACATCTTGCCAAGCACGGTTACCGCAGGCGCTGTCGTGACACTCCCAGAGAGCGAGAAACATCGTGATTACGGCATTTACTGCGACATTATAAGTATAGAGGACTCTCAGCCTGTCCATTACCCGCAGTAAACTAACCCAATTTAACCCTTACTGCGACTGCGCCCATTGCTGTGTCGGTATACCCTTTTTTAGTCGATTGTGCTTGTCTGGAAAACCATGGGATAGATCGGATGTATCTCCCAAGAGTAAAACACCCAAACCTTTTTCCCCACCACAAAAAAAAGCCACACGCCCCCGATTCCAATGCAGTAAAGTATTGAGGAGTATTCAGCCCTGTTATGTCTCAGCAGACAAGTTTTCCCCAAATCCCTCATTTTTTCAACCGAATTCTTTTTCGGCCACCTATTTGGTAAACTGAGCAGTTCGGCATCTACTGGAAAATACAGTACGTATGCATGTATATTAGAAGCAACTACCCCAAGAGATTGCACCTCAGCCCAGCTTTCACACCCTCCTTTTCCGGAAAACCCCCATTGTTTGCAGCAACAGCCCGGCAAAGTTGTGATGTGATGTGAGGTGATGTGAGGTGATGATGTGATATGATGTGATGATGATGTGATGATGATGTGAAAAATTTTTAAAGAAGCGAGGCCCCTTTTTCCTAATTCAGCGCGGGTTTCGGTTGAAACCCTGTTGTCCTATTCTTTTCGTACTTACTCCGGTTTATTGGCGCCAATCAAATGAGCAGCCGTTGTCGGAGACTTCAGCACTATATATAAAGCTATAGAGCAATCAAATGACTTCCGTCCTAGCAGCTCTTCTACCCAATTACTCGCGTTTTCCACCAGAACTGGAAAACCTCAAAGACGCGGCATAAAGGATAAGCACCCCAACGACGAAACTCAGAGATATGGATTCGCCCAGTATTATTCCAAACTCCTCCCCTCACAGCAAGAAAACGTTGCTTGTAGATATCGCCAACATCCCTATGCTTCTTTCGACTCACATCGCTCCCCACTTGAGCATTAAAGACATGTGTGCTTGCAAGCTGACTTGCAAAAAAATGGCAAAGGCTCTCGAGTCTGACAAGGTGGGTATGTCTCTTGTTTGCACATATTGCAAACATTGTATTGCAGATTCAAAAGAATCACCTTCCTGTATTCGATTTATCCACCGAATGACCCACCCCTCTCCAGACATATGCATTACAAGCAATTCAGCAGCCGGTACACACTGGGAAAGCGATGACTTTGTAAAGTGGGCCAGGCGTGCTTTTTCCGTCAACCTCGATGGTCAACCTATGAAGCAATGCCGCTTTGTTAAATACACGGAGCGTGGGCATTATCACTGCTACGGTACTACGGATTGGCGCCTGCACATCCCGATTCACTGCCGTTCGTGTGGTGCAGTGTTGGGACATCTCTTGGTGCCTGACCGATGGACCAGCCAGTTCCCCTGTTATTCGCCGAGCGAAGTGCAGTTCTGTATGGGTAAGGTGGTTTATGTAGATCACCGAGGAGTTCAATGCTATTCTAGTGGTGATCCCAAAGTGGTTGGCGGGAGGGTGACTCGGTGGGAACGCAAAGACGATGTCTTCGCCATTATCGGAGAGGAATAACTAATTCATACTAAGCTTAGTAACTGATGTATATAGATTTGTGTTCTAGATTCAGTCTTTTGAACGTTGCTGTGTGTAAATCAGAGCGGAAATGACAACAATAAGACAACACTGGAAGAACGGTGTATCGTAAGAAATTAGGAACCTATACTCTATGATTAGGAGAATGTCGAAGTTGGGAAGAGGACGGAAGGGACTGAAGGGGGTATTCTACTGCGAGTGGTGCAAAGATTGGGAGTCTTATGAATTTGCATTCAAACCATTATTCAGGATCTTTATTTCCCGCACAACGCATTCCCATCAGCGTGGACACAACCGACCACATCTCCCATACTGTTCATTAAAATGACCCAAAATTTCTCCGGATCTGCAACTTACGTACCGGACGAATATCGGGGCAATTCTAACTAAATAAAAGGGTACTGGTAGCCCCCTTCAAAAAGCAACCTCGTTGGGGGTGAATACCAACGTAGCGTACCGCTGAAAGAGAATCGCCCTCAATCTAGATTATTGGTCCAGTGCTCGGCAGTCTAAAGATCTTGCCACTTTCTTGATTGTATAGAATGCATTGGGATGCCACAAAAAGAAGTGGCGATGCAACCCGCGGCGAGTGATTTAAATTGCCAACAAGTAAAACACGGGAGCGAGTAGGGCGGAGACTGGTTTAGTTACTGAGGCCGAGTGAGCAGGAGGCATCAAATGCCATCGGATAAAATCTATCTCCATTACATTGCATAGAGCCTGGCACCGCCCTTTTTTTCCATAGCGAGTGATAGGGGTAAATCGTTGGGAGAAGTGATCCTCAGAACCAATTACCCCAAGAAGGAGGTGTTGCAAGCGACAAAAGTGCTACCATGGTATAGTTGAACGAACAAAAAGGAGTGGATAGGGAAGACAGTTGAGCGACCTAAAAGCCAGTATGGAAAGGGCAGGGTCAATCACTGATGCTCTGTGACCAGCGTAAGAAAAATGGTTCTCGGGTCTGAAGTTGACTTTCCACTTCCTACTACTCGGCAATTGACTTGAAGTTGTCTGCCAACTTGCTTGACCTCTCCACGAGGAAGCAGTTTACTCAGCTTAAAGGCCGCAGTATTGCTTTGCATTTTTTTCGACCGAGGCCGTGATAATTACCGAGTAAATGCCCCTATTTAAGGTGCTATAGCAACGTCGTTGAAACATTACACATGCCATCAACCACCACGTCAGCTCAGTCGCACACTCCCTCGCTTTCCCATCAACATGATCTATCTCCGCCCGTCCCGTACCATCAAAAAGTCGTCTAGGGCCCTGCGTCCCATCAACGGCCTAGCTCTAATGATTAATAGGCCAACAGACTACGACGACTACTTCAGGAGGATGGACGGTGAGCGTGTTCGGGAGTGGGTTCGTTGGCACTTCTTGGAGGAGGCGGAGTAGGAGGAGGAGGAAGAGGAGGAAAGGACTGAGTCGGACCGCCGACATATTCATTGAGTTTATGAGGTAAGAAATAATCGAGCCTTTTAAGACTCCCTAAATTGATCATTACTGACAACGCACTTTGCCTTACCGCTACATATACTACGAAATTCATGAGAGAAAACGCAATTAGGTGCAAAATGGTTCCCGCCTATTCCGCTATGTCTAACGGAAGTGCAGAAAGGATGGTCTGAATAGTTAAAAAAGTTGCATCAAGGATAATATCAGAAGACCACATCGCGTGGGAGAGCGCCTTAACGTGTTATCGTACATCTACAGACATATAAAATGCACCGAATGTCTCTCTAGGTTGGATCTGATGTATGTAAAGTTCCCCAGAATGATGCAAGAAGATGTTGAATCTACTAATACGGAATCTAAGAAACGAGGCGTTGAACTCCTAGCTTTCGAAAAATGGAGTTTACATAAGATCAAAAAGATTCTCAAGTCCTCTTTTAATTTTATGATTAGTATGTGTCTCTGTTTACGGTCGCTACATGGAGCATACTTGTCATACGACGTTGCATTCCTGTTCATGGGTGTACTCTTCCTTTCGGTATCCCTTCCTCCCGTAATTTCTCAATGAGTCTGCGTAGCGCATATACTGTTTCAATATTGGAATATTCGGGGCTCTTAGTGAGTAATAATGTGGCATCATCAAGTCGATATAAGAATCGATGAAACGAAGTAAGGTACTCGAGAGAATACGATGATTCTTTGAGAATCATATTTTTAATTGACTCCCTCTTTTACCCGTTCGAAAGTCCTAATATTCTTGAATTAGACTAAGGATATTGTATAAAGGAACAGAACAATAATAACAGGGCAGGACGCCCATCTCGAGCGATGGGTCGTGGCAAGCGATAAACTGAATGTATTATCGTTACGCGCAGAAACGATAGAAATTATTCATCGTTATGTTTTTTATTCACTTTCTTATTCCTTTGTTTCTTTCTTCACTTTCGTTTTCTTTTACGCAACTAAATCTCCATTTCTTGATACTCTTTTCTTTTCCGGTGTTGTCTTTTCATAAGCAATTATCTCCCCTTCTGACAGTAATTCTTTTAGGCTTCTCCGCTTATTTGATTTTCTTCGACCCTAAATATAATTTCCGTAATCGATATTTCTACACGTGTTTTCGCCCCTTATTAATCTTTTAAAGAATATTCTCACCAATTTCAACTACAAGACCAATTTGCGCCTACCTTTTTTGATCAGCGGGTCTACTATTTAAGTTCTTTGAAGCTATTTAAATCCGTCGGGCATCGCCTGAAATTTATCCATAACCCTGCGAAAAAGAAGTCGCAATAAAACCGTCCCATCAACAGCCATCATGCACAGACTACCCCCCTCTCTATATCCAGTCATACTAGCCCCATCACTGTCTCCCATTCATTCCCTTCGGGCCCAAATGACCTAGAGAACTACCTCCGTCGCTAAATTAGAAAAAGTCTGAAGGATCTCGTTGCTCGTCTCCTGGTGGAAATAGAAGCACAGAATACGGCAGTGGGAGACTCCAAGGATTAAAATGGTAAGACAGGGGAGGTTTTGAGGGATGTTACCCCGGAACTGGACTACGGAATGGAAGAAGAGGGGAGCGAGGGCGAGTACGGGGAAGAAGAAGTAGAGTTCGAGGAAAAATCCGACGGGAAGGAGAGGAAGATGAGGAGTCCGAGGACAAGTACAAGGGGGGGGGAAGAGGAATGAAGAGTCCATTGATGTCGATGTAATGTCGAACTGAGTCACATGGGACGAAAGGAATGAATTCATTGGACCAGGTGGTCCCAATCACGGACCCAGATTGAGGGACTTCGTGTGAGCTGTATTGGTTGAAGGAAGGGGTTATTGGTCATAAGCTTCCCATAGGTCACTTTGGAGACGATATGAGTACTTATGATTTCATAAGGGAGATGCTAGAATCTGATCTAGAGGATGACTATTTTGAGAAAGTGAATTCAAGTAGCTTTCATCGAACTCTCTTCTCTCACACAAAATCTTTTCCTAATATATCTGGTGCCTTTACTATGTTTATCCAGATTTTAGTTTGAAAAAAGTCTATGTAAGCTGAGTAAATTGGTTCCTTTATGAGATGGGAGGAAATTTTGGAGTCAAATTCAAACCAAAATTTTCTATCAGCTTATTAAACGCTAAGCGAAGTGGTGTAGACTGTCTCTTTAACGTCTACTGCAGCACAATAGTCGTTTGCAAAGACTCTCTACTCGGATGATAAGTCGTTCCCTTTTCAGTTGACGCTATTCTTATCCAATCAGAATTCGAAGTATTTTTCAACATTGATGTGCCAAGTCTACAAGCAGTAAAGCGACTTTCACGGCAGTTCTTATTCTTCTGCGGGCGGTTACGACTATAAAAACTCCCGATTGTATCAGTTCACTCCAGGTTGCTGACCAAATACGTCTAAAATGATACTACTAGTAGGATGTTGGTCAGAACGGCGGCTACGGGCACGCGGTCGTCCGAGCGTAGGCGAGGAAGCAGGCACAAGGACCTTGGAAGTTCTTCAAAGGATGCCTCCGACTCCTTGGCGTATGTTACAGGAGTGGGTTATTTATTCTGCCTCGTTCGGGCGGTTTCCCCAGAAGATTCTTCCTTTTTGGGATGCGCCACCTAACTAATTTAGGTTTACTGCGCGTTTGGTAGGCTACAATCTACCATCCCTGATCGAGGTCTACGCATATGCACCTGCGTGGGCTGCCCTTAAACATAGGCTGCCATCAACTAAGGGAAAGAAAAACTGCAGCAAAGGGCGTAACTCTAAAAATAGGAACACTAAGTACCATGGTATAGTTGAATGAATAAAAGGGAGTGTATATGGAAGAGAGTTGAGAGGGCTACAAGCAAGTATGGAAGGTTCAGGGTCTCCCACTGATGCTATGGGACCAGCTTAGGAAAAATGTTTCTTGGGTCTGAAGTTGACTCTTAACTCTCTACTACTAGGAGCTTGACTTGAAGTTTTCTGCCAACTTGCTTGACCTCCACAGGAGGAAGCAGTTTACTCAGCTTATATAGACTTTTGGCTACCCCAAAAGTCTCAAACAAACATACTAATAACCATAAAATGCATTCACGGGAATAGTGTGAACCAGAGAGACTATAAGGAGCTATTTCCTCAACATAAATATCTAGGTGCCATACCTATGCCAGCCACCCATCGGCCAGGGGAGGGAATTAATGTAGCCATTATATAGACTTTTCAGAGCCACTCGTGGTATCACCCAGAACCAGGAACTGTACTGAAATCTATTACGACAGCGTGTCCTCAAATAAAAAATCAAGCGCTGAATTGGCCACGCTCATCCAAATTTAAAATAACTTGCAAATTCAGAAACTGTAAAAATATCTTCCAAATTCCGATACTGTATACATTTTTGGTCCTCTCCTAGATTTTTTCGTGTGCGAATTTGCGCACATCACTAAGATATAGTTTACCCGTTTTTACCTGTAATTCCTGGTTGACAGTATATCCTAATTGTAGAAATGAGTCGAAGTAATCACTTGATTTGCTGCCACCCGATGTTTTAATCCTTCATTTTCTTAATACTGCATGGCCATTAAATGGCCATGCAGTATTCATTTCTCCATAGTGCGACTCAGAAAATAAATGCTCCCTCTTCGTTCATGAAGAAATATAATCAGCTCGGTTTGGAGATCCATAAGAAAAGACTAGGAGGTTTGTGACACGGGCCAAGATAGATGCAGCATAGAGTGACGATATTGTAGAAAAAGCAATAAAATCAGATATAAACTTTAGTCTTAAAGAAATATTTGCATGTAGTGGAAATATTTTAAGACCCAGAGGAACAACAATGTTAAGAAGGATGAAAACAAAAAGAGAACTAATATAGTATATATAGTAGCTGAGAACAAAATACGATAAGTAGGCCTCCCTTTGGAAAGGATGGTGGTGGTAGATCTTTATTTATCGTACAACGTCGCACAGAGGCGTGCGGAGGGTATTCACAAATTAACTACGGATACGGGCGGCGGGTAGAAACTTGTCGCGCCTGCATTATTTGGAGACTAAATGCAAAACGGGTAACGAAGTCGCGGAGCTCCTGTTAAGGGGAGGAACCGCGACGGGAAGCAGCGAAGGAAGCAGGGCGGCGGAAAAAAGCCTTACCGTCGTCGCCCAAGGCGCCATAGATATCAATCCCGATGGGGGAGAGGAGTATATCGTCTCGGTTGCAGTAAGTGCCGTAATGACGATGTTTCTCGCGCTCTGCGAGTGTCGCGGCGGCGCCGGCAGTAACCGTACTTGGCGAAATGTGGCGGCGTGCGGAGGGGTGGGCAACAGTAACGTCGACGGCGATATCGGTACTGTGAAGCCCGTATGCAGCGGGTATGTAAATGTCCATTCGTAGCACGGGGGACTCCAAATGCCCAGATGAGTCGGGAACCTGGTGGAGGAGCGGATGTTCGACGAGGGCGACGATCCTAACTTCCTTGCAGTAGCGGGCAAGAACGTTGCGGAGGATGTGGTGACGACGAGTCATTCCGTCTTCGTATTTGCAGGTCAACGCGTGTTGACCACTTCGATCTAAGACGGGTGCGATGTCGGCCGAGCGGCGGGAGCAGACCGGACAGCGAGTAGATCCAGAGAATAGCGCGATGCCGAGACGTAGAGCCAGAGCGACTTTCCAGGCGGAAGAGGACATGTACGTACCGCGGTGGGGGTGAGGAAGCGAAGAAAAAACAGACGATACGGAGGATGTGCGCACGGAGAGGAGCCGTGCTCGGTCGTGGGCTGCCGCGGACGAGAACAAGCTATCGGACTTCGATAGCATGAGTTCAGTTGTGATCGCAGACTGGAGCCTTTCGCCGGGGACCGGCGATGAACAACGCTCGAAAAGAACCGTAGCTGTAAGCGGCGAAGACAGCTGCGGGTGGCGGGAGGATAAGAGCGAGATGGCAGACCGAGGGATCTCTTCCAAGTGGCGGTCCTGGGAAAGAGTGAGCAGGTCGGAGATAAGTGTAATACAAATAATGGCCCTCCCCTCATTTAATACAGGAATTGGTCCTCCCTTCACGTAATCCAGGAAATGGTCCTCCCCTTGTGTAATCCAGAAACCTACAACGATCCCGCCCCTAACTTCTCCCACCGTCATTTCCAAATTTACTTCCATTTTATCTAGATATTTTTATACTGTATTTAACCCTCTGAATCGACCCCGAATCAAGTCCCTTTTCCCTTTTAGCTTACCTCCTCCTCCAAATTCGCCTTTTTGAGAAGAAGGGCGCAAATGCACTACTGCAAAATCCCTTGCAGATTTATTTTACCTATTCCTAATCTATAGAACCTGCCACGGGAGCCTATTTAAACCCCTTTATTCTAAGTTCCAAATGCCCCCGATCATTTTACTCATCACTCCTCGCCCCCAACCCAAAAACACCCTACATTGCCTCCCGTTCCCCAACGTCTATCAAAATGAACAACCTTCGCCCCTCTGTCTCTATTTCCAAAAACCGCCCTTCCCGTCCTATCAATGGCCTTCGTCTCGCCGCCTACGGGCCAACCGATGCCGACGACTACATCCGGCGGCAAACAAAGAAGCAAATCATCGAGTTCGTTCGCCGCCTCTTCATAGAAGAAGAAGCGAGGGAGGTAAGTCAGGGAGAGGCTGAGAAGGTCGAGGAGGAGAGCGGGGAGTCCTTCGAGGAATGGTTAGCCCCTGAGCGAGTGTACGAGGCTCAGGAGGAGGAGGAGGAGGAGGAAGATGAGGAGGAGGAAGAGGAGGAAGAGGATAAGGAGGAGGAGGAGGAGGAGGAGGATGGGGATGGGGGGAGGAGGAAGAGGGAACAGGGGGCATGGAAAGTGTTGGACTGGTGGGGCCTGGAATGGAGAGTATGGATCAAGTTGTGCCCACGATGGAACCGGATGGAGATATCTTTAGTAGTCTAGATATCTCCCAGGGGGAAATAGAGAGCTGTGGGCCATTCGCAGATATTTGTGGGGACTGCTTGGACAGCATGGATATTTTAGAGGAGTTGTTTGGATCTGATTTAGAGAATGGGAAATAAGAGGACCAAATTAATTGTTAGTTTCTTAAGTATCTTTTGCTTAGAGTATATTGTCCACACAAAGTATTTTTATGCATTTCTTGGTATCTTCTGTAGTTTTGTTCGGACTTTATGGGTAGCCAAAAGTCTATATAAGCTGAGTAAACTGCTCCCCTCATGGAGAGGTCAAGCAAGTTGGCAGACAACTTCAGGCCAAGTCCCGAGTAGTAGGAAGTTGAGAGTCAACTTCAGACCCAAGAAAACTTTTTCTTACGCTACTCGCAGAGCGTCGGTGGTAGACCCTGCCCCTTTTATACTTGCTTGTAGCTTTCTCAACTCTCTTCTATATACACTCCCTTTTGTTCGTTCAACAATACCACGGTAGCACTTTTGTCGCTCGCAACACCTCCTTCTCAGGGTAATTGGTTCTGAAGATCTCTTCCCCCGCCGATTTACCCCTATCATTTGGTACTTATGTGGATGGGGTTGCACCCGAGGTATTCGAGTTGAGCAGTAGTAAGGAACACTTCGGGGGAATTCCTTTCTGTAATCATGGATCTCAACGCTGCTCGTATAACGTTCACAGGGGGCAAGACTGAAGACGTTGAGGAGTTTCTTTACACATATGTCAACGTTGTGATGCGTGAGAAGGGCGATGAAGAGAAGGCCCCCAAGTATCTTCGCCTATCTTCATGGTGACGCAAAGCACAAATATAAGTCCAAGTTTATCGACGGGTGGTCTCTTAACGGGAATGGGCGTAACTTCGGTGAGGTATGTGAGTGGATTGTGAAAGAGTATGCTAAGGAGGTAGAACCAGATGAGATGATTCGTACCGCCATAGAGGCCCGGCTCAACTTCGACGATTTGTTAGGCTCATTGGTGTACTTGTGTGATCTTTATGAAAAGGCTGGGTTCAACGCCCAAGCCAAGTACGGAATGCTGCGTAAGGCGGCTATGGGGGATAAGCGGCTCTCCGATTTCCTCCTCATCAAGGGCCCTCACACTTTTGATGAACTGAAAGGAACCATAGTAGAATTTGTCAAAAATTTGGAGACGTTTCAGTCAATGAGTGAGGTACCGAAGGAAACCCGCACATCGATGTCTATCGTACATCCTGAAAAGAATTATCAAAGGCCGTCTACTAGTGCAGCGGCATTAGAATCTGTCAGGAGCGATGTCAAAAACTTGAAAGAAAGGTTGGAAACCCGATTCGATAGTCGACTTGACATGATAACCTCGCAGTTGGAAAGCCTTACTCTTACCATTAAGAAGAACCAGTCTGGGGCCCCTAAGGCCGCAGAAGTCTGTTCTTACTGTCACAAGCCTGGACACTTTGCAAACAGGTGTCCTGATAATCCACATAGAAACACTCGTTGTGCAAAGTGCGGTCGATATGGGCATCATGAAAGTAACTGCTGGTCTAAAGACAACAGAAGAGCAAATTTATCGGAAGCAAGAAGTGAGTCAGGACCAGAGGTGAAAATCTTACAAAATAGTAGGGATCAAAGGTTGAGGGATGCCGGTAATGTATCCATCGCTGAAGAGATTAGTCCAGTCAATGTGACAAAAAGGGATGGGGAAGGGAACATTTTATCGAAGAAACCTAGGCTAGATTATGGAATGCTGGAGCATATCCCAGCACCTGTACCTCCTCGAACCAAGAGGTCTGATCAAGTTGTTCCAGGAGTGGGAGTCACTCCGGCCAAGAAGACGAAAAAGAGTAAGAAAGTTAAGAGTATCTCTAAGGACGTACTAGAGTATGTGAAGAGGTATAATTTGGTGGCTGAGCTTGCATCGGCCCCAACTGGGATAAGGCTTTGGTCAACTTTTGAGGGGCGACGCAGAGGATGCGAGAAAAGAACTCAAAAAAATTATCAGGTCTAATAAGTCCGCTAAGGGTAAGAAACTGTTTCTTCAATCGGCTTCGACAGCACCAAGACGTCTTAAGCTGGTACCAGTCAAAGTATTGGGTATGAAAACCCGGGCTTTCTTCGATTCGGGTGCTGCTCCAAACCTCATTTCAGAAACTTTGGTGACGAATCTAGGTCTCGAAATTACTCCAACGACTCGAAAAATAACTGTAGCGGATGGAACCGTCTCAAAATGTATGGGCACTGCTGACAAGGTTTCCGTGTTCTTTGGGGAATCTAAAGGGTGATGTAGACTTTCTTGTCATGCCGGATCTCCCTTTCGATGCAATCATTGGCTGCCCCACCATGGAAAGACTAGGGACATGCATTGACTTGGGCAACCAAATGGTTTCAGTTAATATTGACGGCAGAACCGTGAAGATGCCCCTGGATTTCGACAAAAGCACGCATCCTGAAGATTTAAAAGAAACAGACAGTGAAGATTTCACTTTTAGCTATGACAGCGAAGATTCGGAACCAAATAACACTTTCGAAAGTGGAAAAGGGTACCCTCGGGGGGTAATGAACATGGCATGGGACAATTATGATTCTGGGTTTGAAACAGATGACGACTGGAATTCTAGGATACGTTTGAAACCCGAATGTGTTTCTTTTTGCGATGATATCGAATCAAAGGACAGAATTCGGAGCATGAAAGAAGATTACCTTTGCAAAAAAAAATAAGAAAACGTCGAATCGTATATATGAAGATGTGAGCACGACGGAAGAGGTCCTTCAAAATATTGAGGTTAAGGATAAAGAATAAAAAGGGCGCCAAATGGCAGAAATCCAAGGAAAAGTGCAGCACCTTACCTCCCCAGCCTCACTGAAAATATCCGACATGTTAACATCTTCCGAAGTAATTCCATGGAGCGTTTCAGATTTAAGACAAGCGAGTGTAACGGTTACTCGCTCGTTCGAACTTGCCGACACTCAACCGATTTACCACAAGCCTAGACGTCAACCGCCAAAATATGACCAATTCATCTCAGAAAATGTTACAAGTATGCTTAAAAATGATATTATTCGCCCAGTTTCATCCCCATGGTCGTTTCCAGTTGTGGTCGCATCAAAGAAGGATCGAAAACTTCGCTTTTGCGTCGATTACCGACAGCTGAACCAGAGAATGATACCCGATCGATTTCCGATTCCGAACATGGAGGGGATCCTCCAGGGCCTGAAGGATGGGAGATATTCCACCTCAATTGACCTTTACACTGGCTATTGGCAGATTCCATTGGATGAAAAATGTAAGGAAAAAACATCCTTCACCAGCAAAGCCGGGACGTTCAGGTTCGAAGTGATGCCTTTTGGTCTCATGAATGCACCAGCTACATTCCAAAGAATGATGAACGAGGTTTTGAAAGGACTTCCATTCGCAAGAGTCTATATCGATGATGTCGTCATATTCTCAGAAACATTGGATCGGCACGTTTCGCACGTCAAGACAGTTGTGGAGTGGATATCGGAGTATAGCTTGAAAATTAAGTTGAGCAAATGCTTCTTTGCGAAGACTTCTATCCAATTACTCGGTCATATCGTCGACCAAGAGGGAATTAGAGTGGATCCAGAGAAAACGAAAAAAATAAAGTTGGCATCAAGCCCCGCTTCAAAGACGGAGCTGCGACAACTGCCAAAAATTCACTCCAATACAGAAGCATAAGACAACTCTAAGTTTTCCAGTTTCCGGTCTCTTTGAAACCTTCTCAATTGACTTTGCGGGCCCGTTCAAGGAAACTTCTTCCGAAAACAAATATCTCCTTATAGGGGTGGAACATCTTACTGGATTGCCAATAGCAGTTGCAGTTGAGGAGGCAAATGCAGAGGTGGTACTGAGATTCATCGAAAAAGAAATAATTGAACCGTTTGGTCTTCCAAAAAGGATCATCTCGGATAACGCCCTTTGTTTTACTGCAACTTCACTGCTTCGTTTTCTGGAAGAGAAAGGGATTCAGCTGAAGACCGTTCTGGCATACGCTCCTATGTCCAACGGGAAAGCGGAGAGGGTGGTTGGAACCATCAAACGAGCAATATCGAAAACTATGTCGGAGAATGAAATCCAGTGGGAAGATGCCTTACCGAAAGAATTATACGGCTATCGTCGAAGAAGAGGAAGAAATGGACGCTCACCATTCGAGCTAATGTACGGAAGGGCTCCTAGAATGTTACAGAGAGACATGGAAACAAATATTATCGATGAAGAGAGTAGTGAAGTTGAACTACTGGCCACCGAAGGCTGGAGATCACACCGCGCGCTAACACAGACAAGCAATAAGGATGCAGAACCTGCAGTCAGAACCTTTTCAGTTGGCTCTAAAGTACTTGTAGTACATGGAAAAGCAATGCAGCAGGCTGTGAAGTGGCCGGCCTTCCAAACCAAGTACTCGAACCCTTGCATCGTCACGGAGGAAAGACACCCGCACTATCAGCTCTGTTCAAGCTCAGGGAAGAGATCAAAGAGGGCCATCCATGCACGTTGTCTGATCCCTTACCATCAGAGGCCTGAAGAATTCTTTCTCACACAGGACTATGCGCAACCACGGGGCATACTCATCTTTAACTATAGAATGATTCCTATGGGAGGATAAAGGGCCTAGAAATGGATCATCTCGATTACGCGGGACTACTACGAACTCCACGTAATCACCCATTACTATATTAATATATGCCTATGTTTTCGTACGTTGAACGGACCATTGCTACCTGAAGAAGATTTCCGACTATTAATAAGAGTTCTATTTTCATTCCAAAACGGGAGGTTCACGGAAGCAGGTCCAGAGTTTGTGGAAGTCATATATTATTACTCTATAGGAAGGTATGGAATGGTAGCTATCGGAGATTTGTCGCAAACATATCTGAACATTATTCGTCCAATTTACGTATTTCTCAAGAACAACCTAGACGTGCGACTGAGAGGTTACGCCTTACCCCCGGATATGCAATACAGACTGGCCCCGTATCCTCTATGGGAACCTTACGTTTCTCCGCCACAAATTGGGAACGTTGGAGGCGGCGAGGATCCTCCTGAAGCAGTGATGATGACCAGAGGAGGGCCTTCAGGAGACAAAAACCCGCCCAGAAGAGGTTCCGGTTGTCCCCCGAGAGGACCTCGTGCAGGTCCCAGTACGTCAGGAGCTGGTCGCGGCCATTCATCGGGACCGTCCACCACAACTTCATCTCTAGCTCTCCTTCACAACCATGCACAGCATACAGTCGGAAGAAGAAGTTTATCTTTTTGGCTGCGCAATATCTCCGAGGACGCGAACGATGCGCAGGTCATTTCTTATTTCATGATAAGCATCTGTTTATGTTTTAGGGAGCTACATGGACCGCACTTATCTTACGAGGATTCGTTCTTGATGATGGGCTTCTTCTTTTCTTATCGGCATCCATTCCTCAGGCATCTTTCGGAAGAGTTTGCATATCACATATATTTTTTCACTGTTGGAAGATTCGGAAGAGTCACGGAAGAAGAATTTATTCAACCCCACCTCGATGTTATCAAACCAATATATCAGGCTATGCTACAAAGTGAGGTACCAGTAATGCGAACCTACTTTTAGAGCATCATATTGGTAATCCGTTGCATCCGTACCCGTTTGAGAGATCATACATTTTATCAATAAGACAGCGAACAATAACGGAAACAGAAGAAGAGCAGTGACGAGTCGGGACGTTCTTCTTGAGCGAGAGGGCGTGATGTGCGCAAATTCGCGCACGAAAAAAATCTAGATGAGGACCATGATTGTATACAGTATCGGAATTGGGAAGATATTTTTACAGTTTTTGAATTTGCAAGATAGTTTTAATTTGGGTGAGTGTGGCCAATTCATCGGTTGATTTTTTTTTAGGACACGCTGTCATAGTAGATGTCAGTACAGTTCCAGGTTGTGGGTGATACTACGAGTAACTCTGAAAGGTCTATATAATGGCCACATCAATTCCTACCCCTGGTCGATGGGTGGCTGGCATGGGATTGGCACCTAGATATTTACGTTGAGGAAATATCTTCTAATAGTCTCTCTGGTTCACACGATTCCCGTGAATGCATTTTATGGTTATTAGTATGTTTGTTTGAGACTTTTGGGGTAGCCAAAAGTCTATATAAGCCGAGTAAACTGCTTCCTTTAGTGGAGGTGGAGCAAGTTGGCAGATAACTTCAAGCCAAGTCCCGAGTAGTAGGAAGTTGAGAGTCAACTTCAGACCCAAGAAAATGTTTTCTTACGCTACTCGCAGAGCGCCGGTGGTAGATCCTGCCCCTTTTATACTTGCTTGTAGCTTTCTCAACTCTCTTCTATATACACTCCCTTTTGTTCGCTCAACAATACCACGGTAGCACTTTTGTCGCTCGCAAAACCTCCTTCTCAGGGTAATTGGTTCTGAGGATCTCTTCCCCCGCCGATTTACTCCTATCAGAGGGATCGAAACTTCTTCACGCCAATGTTAGTAACTTCGACCTGTTTGCTCTGAGCAGCTTTGATAGGTAATCGAGCTCCATCAACTGCAATCATTCGAACTTGGTAATCTACTTTAGGGTTCGTGTCTGCGTGCAACGGCATACCCAGCAAAAAGTCATAGTGACAGTCGGTAATGGCCCAGTTAGATGAGTACAAGTGTGATCCGATATGCAAGGTCGCCCCCACGACTACTTCGGAGGCGGTTTCCGTCACATTCCGTTTGGAATGAGAAATAATAATAATAGCCCGTTGTATATTAATTAGGTGTCGGTTTCGGCGAACAAAATCTCGAGACACAACGTTTGTATTACACCCGTCATCTTTCAGAGCGGAAACCTGCTTTCCGGTCATGATTCCCTGCATGACAAACAAGTCCGCAACGGGCATGTCGCGATTTGTATCGCGTAAAGGCTGGTGCGCGGCAGGCTGCGAAGTCGGCTCGTCTCCATTAACTCCAAAGCAATTTTCTTCCGGAGTGAATTTATCTTCTTTCAAAGGACTACCTAGTTTTCCGAACTATCGCTGTCCGAACTCTTATTTTCGTCACCCTCCTCGACGACATCTGTATTACTGACCTCGCCCTTCTTATGTTTCCAAGGGTGGCCACCATGCTTATGACAAACGTAACAGGCCCCATTATTGCGGTCGATGTCTCGCTGCGACTGAGTAGTCCCGCCTTTACCGCTATGTTTCCCTTCGACATTCCCAACTTCCACGGGAACAGGCTTGTTGCTATGGTCCAGTTTTTCTCCCTGGCCTCTGCCAGCGGATACAGCTCCCCATATTTCGCTGTCCACACGTAACGCAATTTGAGCTGCTTTTGCAAACGTAACTGCTGCGCTCTTCATGACTTCGACGCGAATTTCGTATTTAAATCCCTCCACGAATCTGTCGAGCTTCTCCGCGTCTGTTAGATTAGGAATATTCAAAACAATATTCGAAAACCCCGAGAGGAACTTGGAGACGGAACCGGTCTGACGAATCTTGCGAAGCTTCTCCCTTGCACGACGTACGTGGTCCTCAGGGACAAACTCAAGCTTGATTGCCGTTTTGAAGTCTTCCCATGTGTCCGGGACAACATTGCTTTTAACAATGGCATATGAATGGCTGCATTTCCCGTCAAGAACGAAGACGCAAACAGTATGCGACGATCCGCACTGATGTCTTCTGCTCCACCAATCTGCACCAAAGAGAGATATTGCTCCACATTATACAACCACATACTGACTGTGAGGAAGTCTCTCCTACCATCAAAGGTATCCGGGAGGTTGGGTTTCAAATTGACCGATCCGGGGACGTCCGAGCGGACGTCATTATCTTCCGCTAGATTCATGGTGCCTGCAAAGAAAGTGGAGTAATAGACAAAGAGAACGACAGATGTCGCGATTCTACCAATGAAACAAAACGAGTCTATTTTACTCTTAGTCAATAGATCGATGCCTCTTTCTCTACCCCCCTGGGCTATGATATATGCTTATGTAGGCATGACGAATGTCTCTAGGGCTCGCATCCGTAGTCGGCACTGTCGGTGCACCTGCATTAATTTGAGAAATGCATCTAGGCCCCGGTCTGACGTCCGCTCGGTCTTAATTTGTACGTCGTGATCCCGTCCTTTCGACAGCCTCAGCTCAAAAGTCCCAAGGTCTGTTTCATAAACACTATGATGGAAATTTTTCGCGAGAGAAAAGGTGTTTTTTAACCTTTTGAGTGGTTAATATACCGAAAGTTTTGTTCTTCTCGAGCTTCACTACTGTTTGAAGTAAAAGTCGGAACATAAAATACCATGAAATATGTTTTTTATAAATAAATTAGTCATAAATTGTTCCTCAGAAGACGATAATGGATCGATACAAACTAGGCTTTTATTTTCAAGAGAAAAAAATAATAAACTGACTTTTTAGGGAAACTTTAGGCACATGACTCACATTGCCCATTGTCTTTCCTAAACTCGTTGGGCATCTCCACCGTTTATCTTAGAAAATTCTAACCCTGCTCTTCGAACAGAACTTTTCGACTCGTGATACTCTCTTCCTTATGAATTACTAGCTGAAATTTTATCAATCAGTTTTTTCGTGTCCCCGAATTAGTGTGAATTCATGGAACTCAGCAAGAAAATAAATTTTTAGTCGATTAATTCCTCTAAAATAGACAAGACTGTTCTTTTCGAAACTATATTAAACAGCTTCCCAAAGCTTTGTCTCAATAAAAAAACCTCTTCAACTCTTCTGCTTCCTTCTTCACAATTTTACCACACTGCCCAGCCCACGCCCCTATAGAATCATCAAAACATAAAAAATTAAACTGGAATAAAACAGTTACCTGAACTTTCTGTATCATGAGACCAAGTACTTCGAAGACTACAGAACGAGGAGCCTTTGATATACAGTGGATTACCCGAAACCTGTTAGAAGAGTCAGAGGTGATACAAGGAAATAAAGAGGATGATAGCTCTTAGGAGAAACACAATTGGGTAAACGTGAGGGAAATAAGACGTTTTTAGTCGCAGAAAAGTTTCACTCGGGGCTCGTACGCCGCTATTGTCGAATATAATGAAGACATTTGAGAATTTCTTAGTGGTTCATTACTCAAAACAGGGAGAACATGAGAGACTGAGAGTGGTAAAATGGGAATGGAGTACTAAGACATGTCGTACGAGTCCATATATCACTTTAAAAGTTTAAAGGGATTTATATAGATTGAATTTGATTTGTGCAAAGTGTGGCGATTTTTTCCGTTACGATCTCAACAATAATCTTGAGGTCTACAGATTGATATTTGCATTAAAAGTAGCTACCTTCCTTGTTCGTAAGATTCGTTTTAATGAATTCTGGGCATTTATTATGCCATTTTGATTCTTTGGAGAGTGTTGCGATTTTTTCCGTTATGATCTTGACAATAATCTTGAGGACTACAGATTGATATTTACATTGAAAGTAGCTACCCTGCTTGTTCCTAAGATTCGTTATAATGAATTTTGGGGCATTTATTATGCCATTTTGATGCTTTGGAGATACCAGAAAATTCTTTTACTCTTCTTTCTTTAGAAGACGTAAAGACAGTTAGAGAAAACTTCAATTGCACAATGGAATATTCAAGACATTAAAGCTAAACTTCTGATCTACGAAGCGTTTTCCTCACTTAAAAAACTAAATAAGTGATATAACCAGTACCTTGAAGCTATAATTGTAAATACAAAGCCCCGTTTCCTAAGTTATCTTCTCTCGTTCCAAACAAATTCTCCAGTGCCTCGTTTATCGCAAAAAGAACTTCGTTTTGATAGTAAGCGCTGAGAATCTAATCCTCACTGATGGATCCTTATCAGTTTCTAAAGGAGCAGCAGGAAGACTCTCAAATAACTATTATGATTCTTGACTTGATAAACGCCACCATTTATTCCCTCGTAGTACCGTAAACGAGTCTTTACCTTGGAAGAAAGACTATAGAGATCCGCGGGTGGCTGAATTCTCTGACTGCACCTTATCTCATCTCTCGCGCCGTCTAAACGGAGGTTTAATATGCAAAATGTGCTGAAAATTCTGAGTGCAGCCCAAAAAGCGAAGTACAAACGTTACTAGCCCTTCATCGAAAGTTATGACCGACGCAGACTGATCCCTGTAGATGATCACATCCGATTTATACGCAGTCGTAACAGAAATGTCAAAAAGCGTGAAGATGAGTTCTATGAAATCCTAAAAGAGTTTTTGCAGGATACTCATGCAATGGCTCACTTTCGGTGCTATAAATGAGGCAACCAGCCTTTTAGCTAGCCGTTGGTCGAGTCTGTAGTAATGTTGGGCATTTTTTTGCTTCTCCAATGTTTCCCAATGACTACTAATTGCATTAAAAGTGGTATTAGCATACTCAGACCGCAAAGTAGGCTAAAGCCTAAGGAATATATCCGGTAAACAGATGCCTAATCAGTAAGTCAGGGGAGGCAATGAGGGACTTGGCTTCAATGACTCGTTGCAGAGTAACTTGATTGTTTGGATGCGCGAGGTAATGGCAGACTGGCTGGCGGAAACAGTCATAATGGGGGCTCCACGTATTTTATAACTCAGAGTATCATCTTTTTCAATCATTAAAACACTCTAGGATTTTATTAGCTGTTATTTAGAGAGAGAGAAAAGATACTTTACTGGACAATTTTAGAGCATGCGAGGATTTCAATATTAAGATGCATGCCGATGCAACTTCCGGCGATTCATAGCTATCGAAGTCCGTTCTTGAGTGGTAGAACAGTGTAAAGTGAGGGAAATGTTCCTTTCTACTTCAGTTTGCGAGACTTATACCAGAGGTGTGACACTATTCTATCACTCTGTCTACTTCATGTCTCTCGAAGCCTTGCTACAGCTCGCGAGGGATTTCTCATCCGAATCTTCCCCTTCTGCACCCCAGTCACGATACCCTATCTTAACCTCCGAACTATATCGCTTCATCTCGAAGTGATCTCCGAGGAGAATGTCATAAATTCGAAAATTTTCTTCGATATAACCCTAGGAGTGGATATGCATTTATTTCTTAAATTTCCAGAGAATGATATTCTACGAGCTAAATATCTTAAGATGGACGCATTTTAAGCGACAACTGTGTTACCGAAATGTGGTTGTAGGAATGTAGAAAGGTCAATCGGTATTTGGGTCGGAGTATGTCGGACAATGTGAGGGAAATGCTACCAAATATGGGGTGTTGAGCGCATAAAAGGTAATTGATGGTTGAACTGTTGAGTGATGCTTCCGATAAACAGGCCGAAGCATCAGACCAGGGTTTATACAGAAAATGTACTCAACACCAGCAGAGATAAATTGTAAGCAAACGGTACTGAATTCAAAGGGATTCTAGAAAAAGCGACATTAGAGGTATCAAACTACAAGGTTCTGAAGGATCATGAAGCAGCCATCAATGTAACCGACAGCACTAAACATCATGGCAAGTCGTATTGGTCCAATTGGCAAGGAGGCGTAAAGTAGATGCTGATTGGTGGGTCCGAAATGTTTCGAGAACAAAGAGAGATAGCCACGATGGGTCCATGTAATTGGCTCGGCACAAAGAGGTATGATCTTATTTTTTACACTGGTGCGTGGGTACAGTGCACAAGTTGCGCTGATGTCTTCTTACAGTGTAAATACTTGGTACAGGTTACTGAAGGGATACTGTGAGGGTATTTGAGGTGATATGTGGGCATAATCGCAACAAGGAACGAGAAAAGGTGAATAAGGAGGGGTGCTCAGAGATTACATAGGAATATAGAAATGGCATGGTCTACCAGCTAAGCTCGGAAAATAATGTCAAACAAATGATTCTGAGGGCAGATCTTGACTTTCAACTTCTGGACTACATGTGTCTGCTCTGGAAGTTGTTTTCCAATTTTCTTCCCCTCTCCTATAGGAAACAATTTACTCATGTTATGTAGACTTTTCACTAACCTTAAATTCCAAAAAAATCTAAGTATCATAAATGTATTAAATAGAATCTTGTGGAGTAGAAAGGCAAATAGTATATACTACCAGGATAAATATCTGGACCACCTCTTCACAATATTCTTCCTTAAGATTAGAGCCAAGCGATTCGCTCAAGATATTCATCCCCCAATGCAACCCCAACAAATTCTTTTGGTTGGTTCAGAATGTTAGATAATCTCTTCGAACATATCAAGGTCCCCCAGTTCCCCCTCACGACCATCGAACTCCGCTATATCTGCAATAGAGGAGTCTGAGATCATGATTACACTCTGAGTATCCCCTCCGTCCCCCGCCGCCACCTCCTTCACCGATTTCAAGCTGTGAATCCCATGTGTCTTTCAAATCTTCCTCATCTTCGTATCCCTCTACATCCGCCTCAGTCTCTTTCAGCTCTTCTGCCTCTTCTTCGTCTTCTTCCTCCCATGCCTCCTCAAAGCAATGAAAGCGGATCCAAATACAAACACGTTCCTGGTTCATTCTTCTACAGTAGTCCTCGTATAATTTGTTCCATTGGCTATCAAAGCCAGACCGTTGATATGACTGCGGGCTCTGAATGACTTTGCAGTGGAGATAGACTGGTAAAGTTTGGCCATATTTAGGACAAATTGGGTGACCCGATGGAGTGTTTGGTGGCAGGGGTTTTGCTTGGACGACTTTACTTTAAAAATTAAAGTATAAATATAAAGATGTTCTCCTTCTGACCACTATATGCTGGGCAAAATTATGAAGGAGAGGCATAAATGAAGATATTCTGTGTTCTTTCGATTGATTTTATGATCGTTTGTTGTTGTAATGGTGCTTACAGAAGTTCAAAAGCGGATACAGAACCAATCTGAGTTCCATAGTGGATTTAATCTGGGATATGTTGTACCTCTAAGTTGTATTTCGTGATAGTACTAGAGAAATAGAGAACAGTTTTATGGTACTCAGATAGGTTTGCGAGAGGTCCCTTGTAGCTGCTTCCCCTTATCTTCCGACAGATTAATGATATATTACTTCCAAAAAGAGTAGACCTACTTACATAAAATACACGTTTTGGAAGTAGAAAAGAACTCTAACTCATAGCTGTTAATCGACTCCGGGAAGAAATGGTCCGTTCAGCATACGGAAACATTGGCATAAGTTTACATAAAAGTTATGACGACATTGAAATAGTAATATTTTTGGGTAAACAAGGGAATAAATTACCAAGATCTGTTTCCTCCCATAGGAATAATTCTGTAATTTAGTCGTATTCCCACCTGTGTAAGCCATAAACAACCAACCATGTGGAATGAAAACGTTCCAAAATAAAATTACCCCATATTACCGTTACTGTACAATGTGACGGTTACGACCCATATCGGTCACTTTGAGCACTGCAGACTCCACACAAGTCTGCAGACCGCTGGGTATAAGTAAGAGTAGTTGCAAATTCAATAACTTCAAGAGGTAGGAGCTGATGAAGACTTAGTAAAGTCGAGACGTTTTCTCAACCTCTCCAATTCCTAAATTATTATATTTCGTTGTTGCATGTAGTACTGTGTGAAAATAAATTCATCATGTCTTTGGTGATACGCTTCGTCTCGTGAGGACGATACGACGTGCGCCTCTTTCGATCTATTCCCTGAATTTGAACAGAGCATATATTGCAGATGTTTCTCCTCTGTGATATTTCAAGGGTTGAAGTAATTTAATTGGAATGATGGCCACTTGGCAGTCTGCTACATGGACATTCAATGGGCAATCGTAACTTCGGATACGACTGCAAAGGCTTTAGCGTTATGATTCCGACTTTTCTTGTCTTTGACAACTCATGTAGTGATATCCGATTTTCAATGGCATATAACTCGACCTTCCTAATTTTTTAATTTGCCGTATCTTCCGCCATATCTATTTCTGTAACTCTTGCATTTTTCCGTACATGATCTCGAAAGTTGAGTGATAATTTACATCCTTTCTTCGGTTGTGTTTACTGCCATTTGTAAAGCATATTCCCACTCGATGTATTCGCCTGCCTTAGTTTTCGCTAAAGCACGTCTGAATGTTCCAACAATTCCGTCATCTTTTACGCTATACATAGTGGCCTATGCTAGAGCCCTATTGAATTGAATAAATCTCTCTATTAAACGTGTGGAAATGTCATTGCAGTTAAATAGATAGTATTATCCGAGATGATCCTTTTCTGGAGACCAAAAAGCTCAGAATTTCCTTTCTGAACTATGTTAAGGATCAATTATTCAGTAGCCTCCTTATTTTCGATTGCCAAGGACCAGTTAGTAGGGTTTTCAACTCCTATGAGAAGATATTTGCCTGTAGAAAACGATTCTTTGAATGGACTGGCAAAGTCGATTGAGAAAACTTAGAAAGGGATTGAATTTTGAAGCTTAGTTTACTATCGAACTTCCAGATCGGGGTAAACTTTTGGTCACAGCTTTTCACCAACAGGTAAACATCTTGTGCATGTTGAGCCACCAAAATCTTTTCGTAATGAATTGCTTTGTTGCTCCCAGATTCAAATGACGTAGCAATTATTAAACGTCCTCAAGATCTTTATTCTTTCCTTCAAAAGGTCTTCGAGTCGAATTATAGTTTTAGTGAGTCGAAAAGGCTTTCCATCGCACAAAACAAAAAACTTATGAATCTTTCATACGATCTCTTTGTGCTCAATGTCAATATTTCGAGTTTCTTGTTTCTGAAAGAATCGCATGAGCTCCTAATTATTAGCCTCTATATTTTTATTGCGTGATCTTGATAATTTCGTGGCTCAAATGACATTTTCGGGAAATAGTCACCTCGAATCGATGATTTCCTAAAAGGATTGCAGAATCGACTGGCTGATTAATGCCTCCAGATGTGTATTAAATTTTTTACAAAAAAACTACTGAAATTTCTAGTCGCTTTTCCAGTCGATAAGGTACATTTCTCTTCAGTAACAGTGCCTTAAGTGCTTGATAATCAGCAATGAGAGTATGATTTTTGAGTGATACTAGATTGGCACGAAACTTTATCAAGGCAAAAACGACTTTCAGTGCCTTCTTCTCACAAATAGAGTGTCCCTTCTCTTTATCTTTTGGAGTGCGGCTTGGGAAGAACTAAATTTAGAGGAGAATCAGAGTCGAAATAATTCCTCTTGAAAAAGTTGGAAGGCATCTTCAACAATAAAAAAAAGAAATTTAGTTGTACAGTGAAATTTGATTCATAAATTGAAGCGACTGAATAATTTACTTATTGTTGAAAGAAAGTGTATGACTGTTAGATTAAAAATGAGTTTTAAAATGGATTTCAGGATGAAGTGAAGGGAAAAGATGACAGACGACTTTGTTCGAACATTTTCAGGGAGTTCTGGTTTATGAATTATTGTCAGAACTCCAGTAGCCAGTCAAACACAAGGACGCGAAAAAACGTCTCTTGTGATCAGCTCACCGCCAGAAAAAATATTTCGGCTGCTGTGTTGTTGGGTTCTAACTCATCCTCTAAGACTGTCTATAATTAATTGCTCCCCGGTCGTATTAATGATCTAGATACATACATAACAGATGTAGACGCTCATCGGAGGTGCTTTCACTGTAATCTAGCGACTACAATTGTCTGTTTCAGAGTTATTCGCTCACAGAAAACACAATTGCAAAAGACGGTGACGCGTACAATCCATGCGATAGTGCAGGAACATATTCCTCCTCGCGATTCTACTAAGCAGGCGTTTCGCGCTTTAATATCACTCCCGGTACTAAAAAAGGAATGTGCTGTTCTCCATACCCGGACCCCATACAAGCATAGAACCTTGAGAATTCACGATGTGGCTAAAATTCTACTGCAAAGTGATACTTTTACCCCGGAGGCGCCATTTCCTAGAATGAATGTCCCGGAAAAAGTCAATGTACACGAAAATCAACTCATGCACTATTTAAATGGAGCCCACAGGATCAATAGATACGATTGCCAAGTCACCCTTTTCGCAAAAAAAACCTGGCAGTGTCTGCTCTTCAACCCTCCCTAGATCCACAGCATGTTCTCCTGGTAGGGTACAAGTTGCGTCAACGGAAAATTGAACCACTAATAGCCCGATGTGAGAGTCGTTGCGAGCGACTAAAGTGCTACAGTCGACTTTAAAGGACAATAGGGAAGATTGTACGTAAATTATGAGTTATTGTTCTAATAAAAAAATTCTAGAAGGGCAGGATACTCCACCTTGCTTAGAAGCTGGCGCACCAAATGAAAATTTTGCTTTGACTTTGACTCCAAACTTGTCTTTCGTCTCATGGAGAAAGGAACTTACTCATCTTATATAGACTTATTTCTGAACTAAAATTCTATAAAACTACTAGAAGCACCGGAAAAGGTGAGAAGTGACTTCATGTGTAGAGAGTTGAAAAAATAAACATGACAAAAACTAAGCGAATCTACCCCGCAAAATCTTCACCCTCGAGGTCGGAACCTAGAATCTCACTCATGACCTCATAAGTACCCATGTCGACCCCACAACTAGCCATGAGTTGCTTACCACTGCTAACCCCTCCCTGCAAACGATACAGCTCACATGAAGTCCCCGCATCCGGGTCCGTGGCCGGGACCACCTGGTCCAATGAATTCATTCTTCTCCTCCCATGTGACTCAGTTCGACATTACATCGACATCAATGGACTCTTTATTTCCCTCTCCTCCCTCCCTGGACTTGTCCTCTTCGGACTCCTCATCTTCCTCTTCTTCCCCTCGGACTTGTCCTCGAACACCTCTTCTTCTTCCCCGGACTCGCTCTCTCTCTCTTCTCTTCCTCCATCCCGTAGACCAGTTCCGGGGCACCATCCCTCGAAAAACTCCCCTGTCTTACCATCTTCCTCTCTGAATCCCCCACTACCGCATCTTGTGCTTCAACCTCCACTAGATGACGAGCAACGAGTTCCTTCAGACGTTTCCTAATTTGACGACAGAGGTAGTCCTCTGCGTCGGTTGGGCCCGAAGGGAACAAAAAGGAGACGGCGATGGGGCGAGGATGGCTGGATATAGAAATGGGGCGAGAAGGATGTAGTCCGTGCATGATGGCCGCCGAGGGAAAGTTTTGATTGTGAAGTTTTTGTTGTCGCAGGGTTAAGGATAAATTTCGGGCGACTCCCGGCAGATTTAAATAACTTCAAAGGACTTAAATGGTAGGCCAACTGATCCAAAAAATAGGCGCAAATGGGTCTTGTAGTTGGAATAGGGAAACATCCTTTAAAACATTGATTAGGGCTAAAACCACGTTTAGAAAATAGAAAATATATTTAGGGTCGAAGAAGATCAAATAAACGGATAGGACTAAAAGAATTACTCTCAGAGGAGGAGATAACTGCATATGAAAAGACGAAACGAGAAAAGAAAGGAGTATCAAGAAATGTAGATTTCGTCTTGTAGAATAAATAGAAAGTGGAGGGAGAAACAAGGAATATGAAGTTAAGGGAGACACGTAGCGGGAGGAAATTTCCGGGCGTAAAGAGAATATCTTCAGTTTCTCACTTGATAGTCTCCACCGCACAAGACCGGACATCCAAGCAACGGGAAACAGCGGAGGGACCGACTTTTTTACGTCACCTTGGTGAATTCCCTCGCTCAGTCCAACAGGAGGTTGAGGGCCTTCACCTTGATGCCCACTCTAAATGCATCGCAAAATACGAAGCAGAGAAGATATCGATCTTTTATCGCGACCTCCACCAGGTGTAGGCTCTTGCCTGTGCCAATCTGCACTCTTGGAGGTTAACCCCCGTCCCCATGCGCAGTGCTATATGATATGACAAGGAATGTGTCCGTGAGGGCAAATGGAGATAATAGGAAAGGTCAGTGGAGTTTTGATGCATAGGCCCGCTGCAGCAGCGGTCATGTCCAAAGCGGCCTGCTTGATGGCTAGTGTTACGGTGGCCTCTTAAGGATCGTAGTTCTTCCCCTATTACTGTTTCGGCATACCTTTTTTGAGTCGATTGTGATTGCTATGAAAACTTTACGATAGATCGAATGTATCTTTCAGGAGTAAAACATTGAAACCTTCTCTCAAAGATTTTCCCCGCCACCAGGGTTCGACTATTAAGGGGAAAGGTTTGGGTGTTTTACTCTTGGAAGATATATCCGATCTATCCCATGGTTTTCCAGACAACCACAATCGACTCGAAAAGGGTATACCGACACGGTAATGGGGATGGAACTACGCTCCCTAATAGGCTACCTTCAGACCAGCCATCAAGCAGGCTATTAAGGGGGGGAACGTTTGGGTGTTTTACTCTTGGAAGATATCTCCGATCTATCCCATGGTTTTCCAGACAACCACAATCGACTCAAATCGGCTGTTAAGGTGCATGACCGAAGATTCCGATCAGCATATTATACATTCAAAGTATTACCCTCATCCTCTACCGCTTGCTTGTGCTGAACACACATGCATGCTTCAGCCGAAAGTCGCTCCATAACCTATTTGGTTGCGAAATATACTGGTTCGAAAGGACAAGCGACGTCCTATGGGTCGGTTTGCTGTTCTCTCGCTTACTTTCCTTCTTTATCATATTGCTTACTGCTAGTTCTCGTCCAGAAACCTAAATAATGTGCAGCTTTCCGCAGAAGCAAGCTTGATTTCCTGATTCGAGAGTTTCAGGGAACATTGCAAGGCCTTATCAATTAGCTTTATGTGATTCGCAACTGCGTGTGGCAGTGAAAAGTCTGCTCTGATACTAAGGCTTTGAATGTGCAGTACTGTTCATCGAGAGCATGTCAACGGCGTGCACCTTAGTTCTATAGTCCCACAGTATTCGTCGAGGCAAGTTACTCCGGTAACAAAGGTCCCCTCTGAACACAAGTGGTCCCCTTCCCCGGAGAATCTTTGATACAGATCATATGATCCCATCTGAACTTGGTTGCTGACAAAACCACAAGAGATTCTCATTCTCGAGCATCCCTCACCATCACAATCAATTTGATTCAATGTTGTGCCCTGCGGACATCCCAGGTCAGTCCTCAAGCCAGCAAGTTCTGACCGCCATGCTGGAGGTCCAACCCCATCCACCCCTCCCAAATAAAGCAACTCCATGCTCTCACATCTCTGTCCTCTGCATGAAATTCCGCATACAAACCCTGGGGCAGCTTTAGAACTAGCGCCCGTACTAAACTCAGGGCCCCTTACAAGGAAGCTTGTCGGGTCGTTAAGAGCAAGGCAAATATCCCCTGGAGGTATATTCGATGGAGGTTCACCACCTCCTCCTGTCCGTCTGCTTACTGCCGCATCGACAGGTGAGCACACGATACTGGGATTCCTACAACTTCTCTGGCATCGTATCCCCGTCACATAAGAATTACCCGGACAGGATGCCGATCTTAGTGGCGAAAGGCGAAAGGGCACTAATCTTCCGTTCGTTACGAAACGAAGAGGTCGACTTTGTGACGGTAGTGGTGATAACCTGAATAAAGGTGTCAAGCGCGCGCAACCAAGTCTATACCTCTGCTGCAAACTGTCAAAAACCACTCTCGTGGCTACACGGCCTTCATCACACGCGGTCTGCCTACGAGATCGAGATGTCCAAGCAGAAAAGACGACACTTCTTAGTTGGTGATATGTACCGTCAAGTCGAGGAAATCTATTCAACTTGACAGTTCTGCTCACAGGGCCGCCAGAAAACATCGGCAAGGTGATGTCGGTTCGGTGAGTTGAGCTGAGATTAACGGCGAAATACTCCTGATTTGTACAGTGCTCTCCACGGCATGCAAGACCGAACACAGGAAAATATTCGCTTTCTTGAGTTAGTGTGCCGACAGGTTCGGAGGCCGAAAAGTTGACGTGTTCGAAGCCAACGCGGCTGAAAGGTTTCCATTCATCATTGGACTCGGAATCTGCCAAGGATGGATGGACCTTGGTAAAGACTGTGAGAATCAGAAAAGGGAAGTTGAGAATCATTCTCGATATGCGCGGTTGAAGGTGATGGCAACACTTCCGACGTTAATCGCTTGAGAGGAGCTTAAGGAAAAAGTGATTTGTCCAGGTACAATGGCGCGCGCGTGATCGAATTTGGGACCCATTGCTAGCTGCTTTCTTACCGCGGCAATCGTGTGCATTGAGTCTTTAAATTTGTGAGAACCCACTGCCCCTTAATCGCAACATTCAAATTGATGAGCGATTTTAACTCAGTGAATTGGTTGAGAAAAGTTTTGTCCGTTTTACGAAAGCTCGCTAAGGCTATGTGCTGACTTGTTACAAATGGAGTGTGTCTATGGAGTGAATGGATTTTAAACAAGAATGCGGAAGCCTCCTGTTTCGTAAGAATTTTGAAACTGCCTCACACTGCCTCAAGGGAGTATAGAATAGCTTGATGCTCAGGAGGGCTTGTTTTTGAAAAAAAGAATACAGTTATAACCCGCACTCCGCAGTCAAAAAGATATCGCGGGAATCTAGGAACGGAGGCCAGAGACCGGGGATGAAACTGGGTTCACTCTGCTAATCAAAACCAAAGAGAGCAATCTGTAATAACTTCTAAATTAATAAACATGTTGAGTCACGTCAAAATGAATACGGCAATTGAACTACTGTATTAGTTGGGAAAGGTAACGTGGACCACTGTCAAGGGGCGCAACCCACAACGTTTCGAATGATTGAAGGGTTTTTTGCAGAGCGAAATCGAACGCCAGGTGCATGATGAGGAGCAAAACATTTCGCGGTGGACGTCACAGCCGCGTTGGGGTGATTTGCTGTGGGGACTCCAGGTTTTGCAGACCACTACAGTATGTAGTTTGTAGCGTCTAGTCTATCTGTTACGTACTTTGCAAAGCTGTACCTACCATAGGAGATTGTAGGGCAATTGATCTGACTTGATTAACACAAAAAACAACAAGAGCTTGCCTACGTGCTGCAGAATCTTGCACTGTGCTGTATGATTACTGTACAGTATGTACAGTACAGTACAGTATTCAAGTGATCCATGCTTCATCGGTTGTCGTGTGGTACTATATGTGAAAAACGGAGTCTCTTCATCTATGTCAAATTCAATGCAAATGTCGTTTTCAAGGTTTGTTACTTTCAGTCAAGACAGCTATTTTACTGTAATTGTCATTAAACCATAATACAAGTGGTTGCGAAGAGAGTATTGCTGACAGTACACTTACGGTATAGTAAATAATATCCCGTATTGATTCATTGATTCATCCCGGCAGGGTACCTTCAAGCATGACTCCGAGAGTTGAGACTGAAACTTGCTCTTCTTTTTGATATGGAACACCTACACGTGTCGCGCTGTATGCCATGCTACAACAATACTGTAGAATTCGCAGTAAAAATCTGTTCGATCTCTGCGCATTGCACCCTATGCGTATCAAAAAGTTACCGTATCTGGTAACATATGTAACTTCCCTCTCGCAGTTGATGCACTGCAGCAGGAATCAGATACCCTGTCCTGTCGAACTCCTCGCCAGTATGCATCACGCCACCAGTTTATTAAAGTACCTATACATCTTGGAAAATATCGCTGACATTGTAGTCCTTAGGGGGAACAGGGGGTTTGCTAACTGTGGGAGCTCGGAAGGCTGAGAAACAGTGGAGTTTGTGAGCAAGGCACCTTGCGGACACACCTTTTTGAGTCGATTGTGGTTGTCTGGAAAACTATAGGATACATCGAATTAATCTTCCAACAGTAAAGACACCTAAGACTTTCCCTTGCGTGACAAAGAAGATAGCAGACGTCTCCATTCTATCTAGCATTCTATCTAGAAAGATGGGGGAGAACATGCAACGAACCGTCCGCCTTAGAGACTACAAATAGGGCGTGCTGTTGCAAAAGGATTGGGCTCGTCCTCGATAAATGCTCTACAGCTCTATTCGCGACATCGCATCCCAGCCCCGTGACAATGAAAAAGGCTTTCCGGATGCCATCCTCCCCAGAGTGGAAAGTGAAATTCGGGGAATGCATCGCCCAAGAGGTCCAGGAGCCTGGCCCTCTCGGGCGATCCAGAAATGAAACCTTGGTACCTTCTGACTCTGTCTCCTCCGCAGGCCAATACACAGACCTGCCCACCGTCTTTGGAAATAACCCTCGTACATCTCTTACCAGTGAAGCCCCCTTATTTTCACCCCTTCTATGCCCGTCTGAGATGGCGACGTAAAGACTAGTGAGAGGGTTGAAGTTTCGAATCCCCCAGTGGAATAGGGCTAGTGAGTTGAGGAACGGGAAAAGGTTTGGGTGTTTTACTCTTGGAAGATATATCCGATCTATCCCATGGTTTTCCAGACAAACACAATCAACTCAAAAAGGGTATACCGACATAGTAATGGGGAACGTGACTCAAAATAGTCCGTGTCACCTGTCGTTTTCCAAGCAGGAGTGCAGTTGGTAAAGTACGAAAGCATCACCTTTAATGATCAATACTCAGGAGACCGCTAGCGCCATGTAGCGCAGGGCCTGGGACTACACAGGAGGGGCCAAATCGGTGGTTTGGTCAAGACGCCACCAATTAACGGACGTAGCGACGTATTGGACAATCATATGAATCTAACGAGGAGCGAATGTTTCTCGGCGGCAACAGAGGTACCACACTTGCTGGCGAGAAAGTGGGCGACTTATTGAACGGCTTGATCAAACCCGGGTCCAATGCAACCATAGACATCAGCAACCATGGTAAAGTATCATTTAGAAATGCTTCTGCAGATACCATTTCGGATTTTCAAAGATTGAAATTTTGTGGCCTTTCATTAAGTTAGGCTCCCTGCACATCAAGAAGTCGGATAGTAGATGTAGTCACAGCGTCCCGGAGGCGCAGACCGGTTTCTGCTTTCTCCTTTCCTTCTGTCCATACCCCGTTTAGATTACTCTCGCTAGAAGTGTCAGACGACGAAGTAAACTACCCCAACATTCCCCCCCGGTACTAGCCTCAAGATAAACCACCCCAGATTTTCTCAACAAAGAATTCAATCGCATGTTTCTTAGCGCCGACGCCGCGGAGCGGGCTCGTCTCCTCTCGGTGCGTACTAAATCCTCCTGTTCCCTCTTCACTGCTCTTCCCCACTCGTACCGTGGGACTTATTTATCTAAATGCCTTAATCCCGCACAACGCACTCCCAGCGGCGTGGATACGACCGACCACATCTTCCATACATTAAAATAACCCAAACATTCCGCCATATTTAACATCCCATGCTTGCTGCCGCCCTTCGTCTCGATATCCCGGTTTTCCTCGGACAATCGCGGTGCCCGGTCTGCTCTCAACGTTCCACCGACATCGCTCCAGTTCTACCCGATGGGCAAGCATGCCCTGACCTGCAAGTTTGATGGCGGGCAAACCCGGCGTGACAACGTCCTTCGTACTGCACTCCACCGCTACTGCAAAGAACTCGGTATCAGTGCGCTCGTTGAACACCCGCGCACGTCCACCATCTCAAACTCCTCGCCTTCTGTCAGCATGGACCTGTATATACCTGCTGCCTACGGTCTGGGCGCCAAGGATATCGCATTGGATGTTACTGTCGCCCACCCTAACGTCCACCAGCGCCTTTCGCTCAGGGCCTCGTCTCCTGGGGCCGCGGCTTCTTTCGCCGAGCACGTCAAGGCCTCGCGCTACGGCGACTACTGTGACGCTAATGGTATCTTACTGATGCCCGTCGGAATCGAAATTTACGGTGCGTTTGGGGAGAGGGGGAAATATGGGGGGGGGAGAATTTTTGGGTTATTTTAATGCATGGAAGATGTGGTCGGTTTTGGGGTGATTTAATATTTGAAAGATATGGTCGGTTGTGGCCGGAACTGTATCCTACAGGGTGCGTAGGGTGATTTTCCCATTGGCCAGTAACACAGTACTTTACTGTACTGTACAGCAGATCAAGCTGTGCAACAAGTCGCCACTTTCTCGCCAGAAAGCAGTGTGCAGTACCTCTGTTGCCGCCGAGAAACATTCGCTCCTGGTTAGATTCGTATGCCTGATTGTCCAATACGTTGCTACGTTCGTTAATCGGCGGCGTCTTGACAAGACCACCGATTTGGCCCCTGCTGTGTAGTCCCAGGCCCTGGGGCTGTATGGCGCTAGCGGTCTCCTGAGTATTGGTCATTGAAGGTGATGCTTTCGTGTAAAACATGGAACTAAAGATGATTACACAATAATAATAGTACAGTACTGTACCGTACATTAAATGAATCTTCCCTTTCCTACTGTCTATCCGACCAAGCGCTGTCCTCATATGAGGCACACTTTGTCCTTATATGAGGACAAAAAAAATAGGAAGTACTGTACTTTGGTAGCCAAATAATTTTTTTTGTCCCAATAAATATTAGTAAAAAAGTTGCACTGTAAGGAGTTACTTACAGTAGTGTTCGACTGACCGACCTGGTAACTTTATGGCATCAGTAGAACGGGTGTCCGCTGCAGGATCCGACTATACTGCTAGCTAAGTGCTAACCGGGTGGTACTGATGATGTAATAGCTTCCAACTTTATATACTCCCAGTCACTTCCTCGCATCCATCACTGGGATGGTGGCCTATGATGCGAATCGTAGGTTGCTGACCCAGAGATCGTGAGTTCGATTCTCGCTGGGGTTCTGTAAGAAGTCCGAAAATTCCAACGGGAACTCGTTGTGAAAAAAGCTGCTGTATCAGTGCGTCATTAGGCATCCACTTGACCATGAGACAGAATACGGTGACAACTCATAAAGGGGTAATTCAGTACGCCATAGACAGCAGCTAAATTCGCAAGTCAGATGAAGCACTAAAACCAGTGGGGAGCTATAGAAATAGAACTCATTGATCATTTTATCTTTTAAAAAAAAAGTCACACTATTTTATATCGACTTGGAATCCTAATTGAGATCCCTATGGTGTTTCTCGCGCACGTGGTCCATAAAGCAACACTTTTTTGTGCTCGCGTGACAGATATAAACATTACCAAGCCCATTGTCACGGCAAGTAGAAATAAGAAATTTTGATTTACTGACCTTACAAACTCGTCAGCGACCTTGGTAAGATGCTTTAGTATACCCACTGTTACTCAATTTCCTCTCCTTGTTAGTTGCAGCAAGATGAGTTCCAATCCCTGAAACAGATTCCAATATATCACTGTCATCCTCATTTTGTAAGCAGTTAGATGCCCTACATGATCTCGAATCAAACTTATTCTGAATAAGTTCTTCGACAAGCATCTCATAAAACTTAGATTGTGATACGCAGAGTCTTGGACCAAAAAAATGCTTGTATAGTAAAAATGAATCAACAATTATGATTGATAGGAGAGAGGAATTGACCCTGAGCAACCAATCTTTGACTTCCAATTTCTTCTCAATTCCAAGAGTATCTTGATTACATCTGTTGTGGCGATCGACTTGAGAACACGTGTCGTAGTACCTCTCCACAACATCTGGAACTGAAATCTCGAATTCCACTTTCCTTGTCTCGCCATCGGCAGTTCTCCATCTTTCCCTACAAATTAGGGTTCCCTGATTGGTTGTATGGCAACTGCTGACGAAATATCTTCGTTCTATATCCATCCAAAACACAGCCATTAAAGATTTTTTGGTATCAAGATTCTTCGAAACCATCGAGATATGATCTCCGCGCTCCGTGAGCTCCTGTGACGACAAATGTTGCATCGGAAATTCCTTAACCGCATTCTTGACCACACCAATAAATCTCGTTCCATATCTCATCAAGGCTTCCGCAGTTGACACCGATGCAAAAAATGAATCCCCACATATAACGCGGCCCATCTTCAGCCAAGGTTGAACAAGACGAAGTGTAAGGGCGGTGGTGTGACAGAATTGCTCTATGAAGTCACGCCGAAGGCCACCCGTTTCCCCCATCACGAGCTCCAATCTCAATATTATTCCAGACTGGCCACATGCAGAAGCCTTCAATTCGCAGCCATTTTCTGGCTTTCTGTCATAGGCAACGTAATGTGGGAGTCATTTTTTGATCCAATCTTCCCCGAGACCATACCATCTGCTAATACTTTCGTCGACGCAGATATGCGAAGATGGCGTGACATATTGCCTTCGTTGATCATTGATGGCCTTCAAAAATCCACTTACCAGAGACCATCTCGAGTCATCCAAGGGCCTTTCCTCCCTTTCAGAAGTGTCACTGAAGCAAATGTTTACCAGAATCAGCTCGAAACTTCTACAGGACATGATCTTTCCAAAACTTGGTGCTGAAATGTACTTCGAACCAGATTCACTCCATAGGTCGCGGCTGTTTGAAAATGAAAACCTTTTCATAATTAAGAGAATCCCAAAGAACTTCAATATCTCTCCTGACGAGACGGGATGATTTCCAATGGCATTCAGTCGATCATTTGTAAGGTCACGCATGACGGTTAGGTGACGGAGCGGAAACATGCTCATAAAGCATTCAAATGGCGATAAATCTCGAGGAGCACAGCCATACGCGAGAGTATTACCATAGTAGCCAATTATTTTGCAGCTTTTCTCTGATACATTTTCATTAATAGGTGTGAAAACCTCCTGATTGGTCCATGATCTTCTATGAAAAAAACAGGTGCATTTGATTGATGCGCCGTGGAATCATCGGAATTCCCATCTGATGCCGACAAAGACGGTTGAGGAGCGCCCAAACCTTCATGTACCGCTTCGTTTGGCAATTGAGCAGTTCCTTCCTCCACTACGACGTGTGTTGGAGGTAATCCCGCTTTGTTGTTGACAATCTTCAACGTGATGGCTTTGAGACGGTCACGTATCTTCCAGCTTGCCTCCACTGACTTCCTCCTTCGACCGCTTACAATGTCGATGTGGACGGCAATAACGGTTCTAGCGAGCAATTTCGTCTTCCAAGCTGACCCATACAAGCGCTTACATTCTACAGCTGATGTAACAAGGGAAGCACGGCAGTGAATGGGATTTTCTGGAACGATTCGTTGGTCCATTTCTGTGAAAAATTGAGGGGATAATCGATGGTTATCGCGTCAGGTAAAGTTGGTCCTGCGTTGAGCACAGTGGTAATTCTCGAAAAGTTTGTTTTGATCGAGTATCTACATGTTTTGGTGGAATGATTGGAAAATGATGGGTGAATATGATAAGGGGGCTTCGACGTGGCTGTGATCCACAACTGGAAGCAAGTCACGCTGTCACGTCTGCATCTCGGTTGCATTTGCATCCGCCGGACTGTAAGCCACTCGAGATATGGCCACGTTGGCAGCTTACCGTTGCTCAAGGACTTGATGTGCGATCAGAACCCGTCGGACAGGTCTATATAACAGACAACTTGGAAACCTTTGGCACAACTTCTGGTCCGTCAAGTCATCGCTTGTTCTCCCGCCTCCCTCCCTCCACTCATCCTTCATGGCCCCGTCGGACAGGTCTATATAACCGACAACTTGGAAACCTTTGGCACAACTTCTGGTTCCTCAAGTCGTCGCTTGTTCTCATCACTCGAACCAGCTCCGGACGAATCACCGTCTAGGCCGACCTTCACACACAACACAACATTCTCCCGCAATTTCGCATGCCGACTCTTCCTCTTCTGCACAATCCGACGCTTCCAAGCTCCTTACACTGGAAAACAAAGTTACCGGTATCGAAGGCAAGCTCTCCGAAATCGTCAACCTCCTTACGCCTGAGTCTGGATCTGGTGCTCCCGCCGCTGCCACCGCTTCCGCTGCTGCTGCCGCCGGGCCGTCTGGTGCCGCAGAGCCTGCGTCAAATCTTCCTGTCAAGCCCTCAGCCGTCGCTGAGGCCTTCAAAGTGGGGCAACTGCAGTTTTCACTGCCGCCACCTACCGCTGAACACGTCGGGGAAGCCTTCGCCGCCCGACGAGCTTACGCCGCCACCGGTAAGCTCAACGAGTTCGGGAAGTCGTCTACTGTCGAATCGTTTCCCGCGAATCGGTTCATACCGGAACCGGAGGGACTTTTCGGAAGGATCAAGTCTGCTGACCAGAGGGACGGGTGGGAAGCTGAGGTCCTTTGGAATATCGGGGATAACTGCGAGAACTCTCTCGCCTGTGCCCATCAAGTTACGGAAGCCCTGGTTGCAAAAGACATCGACGCGGCAACTGAAGCCTTCTCCGTGCTGCATCATTTCCTCTCCGCTTCTTACAATCGTGTCCTCGAACGTGTCGACTTCTTCGCCGACTCCCTCGAATCTGGAAAATCCGAAGCAATCCTGCTTCAGAAGTATTTGCGCGAGGACGACTTCCCGTATTCGTCCGAGCTCTACCGCTCGACGAAGCAAAAGTTTGCCGAGCTCCGCTCCCAAGCCTACGCCAAGGAATTCAATAAGCAGCAAGCTGCTTCGGGAGGTCGTCGTCAAAACAACCGAGGAGCTCAAAGGAACCCCGCCGCCGCTGACAAGCCGAATCGCAAGTAAAGCGACCGCCGTCGCGGTCTTTTTTCTGTGGTATGACTCACGTCCTATGGCGCAACACTCAGCGCGCAGCTCCTTTCTGGTCCAAAACCTTTCATTCTTCCAACTTCCTTTTACGTGCGCTTCGTTTCGGAGTGTACGAAACCCCCCTCACTACTTCCCTTTCCCACACGAAATTCGTTCTCCCTCAGACTCCGGTCGACCCCTGCGACCGGGAATTCTTCGACACCGCAATCAAAGATGCCCTACACCGTCGTACTTACGAAGAGGTACCGGCCGCTACCGCTCTCGCCCTTCACGAACAAGGCTACCCAATTTCGAATGCCTTTGTGACAGTGTCTGGCGAAAAGCAACGGCTGGTCGTGAACTTGTCGCGACAGTCCACCCTGTTCCGGGACATACCCGTCAATATGGAAACTCTAGAGGAATTTGCTCTAGAACTCAACCAGAACGACTGGATGTTCTCGCTCGACATCGCAAAAGGATATCATCACTTTCGACTGCACCCGAATATCCGCAATTGGTTTCTGTTCAAGGTGGACAATCGATATTTTCGATGCATCGCTTTACCTTTTGGTTGGAAGCTCTCTCCAGCCTACTTTATCAAGTTCATTCGTCCTATGGTCCAGTACGCTCGACAGCATCTAAGACTGCGAGTACACCGTAGATGGACGACTTCCTAGTCGCAGTAAGGCGCCGGTCACGACTTCGAAAAGCCCGTCTGCAAATCGATCGCCTTCTACGGGCGTGTGGACTTCTGCGCAAGGAAGAAAAGGGGAATTGGGAGGGCTCGCAACGCATAGAGCACCTGGGGTTTGTCCTGGACTCAACTCGGATGGTTTTTGGGGTCTCAGCACGTCGTATGGAAAAACTGCGGGGCATCTCGCAGCAATTATTACGCCAGGCCCGACGGAACCGCCGGCTAGTCGACGTCCAACTATTACGCCACTTCGCCGGAGTGGCCATATCATGCTCCCTCGCAATGCCACTCGCCCGGTTCTATACTCGTTCCCTGTACGACTCTCTCAAGAACACGACCAACTCGGGCAAG
Source organism: Kappaphycus alvarezii (assembly GCA_002205965.3). Classification (NCBI taxonomy): domain Eukaryota; phylum Rhodophyta; class Florideophyceae; order Gigartinales; family Solieriaceae; genus Kappaphycus; species Kappaphycus alvarezii. Next base: position 162,473 of record NADL03000519.1, on the reverse strand, counting down.
CGCGTTCGACTACTACACGCCGCAATCCGGGATCTCAAGCACTGGCGGGATCTGAGCATTCACAAGCCAGAGAGGCCCATGTCAGCCCCATCCCCTACACTAGCGTTACACTCCGACGCCTCCACGTCAATAGGCCAAGGGGGAACACTGGGTTCGGACCTCCGTCCAGGGGTCCAGGGAGATTGGGAAGCACGGGGCCTGTGGGATCCCCTTCTCCGAATCAAGCCAATGACCTTCCTCGAGCTCCGGGCAGTAACGGACAACATACGGTCGTTCGCCAAGATGCTGGCCTCCGGCACGCACCTTCGGATCTGGGAGGACAACCAAGCCGTGGTGTCCATTCTGAACGCAATGACTACGAAATCTCGGCCGTTGATGCAAGAACTCCGAGTGTTACACCGTTTGTTGACTCGTTTAGGAATCTCGATCGAGTCACGCTACTTACCATCGGCGGTCAATCGCTTCGCAGACCGCTTCTCGAGATTGCACACGTTGGACGACTGGAGAATCAATACGACCACCATTCGGCCGCTCCTCCAGAACTTCCCGCCTACAGTGGATCGCTTCGCGGACAATCAGAACAAGGTATGCCCTCGTTTCAACAGCGAATTCGCGTGTCCTGGCTCCCTAGGAATAGACGCTTTGAAACAAGATTGGCGCTCGGACATCAACTTTTGGAACCCGCCGCTCAAACTGATACCGCTGGTGGTCGCGAAAATCTGTCAGGAACTAGCCCGGGGAATAGTGGTCACCCCGCATTGGCCCGCACAGAAATGGTACACGCAATTGCGCCGCTTTGCTCGACCGCACATTTTCGACGCAGACAACCTCTACCTGCCCCCGATCTGGGCTCCGGAAGCCATGCCTTCGCCTCCGTGGAAAATAGCCGTCTGGAAAATCTCGCAGAAGAAGCAGCCACTCTCCCGTCAGCTTTCACGCTGCAACAGTCTGTTCTTTCTACGGCTGGGTATGGTGGAACGGATGGGGGAAGGGTAATTGCGCAATTGATGCATAGGGCTAGGGCGCCAAACACTTGGCGTTCGAATGAGATCTTATGGAAAAAATGGAATTTATTTTGTTCTAAGGATGGTATTGATCCACTATCAGGGAACGAAAGTGCTGTTCTCCGCTATCTGGGATGGTTATACAACGAGGGTAACATTAGCGCGGCATCGGTTCGTAACTATCTATCAGCCGTCACAACAGCTCACTCACGGGTTGGTCGCTCCCTGGTGCTTACACCTCTTATCCAGCTAGCAATTGATGCCTATCAACAGAGTGACCGTGATCGCAAGTTGGCCACGGATCCTGCAGGTACAATGGAACGACGAGCATTGCCCAGCTCGGTGGCTCGCAAGATATTCGCTGCTGCAATCCTTGCTGCAGATTCGGACTTGGAATTTCTTCGTAACGCCTCCGCTGTCTTGGTCAGCTACGTGTTCTTCGAACGAGGAGAAGCTGGTGTCTCTTTACAACTACACAACATTACGGTTGCTCGGGATGCAATCAACATCGCCATCGCACTCCGGAAAAACCAACAACGGGTGGCCCACACCCTCTCCTACACACGCAATTCCAACTTCGACTCAAGTGTCATTGATTTGGTACAACGGTATGATGTAATTCGCCGCAACAATCGCTCGGGTAGCAAATACTATTGGGCTCTACAGGTAACGCGCTTGTCCACTAGCGCACGGACGATGACATTATGGCTCAAGTTCTGTCTCACACGTATTCAAGTTTCTCCGCCTCCAAAAGTCGCATGGACCTCTCATTCGCTCAGGATGGGCGCTGCATCGGAATTTGCGGCCATTGGAGTTCAAAAATATCGCATCTTGATTTGGGGTGACTGGTCGGCTGGACAGACGTTTCGCCAGTCTTATTTGGATGCACGGGTGTTGCAATGTGATGATTCGTACTTCTTCTTCGGTCGCTTGCTGTGACCTCACTCTCGTTATCACGTACCCCTGGTACATTTGGTTTTCTCTATTGTTTTAAATTCGGTGGAATGATTGGAAAATGATGGGTGAATATGATAAGGGGGCTTCGACGTGGCTGTGATCCACAACTGGAAGCAAGTCACGCTGTCACGTCTGCATCTCGGTTGCATTTGCATCCGCCGGACTGTAAGCCACTCGAGATATGGCCACGTTGGCAGCTTACCGTTGCTCAAGGACTTGATGTGCGATCAGAACCCGTCGAACAGGTCTATATAACCGACAACTTGGAAACCTTTGGCACAACTTCTGGTCCGTCAAGTCATCGCTTGTTCTCCCGCCTCCCTCCCTCCACTCATCCTTCATGGCCCAATCACAAGCCGTCTTTTGTTCTTGATTTATGATTTATGATGATTTATGATGTTATTATTTTATGGATTCAAATGTCACGCAAACGCAGCAACGGTGGAAGTTTGATTTGGTTCTGGTCAGAGGATCAACACGCATAATGGTCACGGGCGTATGACCGCGCTACTCTCCTTACAACTCTTGCGACACGAACACACCAAATCTAAAGAGTTTACCCCAGCGTACGCATGATGGAACGAATGGAACCGGAAAAGGATCTCAGCGTCTGGGGAGACACGCCGATCACCTCATCCAATTCCACCATTCCATTACTCCCGGTCATTTTCTCAGTCCACAGCTCACCTGCCCTCTCGCCGGAATATCCTGTCGCCTACGTGTGCCTCCCCAGGCCGGCCATTGCTGGAAGCGTACGTGCACTCAAGACAAGTAAGGTTGGGCACCAAACGGAAGCTGTCACACTACACCCCTTTGGGGTACCATCCCCGGAAGAAGCGCGCCGCGCCCATAGCCGCTGTACAGCAGCATCCGGAGATTCGAGTGATCAAGCATTTTTAACCCTGCCTTCACCAGTTCTGTCTCGAGCAAACGTTCAACACGAAGGTTCAAATCAATCCCAACTACTGGAGCAAGTAAGCTGCATAAGTTGTCCCTGTTTGCTGTAATGCGTACTTATTTAGTTATCCATGTTGCTGTTAGCTATTTGCTTTGATAAAGTGTTATGTGTTTCTCTATTGTTTTAAATTCATTAAACAATAGAGTACGTGGGAACTAAAAAAAGGCGGCTAAAAAAATTTGTATTTAAAAAAGTAGTTGGTAAAACTTGTCCTCATATGAGGACAATGGTCCAATAGACACTACGATAATGTCTTTAATCCAACGACAATATGTCCAAGTAATAAGTTCACAAATCGGGGGAAAATTTGGGTTGTTTTAATGATTGAAAAAAAGGTTTGCCCATGTTCTAAAGCGCATCAAATAATTGGTACAAGTGGTCGGCACGGTGGAACTAAGAAACGGAATTAATCGGAATTAATCCGGTTCAAGGTCGCTAGAAGACTGGCTCTAGGCCAGCTAACAGGCAGGCCGAGTTGGGCGTGGCAGCGGCCGAATCGTGCCTTCGCATGAATATCCGTCGAACCTTCCCGAATGATTCCATGGCTCCGACTGCAACGCTTCTTGCCACTTCGGTTATGAAGGCGTAAGGTTATGCGTCTGGATGCCAACTGCCAAGTGCGGATATGGGCACAGGGACGAGTCTGTCTCGAGCTCAAATCGTGGGAGCTTTGTAAGTCCTGCAAGATGAGATAATTTTCTTTCCAAAAAGCAAAAATATGGTACAATACGTATACGTAAGTTTCTCATGTAAAATCCATTTATATTTCCATCCAAAGTTATTGCATAGAAAGTAGAATTCTTTGTGTGTGTGGAAATCTTTACAAGTATGAAACATAGCACTCAAGACTTGCCGAAGTATCATTGACGAAATACTACTCAAGCATACGACGGATGCTCACTTGCCGGGCTTGCATTCCTTGGAACACAGAATAAAAAACCAGAAACGAAAACCTGCAGCTCAAGCGTGGCGGAGAAATGTCGGCTATTAGTAGCGAAAGAAGCGAGGAGGCGGAAAATTTTAAAACCACTCTTCCCAAACGGGAGGCCTTGATCATGCTTTTTAGGGTAACTTAAGAGGTATTGCTGGTCACCCTGTAGGATATTCCGGTCCACAACCGACCATATCTTTCAAATATTAAATCACCCCACATTTTCCCCCTTACTGCGTGGTGGTAGATCTTTATTTGTCGTACAATGTCGCACAGAGGCGTGCGGAGGGTATTCATAAATTAACTACGGATGCGGGCGGCGGGTAGGAACTTGTCGCGCCTGCATTATTTGGAGACTAAATGCAAAACGGGTAACGAAGTCGCGGAGCTCCTGTTGAGGGGAGGAACCGCGACGGGAAGCAGCGAAGGAAGCAAGGCGGCGGAAAAAAGCCTTACCGTCGTCGCCCAAGGCGCCATAGATATCAATCCCGACGGGGGAGGGGAGGATATCGTCTCGGTTGCAGTAAGTGCCGTAATGACGATGTTTCTCGCGCTCTGCGAGTGTCGCGGCGGCGCCGGCAGTAACCGTATTTGGCGAAATGTGGCGGCGTGCGGAGGGGTGGGCAACAGTAACGTCGACGGCGATATCGGTACTGTGAAGCCCGTATGCAGCGGGTATGTAAATGTCCATTCGTAGCACGGGGGTCTCGGCCGCTGTAACAGCGTGAATTGCTAGGATCTTTGGAAGCTACCCACTTTAAATTCATTATCATACTCATCTAGTACTTTCCGATAATCGTATCGAATGAAAGAAGTAGAGAAGCTCAGATTAAAGGCTTTATTTCGAAAATTTAGTGACAAAATGTACTCAAGGAAGAAAAGCCGATCTCTAAAGAGTTACACCCTTACATCCAGATATGATTCGCAAAAGTTCGACAGCCTTATGAATAAAATTGGATTAGGTTTTGATATCGTTCGAGTCAAATAGAAGTAGGTTCGGAAGATGAGCCCATTCAAAAGTATTTTGAGACCAAGTCACTTGCTGCGGCGGGTTTATTTTGAGGGAATCTAGAGTGGTATTAATCCAAATAGATGGCATAAGATCACTGGTAGACAGGAGTGTAAAACTTGAAGCCCAAAGTAGTTCGATTTAGAAAACTTTTCAAGATGGAAGGCGCCACAACGAAGTATCAAATAAATTAAACTTTACAGTTGGTGTTAATCTTGATAATAACAGAGTGTGTGCAGGATCCATTGCCTTTTCTCGCGAAGTGCAACTGTGATATCGATCTACTGGTGGGGGAATGTAACTTTGCCCAGTAGTAAAGATGTCCTAGCTTCATTCATTTCTAAAAACGACAAGCCTAGCCATTTTTGATCAAAAAATCAGTATAAATTCAACATACGTAGCTTAAAATGCCATAGAAGCTTAAAATGATTTCCGCTCCTTGGATCTTGGCAGTGTTCGACGATACTTAGCGGCTCCTGCATTACTGAAGATTTTTATTTCCTTGTCGGCTTGATCTTGGGCTGTAAGTATGGGTTGTATAACGGAATTTAAGGGGATTGTGTGTCCGATTGGATTGTATTCTGTCATGAACTGTAGTTCCGAATTGATCCAAAACCAGACACTACTGGAAAGTAATCGTAGAGGTCAGTTATATAACCTAATAAAAGGCATTCTGAGCAAGCAGGGGGGGTCTATTTCATTTTCGCTAAAACATGTCTAGCGTACTTCATCTTACATCTCATTCGAGCGCTACATTTTAGGAGTCTACTTCTCTTGAATGAAGCTTGCAATATTATCTTATCCTGGCATATTACAAATTAATATAGCGACAAGAACCTATTTCTAGAGATTAACTGCGATATTTGGTGAGAATGATTCATCTCCAATGTTTTAAGAACGGCGATAATCCCCGGTGGAACTATAATTAACGGAGTTTTCTAATGTTGCTGGAGGTAGATATTTTTCAGCGCCGAATCATTGTGGGCTTTACAGTTGTTATAGACTACCAGACATGATTGAACTGGTCGATAGTATTTGACCAGGATTAAAATAGCCAGTAATTTTATAATCTTGGCTCGAACTAGAAAAATTATCTTCACTGAAGAACAGCATAAGTCTAAGTAGGCTCTTTACCTTGAGAGAGCGTAGACGACGATAAAATCGGGGGAAGAAAAATCTCTTTTGAATATACAATTGGTGCTGTCTGGAAACCTGTAGATCGTTTGCTAAAGAGCTTTGAAGAAAGACTGACCCTATTTGGTATTTTTTTCCATTTTCGCTCGAATTCAGCCTTGACAGTCAGCCGCCGAATCATTTTCCGCCAAAACGAGATACTATGACTTGATAGTGATACTGATCTTGGGAAGCAAGCTATATGGCGACCGGAGTTCTCGCTTCATATGACGCGACTTGGTGGTCATAGCTTTGAGTTCTGACTGAAGGGCTGTGTTTTATTTTCAAGTCCTAATGTGAGTCCCGCTCTTTAACAGAAAAACGCACAAATAATGCCCATGACGATCTTTAGCTCCAGAAGAGGTATTGAGGTACTCTAAGTACCGGATTCAATATTCCATGTGATTCCTAAGATCCAGTTATCGTTAAAAGCAGACCTAATCTGGGAGTACTCTTCTGATTGAAAACGTTTATGCGTCCGAATGTAGAAGTAGAGAGAAATTTGACATGCCTAATGCCGCTCCTGATATTGAGTGCTGTTTTCACTTCAGATCCGCAGACCCGGAAGACAAATTTGAAGAAGCATCTTAAAAATACCTTTCTTGAGCATATCTTTCTGGAGAAAGTGCTAGATGGATCAGGTGCATAGCCAGACAATGACCATATCGAACTAAGGTCAGATAGAAAAGCAGAAGAAATGACAGTACAGCTATAAATGACTAGCAGCTTTTGTGACGTACTTATATTACCAGTATCGGGGTAATCGCGCGCAGCTTTTCCATCACTTGAGCCATAATTCTAAAGTATAGGCTTTGCAAGTCGATAACGAGCTTAGACACTCGCTCCTGCTTTTGCAAAGAACAATTTCTTTATTTCTTTAAAGTTAGCATAAGCAAGGCAGCGAGTCAATATTACGGAAACGAAGACATAAAGGTACTTAGGAATCGTTCATTTAGTAATGGATACGGAGGCGGAGAGTCGTTCGAACGTACTGAAATAAAGCGGGAAAAATTTTACGAGCTAAACTGGTGATAGAATCCAGCTGAAATAGTAAGATAAAGTGGAAGTAGAGGCGATCCACTTTGACATGAAACCAATTTCGAATATCAGGTTAAAAACGGAAGTAATGGTAACCCTTGACGGTATATAACGAAACTATAAAGTATACGTACTGGAGATTCGTATACTTACTCCCAGCTTCTAAATTTTGTTATAATTATCTCAAAAGAATGCACATGTCTGGAGAGGCTGAACATGATTCGCTTCTTTTTGGCCGAAGTCGAAAAAAGGCGTTTGAGATCGAACAAAACTTGTCGATGAAAAGAAAAACGGTGTACTATGCGTTCTGGATCACTCTAAGTTGCCAAATAGAAGAACTACTCAGGTCGATGGGACCTGGAGTGAAACTGAATTACACTTGTGAATAGTAGTTTTCTAGCGGGTATGTCGTACAACCCGAAAGAGGTCTTTCGAAAGATAAATTTCGATTTGAAAAGAAGTTCGGACTAGAGGGGGGCGTTATGATGGGATTGGCTCTAACGGACGCTAAAATATGAATGGAGATAGCTGTCGCAGAATATAAGGCTTTAGTTGAACTTTGAGTACCTATTTTCTGTTAAGGTGAGTTTTCGATCCCTAAACCTTTTGGAGCCTTTCGTAAGCTGTCTGTCGCATATTTTAAAGCCCATCTTCGCGAATTTAGCATTTAAAGAAAACCTTAACCTAAATAAGTAAGTTATTCCATCCTCATCTCGGTATTATTGCACCAGGACTGCCCCAGAATTTTCTGATTCGACTGGGCCGGTGAATAAGCCGATCCTTTCCAGCACTCAGTTATGGGTGGCTTCGTCTTGATTTTAAGAACGTTGAAAAACTTGGTAGAACACAATATTTATCTACCAGAAGAGCTATAGTGTTCTGATTGGCACTCTGGATGGCGGCTCCACAGGGTTTTCTAACGTTCTGGAGCATTTCAGGCTCCCAGAGGTCGCAGAAGCCAGCTGATTTGACTATACTCAGGAATACTTGTTCCATTATTAAGCTTCCGTCGGGTAAAAATGCAATGCTGCTAGAATAATAGCACTCTCTCAGCTTGAAAATATCGAAATACTCCTAACTAGCTACTAGCGTATTGGCGACAACTGTAGCGGAATTCGTAAGCATTGTTTAATGCAAGAAGATTTCATTTAAAGCCTCGACAGCGCTTGAGAATCTGGTGGTAGTACCAATTGCTACTTTTTTGCAGCTGTTACGCCAACCCCAGTAACAGGAGAAGTTTAAAGTTGGAAGGAAACCCATAACAAGCTAACGGTCTGCGTGAGCTGGGACTGCATGCAATTTATCTTTTTCTAAAGGGTCTTGATGCGAAAGAAGTGGGAATGAGATGATTGAGAGGAATTTTCTTAGGATGAAGTTGAACTACAATCATGATAGTCGGCATCTAAAATCTTTTTGAGGTTTTTTGAGGGATATGAACAAACGGCGACGGAAATAAGAGGAAGTAGCAGCAGAGACTGCTAATTTGGAGCTTAATAGACCTTTTTTCAGGCTTTTGAATCTCGAAACACTTGGGAAACTGTGCTCTTACTCTTAGTAGCAGCCTGAAAATACAGAAAACACCAATAAATCTTTGGAAATACGTTATGGCGCAAGAACAGGGCTGTTAAGGCCACACAGAAAAATGCCTCCCGGATATCCTTGGACGACATCAAAGTTTTTTCGTCATCAATTGGAGAGAATCTGGAGCATTTTAGTTAAGTCTTTAAAGCAATCTAAAAGGTTAAAATAAAGTTCAAAATCACTGACCTAGATTTCAAGAGGCCGTGTGTAAATCTAATCGGGCAATATGTCGACTAAAAAGGTGTTTATGTCGATAAGGAAAATATTAAAGCTACCAAACACGCACCAGTACTAACAAGAACGATGTAGTTGCGAATATTTTTGGCTTAGCAGGATATAATTGTCAGTTCTTAAGGATTTCCATAGATATATCAGCCTCTACGCATGCTGCAACCTCACGTAGAAGAGAATTCTTCTGGATGCAAGAAATGAAGGAACACTTCAAAGCTCTGAAGTAAAGTATCAATTCATACGATGTCCTCGCGTTTCCAGACTTTGAATCCCCTTTCTTGTCAAAACTTATTGCTTAAATATCTCTATAAGTCCCGTGCTCGCCAGAAAAAGGAGAATGGAAAGATTCATGCGGAGTAGTATGCAAGGTGAACTATGAATAAAGCTTAAAGAAAGTAATCAAACTGCGAAAGAGAGAATTTGGCCGTAATCTTTGCACTACGCTAGTTTCGGGTCTATTTTTTTTCGATTCATTTAAGCTGGAAACAGACGACAATGTGCTCAGTTTTGCATTCAACAAAAACAAGTTCTATCGAATGCTACCGCGATGCATATATTTTCTGATGCATTTATTTTCTAGTATGTTATGAGTTTGAAGTCAACGGCCAGGCTCTAGCAACTTGGTCACAGATAAAATTCCGCTTGCGGTACCCCAGGACTCACAAACTCCTTTGGAATATGAATGAAATATGAAAAAGTGTGTATCAGGCCTGGAAGGTGCCCAATAGAAGGATTTTAAGATTTTAGAGCCGTTTATTGTGGATATACGGAATTTTTCTTCGGAAAAACGATATGCAAAAAAAAGCAGCCCAGGTCTGTAAAAAGTTTGTAAAATAAATATTCTTTATAGGAAGACTAGATTCTGAAGCACACAGCAGGGATGCGCAAATGAGAGTAGACGGATGCAAAAAAATGTTGCGAACCAGAAGAGATTCGCAAAAAGGACTGTGTCGTGGTCACTCATGGATATTTCGTGTCTTCTACTGCAGTTAGAAGAGTATTTTGGAATCTCTGTTTTGGATCTTGCTTCATGTGGACAACTTCTCACTTGCGATAATGGTTGAATTCCGATGGTGGTCGTCGCTTTAGTCGTTCCATTCATACGAATATATTTTTTCCTTACATTCTACGTCAAATACCTCTAAAACAAGCTCCCTTCGTGGTAGCGCATAGATAATCGTAGTCGTATCGGTTATACTTATCATGAATCTTTCAATTATTTTCAGATTTGTAAGTAGTCGAACAGGAGCTTAAGTGCTTCGTTTACTGTTATTTGTGTAACAGTCTTCAGTCACGCTAGTGAAAAGTAAAAGCGGGGAAAAGTAGCAATATTTACTGAACAAAGGCTAGGAACTAGATGAGCGGCGCATATCTAAGGCTTGCAAATGAAGGAAACGTTATGTCACCTTCAAAAAATAGGGCGTTTTTCTCGGATGTAAGCCCTGCAGAGTAAAAAAACCTCTATATTGCGGGTTACCCTCACCAGAAGCTCTTCGCTTGAAGCCCTACTCCCGCTGATGCTTTGGCCGGTTTGTTGTTTGTTGCCATTGCAGCTGAAGTGGCGACTGGGCAGGTCCAGAATGCTTTAGCCTACCTTTTCGGGCTACAGTTTTGGTACCATTTAGTGTTGCATTGATTTGCTGCAGAGAAGAATGTTAAACTTTTCCATTCTTTTTTTGACCGGTCCACTGTGCTACTGCAGACCCTCACTGTCACACATTTTAACTTATTTATTTATTCTATTCTATTTTAGCTCCAAGATTAAGAATCGGCGGTAACAGCGTAAGCCAGCATGGCGATGTGTACAGTATAAACAGCGGCGCAGGACGGGGACCGTGTGCGGAAAGGGCCTCATGTACAATCCCAGTCAGAAGTATAAAATCAATGGTATCTTCCCAACCACTCAAGACTGCACCTTGAACAGCATATTTTTTGGAAACTGCAGCCAAATTGAGTACAACAGTGGTATTCAAATTTTCTTTTAATACGAAATAAAAACAAGACATATAAAATGCTGATTTAAGCCTATATTTATAGATTCACAACACACTCTGGCGCGAATGTACATAACAGTAAAGCTATGATTAAAACTGATGACATGATAGCAAGGCACAGTGCTTTATTCAACTCCCTAAGCATCCGCTACCGCATTTCCCATCCCTAAAAATGCCTCGCTGGCAATTTTGCTGCACCATTTTGACCTAGGAGGAGAGAGGAGCAATTTATGCCCTATTTTCCATAACTTTGACAAAAAAGTAGATAAAGAAGAAGATTTGAAGGACTCAAAAGTATTTCAGGTCATATTTGGGAAGGACCGTGCGGGTTACGGAGCAAGAAAAGAGTGAGCATGCCTCTCAATTATTCCGAGGCTACTCATCGGCGCGTTATAAGGGAGGTCTCCAACACCGTACATGGGGCAAACAGCATCCATAAGGACCTGGAACTCGAGCTACCAAGGGCGATAGTATTGCTGATGTTGAAGCGGGAGCACGAAATTCAGTATCGACAGATGAAGAAGTCTTTTTTCTTGACTGATGTACATGAGAAGTACAGGGTGGAGTGGGCGACCAAGAAGGGAAACAGGATCTTTCTTTGTGGCAAAATTTTTTCTTTCAGATAAAAAGAAGTTTAACCTTGACGGCTCGGACGGATTGGCATGATACTGGTGTGCTACTGGCAAGATGAAATCGTTTTCTCGAAAGGCATGGGTTTCAGAGTTTGGTGAAGTGGGGATGATTTCTTTTTATTTTTCATGTGCTTGTGTGTTTAATAGCTTGCAACAGGACTCATCAGATTATATCAAGATTTCACCGGATAATATATTGCTTTAGGTGGCCTTTACGCACAGGAAAACTGTATATAACAACAGGACAATTGCCGGTCCCCTGTTTCCAGCGCTACAAAAAAGGTTCAACGACAAGACAGTACATATTTTGTAGTGGTAATCACGTACGTCTGACTTAAGCCCAATTAGGGAACGTGTAGTAGATTTTTCCGAGGGGTATTTATAGAGATGCGAGACAGTTTAGTACTTTCATGGGGCTTAAGGAGGTTACCATTGATATTTTGTCGCGAATTCCCCCGGCATCGCTCCAAAACCTCGCCAAATCCATGTTTCAGCGTTTTATTGCCGTGTTGAAGTCAAACGGGGCAAAGTCCTGTATGTTTTCAGTAAATTTTTCCCGAGGTGTCCTCAGTTGTTTTGAGTATACACATATGGGTTTGAAACAGTTTAGTTATATATATTGCTTTTTATTTGAAAGCAAATTTGAATAACATTTCTGAATGTTACGCAAAAAAGGCCCATAATGGTGCCATCAGAGCGAGAACACGGGTTGTTGTGACAGCGCAGCATCTGCTACAGCTTAGCAGGAGTGCGCCGATATTTTATGATATTAACTGAGTACTAAATTCTACTGTAGCCACTAGATTTAATTTTTATGGTGACCTAACTCTACAATGCACTGTACTGTACCTTTAGATATAGTGCAGAGGGGCTACAAAAAGTCTATATAACGGCTTGCGTACCGAGTATCGGAGCAAGTCCAAGAAAAGAGTAACCAGCCATCACATAGAAGAAGTGAACACTTGTTCATACCGCAATAGGGGGAATCCAACCTGTCGAGCACAACGGAGAGTAGTTATGTGTGACATTGTAAGCTGAGCTTCTTGGGCTTACAGTAAACTTTCACAAACAACCTTGCTGCGTGCTACAGGCGATGTGCCGTTTCTGGTGTAGTTTTCAGTGTTAGGAAGTTAACCGTGATTCTATACTTCTGACGCGCACAGTATACCGCCATCATAATTACCTCCATACTCTGTGCCCCCTCATCACCCCTTCCTCATCACCCCTGCTCCAAAATCTCTTTTGTATCCTTCAATATCCCTCTTCCGCGCCGAATACTATCCATTACGCATCGCTCCCCTTGCCATGCATTACACAGGCAGCAATGAATTCTCCCAGAGGAACAGCTGCTACGCGTCGCAATATTTGCGTCGTGCTTACTGATGACCTTATGTTCTACTTCGAAATCCTCTATGCATTTGATTATTCTCAATTTTTTCAACGAAAGTCCGTAGAAAAATTGCTCGTTGACTGCACCGTATAACAGAAGTCCTCAAGCTCAAACCCACGAACGGCACGCGGGTTGCGAAAATACCATTTGGATCAAGACCTGCGCCAGAAAGTTACGTCGTACTGGAAACCTGCGGTGCAGGTGAACGGGTAAGGACGGGCTATGCAGTGTTTTTTCCCGCTACTTGTACAGCATGTCTACGATATTCCCGGGGAAGTTTACGTCTGTACACTGGGGACGTTGGTAGGAGTGGCGAAGTAGTTGAGGCGTTGTTGATTGCTGTAGATGCTAATACTCAGTGTCTCCACTACCCGGTGTTCTGGTTCCTTTATATAAAGTGCTAGTATAGGTCTAGACCCTATTCTCTGTAGAGTAGATGCACTGAAGGGGAGACGAAATTGTTGCACTAAAGAGAGGAGTTTCACTAAAGAGAGTAGGTAGCTAAATAAAGTAATTGCACTAACTGCCGACTGCGTCTGTCGTCTGAACACTGCATTAAATTTATTTTAGTGCTCCTTAGTAGGGTTTGTATATAAGCTCTCACCTTTTTGATTTGCGAGGAACGCAGCGAAGAGTCAAATTGTAGGGCTCCTACGAAAGACTCATTGCTCAACAGGAAGGTCGCATTTGTTGACCTCAAGTACTCGAAACAGAGGGGTGCAATTTTATACTTTTTTGAATCCATTTGCAGGGTTATTAGTACTGCAAACAAAGCCAGCGTTTTTCAGTTGTAGAGCATTTTTTCAATTACGTCGAAGAGTGACTTAGAGTCGTTAAACATGTTGAGCGGTATGGTCGACCGTATATCGACTGCATATCTCTCTTCAGTGTGTAGGTAAATTCAATTGCATCCGCGAAGGAAGAAAATTCTTCACCGAGAACAAAGCGACTTATACGACTGCTTTCCCGACTTGAGTACGCAAGGACGTGAAACTTTTTTTTGTCTCCTAGCAGAATGATGTATCCGAGTTGCGATGTTAAGTCGGAGTTGTTTGCGAAGGAAAAATCCGAGTATACCTTGAGCCGAATGCTAGATTTGTCTAGTTTATGATACTGAAGATGAAGGGGAGGTGTGCGGTTGAGGTACTTGATGACCTTGTTGAGTGATTTGATGTCATCGATACAGAATTTTTTTGTCATTTATTTGAATCGAGAACTGAATTTCACATTCAATATCTGGACGAGTGTGGAGAGACCATGACAGGGTTTGATGTAGACTTTGCGCATAAGCTGTTATGTAGATTGATGAAAGGCTTGTCGAACATCATGGCTTCATAGACGGAAATTCAAATTGCAGGCTACCGATGCTATAGTACGAGTTGATGAATGGCAAAGAGGAGAGTAATCGTGCAGTAGGTAAGATTTTTCTTTGTCACAGTGATCTTGCACTACAAATCGTAGTTTGAAGGTTGCTGAGTCCGCTATGAAGTCCTTAATGGAGAGGAATAAGCGCCCGTTCAGTATATTCGAATTATCGAGTATGTCAATGTTGAGCACAACTTTCTAAGTACCTCTGTCAATGATTTCTTGTATTCCCTTACGTTTTTCATCGATAAATTAGGGTGATGTACAACGTGAATCGGAAGGGTGAAGGATTTCGGTGAGGAGTCAATCGATATACGACGATGTTTGTGTCTCATTGGTTTTCGCTGCAATTAAATGGAATATTGAATCTACGATGTACGATTACTTGTCTTCGAGATCGGTAAGATCTCAGATGGAAGAAAGGGCAAAATTGAATGCTGAACGATTTCGCCATTGCGATCCAAACACGTTTGCTTGTCATCAAGATGAGTGATCTTGAAGGGACCTCCCCACTTAGTTTGTTCCTTTTTTCAATTCGTAGTTGGCACGTGATAGTTTCCATTTCAGCACGAGCTGCTGCCAAAGCCCTCATTCTGTCTGCTTAGTTTGTTAATAATGTAATAACGGTGGGAAATCTTGGTATAGTACCGTAGAAAAGAAGGGGAGAAGATTCAGTCTGAATTTATTGTGCCTTTCATAGCTTTAACGGAAAGCTGTAGTGCGAGGGCAAATTTCACGCCGGGATTGTCGAGGCAAATTTTTCGGAAGATTCGCTACTCTTGTTATCGTTCTCCAGGGCCAAGAGAATAGTGGAACTTGATTCAAGATAATTCTAGTTTGATTCCATTCATTTTGTTATATCTCGGAAGTTTGGGGAGATAAAGGCGGATACTTGATCAACTTTGAATTTATCCGGGAGACTGATGTACCCTGTGGCCCAGAATTTCGGAAAAGAGCGCCAAATGTCATCGACAGATTGTCCCGCTGGGATATCAGCGACACTGAAGTGAGTTTTAGAGTCGAAGACGTGAAATATGGCGCACTTTCTTCAAACATGAGGTCCACGACAAGTACAGCGTTAAAAAATATATATACTCTGCGATGTATACTTTGATTGATCGCGATTTAGGGGGGGGGATTTTGATAGGTAGAGCAGTTTTGTGAGATTTTGTTGAGAGTTTTTAGTGTAACATATTCGATCACAGATAATTCTACGCACGCTACCGCCAGTCCTAGCTCGTAACCCGGACCTTCTTCCTCCAGAAAAATACTTCAACTACAACACCAACTTTAGAACTCCCTGCCTCTCAAAACGACCACCCATCCCGTATCCCACAATCCAGGATGAACAGACGTCCATCTCAAAACAAGACTACTCTCGATACAGGTTCCAGGGCTCTGTTTGATCCAAATAATCCATCCTTGGCATCCAACCCTCACCGCGATAACTAAGACTTCGTCTCCGGCCATAACATACATATCACAACAGAAGAGCAGACGGAATTATTTTACGCCATCCTCGGCTATGGGAGTGATAATAACCTGTTCAGGGAAGAACTTCGTCAAAAACTGGCTAATGATTTTCAATACCAGTTACTATCACTCGAAAACCACAGATATTTCGCTTTTTACTGCTTTTCTGCGAAAGCCGTCAAAAATATTGAAAGGTAGCGCAGGAATTTGAGATTTCGTTGAGAGTTTGTCGTTTACCTTCGGATTTTTTGATTTGGATGGGCCCTTTTGATAAGTTCGTATGGCTTTTTTGCGGAGGGGTGGAAGAAATGATATTGAAAACGTCTCAATTCTCGTTTAGTGTAAAAAATCTCGCTGTAATTCCAAACGATATAGAGATGTCCGAGCTTGTGTGTGATTGGAATTTGCCAGCCGAACTGTTTTCTGACGAGTACATTGCCGACATTGTCTGTAACTATCATTTCCTTGTTAAGTATGTCTAGTCCGAGGAGCATTGGTATCTCTGCTTTGAAGACGTCAATTAGCACGCAGAGAAATCTTCCGCCTGGGTTTGATGTACGAACTGGGATTTTATGAGGCTCAGGTAGCATCTGTCGCCGAAACGGAAGTATTTTTGGGATGTTTGTGCTGGGTTGCTAATGAGTTTTACCTTAGCCATTTTGCAGAGAGCAGTTGCCTGCCTATGGCCGACGTCAGATCGCTGGGCTCCGATTTCTACTTATATGACTTCGACTGCTGTTGATGAGGGTACTTTGAGATCTGAAATGTTTGTGGTGAGAGTGTTCACATTTACTTTGGGAGTTGAGTAGTCTTTTTGGTCTCTTTTGACCAAATAATATGTTCTGGGCCTTTGCTCTGCTTGGTAGAAGGGGTAGGAACGGAAAAAAGCTGGAATCCGACACATTATTTAAAAATTGTATCAAAATCACAGAATTCATTTTCGGCCGGATCTCAGTGACTGTTTGAGGATAGGGTTGAATTGTGAATATCGACTAGGGATTCGTTGTTAGCTTCGAATTAATTGAAGTTACTGGTTCAATGAGCTTGTCAAACTTATCAAATTCTGGTTCCATATTGTTTGAATATTCTTTCTGGTCTAAGGGATAAGATTTGATTTCTTGTACTGCTTCGAATAGGAGCTTTGATTTCGTTACCTAACGTGTTTCGAATATGATCAAACTTATACGCTTCTGTCTGTCTCGGGACTCGTTTCGGACAGTGCGCCGGGATATGATCTGGCGAGTCACATCCCCAACAGCGACGAGTATCGGTCTGATTCTCAGGGCGAAAATTACGATGAATGTAGTTGGATGGTTTGTTTCAGCGTCCATGAACAGCTTGACGACCATATTTAGTGATATGAGTAGGTTCATTTCCATAGTGATTGCCGTAGATATGCTGATTTGACTGAGTAAATCTGGTTTCTTCCATAGTTTGAATAGTTCAATGTAGCAGATTGTACATTTTCTTTTATTTCATTGCCGTAGAAGTGGCGCGAACAAGATTTTATCGAGCCCGGTTAAAGCTTCTTGCTTCATTTCGCAAGTATTCAACTTGTTTCCTTCTGTCCTGAAATGAGGAGGGGCTTGGGACCAATACTTTGTGATCAGCCTACGGACTTTATCCAGCACTGCAGTGAGCCTGAGCCCTTCCGAGGCGAACTTGTGGAATGAAGAATTAGACATAAAACAGAAAAATAGTTGTTGGGCCGTATTTCTGTCAAATTACTTGTCCATAATTGCGCGAGACTCTCCAAAGTCTCGGTGTTGTCCTTCAATATGTGTTTGATAGTATGTCATGGAGTTTGTAGTAAATTTTGGAAAACGAAAATGCATTTTTTGCTCCCAGTTCAGGTTAAAGTCTCGAAAAGTGTAATTGTATTAATAAAAAATTTAAAGCTTTCTTGTATACGTCCAGAAAATTTACGGTAGTCTTGGTTGAATACGGCGGATATCGCAGATGCAATCTTTGTGACTTCAGGTTTAGTAGGGTTCATGAGGTGCGTTATGAGGTGTGTTTGCGTGTTTATTTTATCCAAATGGATTATGTTGTGCTAGAGCTTCGGAATCCAGATCTTGATTGATGTATTTATTTTCCACAGAGCAATTTTTCACGATATGTTGTGTATAAAACGTCGGAGACCAGGCTTTGGTTGGTTTTGCGAATTTTTTGCGACTTGTTTCGCTGAAAAACAGTAATCAGCGAAATATCCGAGGTTTTCGAATGACGTATTTCGAAAACATTACCTGGTATTGAAAATTATTCGCCAGTGTTTGGCGAAGTTCATCACCGAACAGGTTATTATCGCTCTCACAGCCGAGTATGGCGTAAAAGAATTCCGCCTGCTCTTCTATTTTGATATATATGTTGTGGCCGGATACGATGCCTTGGATATCGTGGTGAAGATCGGATGTCAATTGTGGTTTACTTGGATCAAATAGCGCCCGGGAGCCTGTATCGAGAGGAGTCTTGTTTTGAGATTGACGCCTGTTCATCCTGGGTTGTGGGATACGGGATGGGTGGTCGTTTTGGGGGGAGGTAGTTCTACAGTTGGTTTTGTAGTTGAGATTTTTTCCGAAGGAAGAAGGTCCGGGTTCCGACCTAGGGTTGGCGGTAG
This sequence comes from Kappaphycus alvarezii, assembly GCA_002205965.3. Lineage (NCBI taxonomy): Eukaryota > Rhodophyta > Florideophyceae > Gigartinales > Solieriaceae > Kappaphycus > Kappaphycus alvarezii. The sequence continues at coordinate 144,120 of NADL03000519.1, read as the reverse complement.
GGTGAGTAGGTATTGGTTCTGCCCTGTCAATTACTATGTCGGAAATATTCAGAGCAATATAATTCAAGCTTTTAGAAGGCGCACTTTTAGAAGTGGTAGTCGTTGTATAGGGGGCTACTGTAGTCTCCTGAGCGTTTCTTTGTGTAAAATGAGTAGCAATAGCTGTCTTATCGGAGGTAACTGTAGTCCTCTGGTCGTTTGGTTGTGCATGGCGAGCAGCGCTTCGTGTATTGGGCGGGGATCCAATCTGGATTTACATCCCCATGTTCCAGTCATCAAAAATGATTGGATGAAGTAATTTATGCACTTGAGCTAATAGTGAAATACTGTATTTGAAGTAACTAATTTTCGAAAAAAAATATGAAAAAATTAACTTCAAAAAACTAAAATTTAAGAACTAAAAAAACTACTCTTTAAATTGTCTAAGACGATGCAATACAACATCGTGCTTTTTACTTTCAAATAGAGGTTCAAGTCGTGTGGGGTTTGCGGTGTATTGTCACAAACCGGGCAAAATGGGTACGTCGGTCGGCGCAGGTGTTTCGGTGTTCCCGGGAGATGGCGTGGTTGTGGAGAAGGAAGACGGTAGAGAATTGTTTCTTGCAGAAGTAACAGCGTAATTTGGGTATGGAGGTGGGTCATGAGGGGGATGGATGCACGCACTGAATTCTTGTAGTGCAATGACCGCAGTTCTCAGCAATGCGCGAGTTGGAAACCTGAAAGCGGTGACGATTTTCTCTATCGTCGATTCGATCCGGGCAGTGGTAGTTTCCCATTCTTATAGCTACTTTAGTGGTGTTGTTGCGAAGAGGCGCGCGAGATGGCGGAAAACATAGCTTGGGACGCGGGATGCAGAATGGATAGCGGTTCTCGTAGTGTTGGGCAGCAATGATGAGGAAGTGCGAATATTGTCGGCGGACGAACTTGTCGATATTGGAGGCGACGACGAGTTTGCGACGACTACGCAATCGAAGAAAGCAGAGAGTGGGTTCAAATTTTCTTCGGTAGCCTGTAGTGGCGTCTGCGAACTAGAAGCGGGTTCTTCTCCGCCAAGCCACTCGATACGTACAGTGGCCGCGGAGGGTGGGCTGGCTCGTTGATGTGTATGCGACAATCGTCGTTCGTTCTGCCTAATTGATTTAATATCTTCCGTCCTCCTAGGAGTTGGGAGACACTAGGCGGTTATTATTTGAGTTGTTGTAAGATTTTCTGTTTTTTATCAATCGACAGACAATTCTACATGTGTTAATTGATTTGTGTTTTGATGTGATTTCTGGTAGTGCATGCTACGTTTGTGGTTGAGGCCGAGAGTCAAGTTGGTATTTTGCTAGAAAGATTATCTGATTCTAGTTCATGGTTTTAAGTTGAACAACGTGGTTTTCAGTATGCATTTGTTGTTAGTTTTGTGGCCCAGATAATTTTTCTACTGGTTTGTGGTTGTCTTAGTTCGTTGGGGTTAGAAGGTTCGATTCTTGGCTGGTTTATCGAATTGTAGAGTGCTACAAAAGTGGACAGAGATGGAGTAAAGTGAGTACATCTGACACCAAAAAAAACGTGGCTCGGTCACTAGTTCGGTACCGCCAAAAAAAGGAACTGCAATACACGTTTCAGTCAACTGGCTAGGCTTGGCATACCATAATGTGGCATTGTGGGGAACCTGTGCAAGGAGAGAGGTAAAGAGACGGTAAGTACCCGGTTTGGTTGCGCGAATGGTAGAGGGAGTGAGTATAGCCCGGCAGTAAGCAGTTCTGTAAGGGATAGGGCAGCGGTAGATCCGAGACGGTTGGAAAAGGGTAGGGCCGGCGAGGTCGAAAGGGTAGCAAGCGCTTACCCCCGGAGAGTTAGGACGACTCCGGTTGCTTGTCAATGTATACCGAACAGTGGCTGGAGAATTTGTGGGACTCCGTGCGCCCACTGCGGAAAATAAATATTGTAATCACTTTTGGCTGCTAACCGACGCCGAGAATTCCAACACTAAATTAGGAAATGCCACAGGTATGTCAAGTCTGGTCAAGTGTTGGCTGGCATTGTTTTGCACCTCACTCTCATATACGTTTTCCAGGACGCAAAGTGCGGAATTTCATTCCACTGGGGATGTTGGTAGGAGTGGCGAAGTAGTTGAGGCGTTGTTGAGTACTGTAGATGCCAATACCCAGTCTCTCCCCTACTCGGTGGACTGGGTCCTTTATATATAGTGCTAGTATAGGTCTAGACTCTAGTCTTTGTAGAGTAGATGCACTGAAGGGGAGACGAAATTATTGGACTACAGAGCGGTGTTGCAACAAAGAGAGGAGTTGCACTAAAGAGAGTAGTTAACTAAATACCGTAATTGCACTAATTGTTGACTGCGTCTGTGTTTTGAGCACTGCACTGAAGTTATTGTACAGTAGTGCTCCTAAGTGGGGTGTGTACATATGTACAGTTTACTCTATTGGACCACGTGGACCACCCGGTTTGCACTTAGCTAGCAACATCGCCAGTTCCTGCACTGGACCCCTGATATTAATGCAGTAAAGTATTGCACAAGTTGTGTCTCAGTGTGTCCGACAGAGGTGTTCACTGTATCGTTGAGTGTCCATGATCATGCTCTCCTTACAGCAAAAAATAGTTGCCATATTGGACTGTACATGTACTGTACTGTACAGTACGGTTACAGTGAACCACAGTTGCAGTACAAGGTCAGCGAAATGTGCATCATACCACCGCAAGCAAGACGCCTACATAAATTCCTTTAAAAAATCGGATTACACCATCGCAACGATCAATGGCCGTCAGATTGCTCTCTTGCCGTCACCGGTCACCAGCGTGCCATCGCCTATCCACCAGAGCATCGCACAGCCTTGGCCCTGAATGCCTGCGCCCTTTTCTCAACACTTACCCATTATTCCCTGTCATCTTGCATGCCACATGCTAGAGTGAATGCACCATCTCAAACGATAAACGCACTCAACTTAACCACCTGGCCTCTTCATCGGTAACTTCTCAGCGTCACTCAAGCGACTACCGCAACTGTCAACGCTGGGCCCACTGCCGCTGCAACGTCACGCACCACAACACCATCCCACCATGTCCCCCCCACCCGCCTTCCTCCCCCCAACGCCACTCACACAAAGAGCACCCCCTTCTCAACCCCTCCGCCACGCCCATCCCAACCGAGTCACACCCCTCCCGACCCGCGCCTCAAACCGCCTCCGAACCGTCATGTGCACCTCTGAAGACGGGCCACTCTCCGCAGCAGAGCGCACAAGACGCACACTAAGTGAGTCCGAACCGTTGGTCAAGTTTCGCCGCGACGTAGAATACCTGGATCAACGAACCGATTTCGTGTATACAAAGGGTGTGGACAAGGGGATTGACGTGTGGCTTGTGACTGGGGTGCTGACGTTTGTGGTGCCGGCTGTGGGGTTTGCGGTGGGTGTTTTGACGGGGGCGATTGATGTCAGTCCGAGGTGAGCGGCCTCTGTGTGATTTGTTGGGGTGGGTTGTGTAATTTTGCGGCCAGTGCGGCCAATTAAAAGATTTGTGATTTGTAATGTACTGTGTTTTGCATGCGGATCGCCAAACAGTGTGCCGCCAACGTCGATGCAAGTTTCCACCGTTCGCTTGCTTTCTGCCTGTTTGTTTGTCCCCCATTGTGGTCATAGTTGCAAATTGGTCTCCTGCGTTTTGAGGCAGTGCAAAGTGAGAGATGGGTGTCATTGTGGAAGTCGCCTTCTGGTCATGTGTATTCCTCGGCACGGCGGCGCTTCTCTTTTGCTCGGTCTACTCGTTGATTTTGTTTTCCGATTTGACCGTGGATCACATCAATCCCATTGAGCTGTGTCAACTCATCAACCGACTCATCCTCCCCGAATACATCGGTCACGTTGCTCTTTCTCTTCTCATTCTCCTCCGCGGGCTCTACGTCCCCGCCCTTCTCAACCTCCCCCTCATTCTCTTTCACATCTGGCGCTACAAAGAAAGACAGCATCTTCTCGACAACACCTCAATCTTTAATGACGTTTCATCCGAGCGCAAAATCTCCCTCGCAAAACTCACCACCCATCTACTCCTCTTCTTCGTCTACCTCTACTGCTTCATCCTAGCCCTCATCTCCGACTAAACCCTCAACCTCAACCCTCCAAACTTCTACCCATACACACAAACCCCAAAAAACACCGCCGCCGCCAAACTCACCAAACACAACACCCCCGCCGGCATCACCTTTCCACTTTTCACAAACCGGATCGCAAACACTCCACCCAACACCACTGCCGTCCCCAACGCCAACGGTAAGCTCTCCTGCACATACGCCGCCGCCAACACAATTCCCGCAAGCACCCCGGAGATGATTGACGGCTTGGATCCCGACCGAAGGAAGGCCCCGATGCCACCCCCGGCGATGGCCACCCCGTACACGGCAATCGCCGATCTCGCAATCTCGGCCGAGATCATTTGAGGCTGTGCTACACGCCCGCAGCGGCGTCGTGCAGTTTGTGTCGTGGTCACATAAAGTGGGCTTTTGTTGAGGCACACACCGGCGTAGGGACGGCAAGTCACGGAGAGAGGCGTTGAAAAAGCTGGACTAGGCATGGTTGTGGGGTGGTCAAGGTGTGAATTGCGGAATGGGCAAGGCGTGGAAAGCGGTGATGGGTTGGGTGGTGATGGCTAGATTTGTAGGGTTGTTGGGGAATACCTGGCGCGATCTCGCCGGGGTTTTTCAGCAATTTATCAAGAAAAAAAATTTGGGAGACGTTTACTCAGGGACTGAATAGTACCTCGCTGGTACTAACGGCATCTTCTTGACCTCAATGTCGTTAACTCTCGCCCTCACCTGCACCTTGAGCGCAGTTCCGCTCTTGTTGAACGGCTTGTTCGCGTACCCCATCCCAATCGCGGTTCCCAGACTCGGGCTGAACCCTCCGCTTGTGACCACTCCCACCTCTTCCCCTTTGTCATTCATCAACTTTTCCCCTCCCCTGGCCGGCGCCCCCTTTCCCATTACAAAGCCCATCCTCCTCCTACTAATACCATCCTTCAGCTGCCCCAGAATCACCTCAGCGCCCAAAAAGCCTCCCTCCTCCCTTCTCCTCTTGCCAATGGTCCAAGTCAACCCCGCCTCAACCGGGCTAGTAGTCTCATCAATATCATTGCCATACAAACACAAGCCCGCCTCCAGTCTCAACGAATCCCTGGCCCCCAGACCCACGGGCCTCACCTCCTCCTCTGCCGTCAGCATCTCGAACATTTCCAACGCATTTCCCCCCGGGACCGAAATCTCAAACCCGTCCTCCCCCGTGTAGCCACACCGCGTCACATGACATTTCACCCCCGCCAATTCCATCTCCCCGCACGTCATAAACGGCATGTTGACCAAATCAACCTCTTTGACAAACTTGGACAGCACGTGCATTGCCTTTGGCCCCTGCAACGCCAGCAACTCGTGGTCCTCCACAACCTCCAGTTCAACGTCCATGCCTTTACCTTTAGCCTCTGCCAAATGCAATCTCATATGCTCCAGATCCTTGTCCTTGCAACCTGCATTAATGACCATGCCCAGTTTCCCACCGCCCAAATTACTGACAATAGTATCATCAATAATCCCTCCACCCTCCGTAGTCAATACCGACAACACAGCGGATCGATCTGGTAATCCCGCCACATCCCCTACCACCAACTTTTCAATAAAAGCGACATTATCCTTGCCGTGCAAGCGCACTTGACCCATATGAGATACATCGAATAGTCCAGCAGAGGACCTGACGAACAAGTGGGAATCCTTGATGCCGTCGGGGTACTGCACAGGCATGGAATATCCTGCAAATGGCACCATTTTGCCGCCGATATCCACGTGTTTGTCATGAAGTACGGTGGTCTTTAGTTCGGGCTCTGCGGCGGCGGCTAATGCAAGGCCTCGTTGGGGAATGGCGCGAGTGGCGTAGCGTAACGAGTGGTGGTTGCGAACGAGGAGAGAGTTCATGGTGCAAGGGTCAAGATGAAAGTGGCAGGTGATATGGCGGATAGGGGGGTGTGGGGGAGTGTGGGTCGAGTGCGAGATGGGAGATTACGGATGGGGATGTGGTGAAGCATAAGATTGGGCTAACTGGGAAAAAAGGGATAATGGTTAGAATGTGCTTGCATTGAAACCGCTAGAAAAGTTTGGATGTAATTTGTGGTGGAATTTGGTGTTATTTGGTTGGTGTGGAGCGAGGTAAAACAGCTGGAAAGATGTGTGGTTCAAGATGCAACACCATCCACATTGTCTTCCTTCCTTAACCAAACATTACAGATTGCCTCTCCACTCTCTTGCTGTAATCTCATATCATTGCCAACTCTCAGCACATGCTGCTGCTGGTCACGAGTCACACCAACCTCCACACATTCGTTCACACGTCCCACCCCATTGTCCCACTCTGGTCCCCAACGACAACAGCACAGAATGTTGGACTCGATTCAGGACCTCTGTGCTACAGTACTGTAGCTTACAAATTTCAACAAAAACGGAACTATGCTGCAACGTCAATAAATTTGCGCCATAATCCTCTCAAAGCAAATCTCGCATCCTTCCGCAATCAAAAGCCCGTATCAGACTCGCGCGCCGCTAAACACCCACACTAGTCTCTACTCCACACCAACGCAAAACTCTGGGCATAGCCACACGCCTACCGTGTCGCCCCGTAGACTGCTCTCGTCCTAAATTCCTCACTTGTAGCTCACACATAATTCGCGCGCCATCCTCTCAGCAGCAATAAAGGCGATATGATGACGCGCGACTCAAGTGGCAAGCCGTGGTTTGATCTCCGGTGCTTTGGGGATGATCGCTTCCATGGTCCTGTCGGACGGGGAAGGAACAGAAGATACACCGCTACACATTGCATTTTCTCTCATCCAATGCCGCGCCTTTGCAACTCACTCCGCCAAATCAAACCCCCTCTACCCCACCTTATTTACAAACCACGCCCCTCCCCCTTCCCCCAACAAAGCTTGCTCAACTCAACGCCGCCGCATACCCTTTATATCCACATCCGGCACCTCAATTCCCCACTCCCTCCTCAAATCCACCACCTGCTCTTCCATTCTATCCTCATATCGAATCGCCAAAAGATCCGCAGCCCCTCTCCCACATCGCACCGCCCACGGCACAATCTCACTCACCAAAACCCTCCTCTCCCTCCACCCCAGCTTCACCGGACCTACCACAGCTCCCAAAACCGCAACCGGTAGCCCCGTCTGCACAGCCTCAAACCATTTCTGCCCCACCTCCCCCACCAAATTCGTGGGCATCCCAGTCAACACATGCCACAAATCATGCACATCCCGATACCTCTGCAACACCCATCCATCCCGTTCATCCTCCACAAACCTAACCTCCACCCTAGACTCTGGCACAAATCCACGCCTATCCATAAACCTCGCATATTCAAATCCAAGACTCCCCTCCTTCATACCCCGAAATTCCACCAACCCCTCCACCCCCATCTCCGGAAATCGCCTCGGCCTCAACGTGCGCAACATCTCCCGCCCCTCACGCGTGCTTCCAATCCGTTGACGCAACCTTTGTAACCTGCCACCGCTCGTCAAGTCGCCCACTACCGCTACGAGATCCGCGCGGGAAGGGTTGGCCAATGCTAGTGCTGCGGAGCTTGCGGCAAGCGCTGCACGTCCTAGAGGGGATAGGTGCACGGACATGGCATGGGGGGGGGGTGGGGGGTGCGGAGGGGGATGGTTGGATGAGTGATGAGTGATGAGTGGTGGCTGGTGGATGTGGTTGTGTGGGGTTGGTACCGCTGAATGGGATCGGCGACGAGGGGAGCGGTGGATTAGGTCTTGGGGGTTACGGTCTCGTGGGAGCGCTTTCGGATTTGAAATCTGTTGCTGCATTGGATCAAGGAGGCGTTTCGTCATGAACATAAATTGAATTTGTGATCAATGTTTGCGCCTGATTTTATTTTATTGCTGTTGATGTACAGTAGTACTGTAAAGTAGTTGGTTGGTATTACTGTAGAAACTATGTACTTTAAATAACTGTACAGTTACAGTATTCAGACTTTTCTGCATGAATATCAGAGTCGGTGACGATTGCTGGTGAGCAAGTCGGACAACGCGACTCGTATCAAGTCCTCTACTTTGCTATTCTGTGAGTCCGAGTGTTCCTCGTAGGAACAGGCCGCAACCAGTATGACCCCATCAACTCAGGATTCCCCGCCCGCAAACCCCTCGCCCAGTTCCCCAAAGTCCACCAACATCGTCATCCAAGTTCCAGACGATGTTGCCATGTCGCTCAAAATGGGTCAACCGCCGCCCGTATTTCAAGTATGCTGTCCACATCCCCCCCGCCCCTCACCCTTACACACCCCAACACATTGTCACAATCACTCACCGTCTCCCTCCTTTGTTTCACCCGCTTGCCGCTAGGGCCTGGATACAGACAACCCTACACTCATTATAGGTAACCGCAGGTTGAAAGGAACCTTTCAAATTCTCGTCGGCTCGGACCTCATATTTCAATCCGATAGTAGCGCCCCTAATGCGGGATATGTCGGCTGTAATACTCAGCGCCTTGTTTTCGAGTATGAGCAGTGAAGCGCTTGTTCTCGTGCTTGCTTGCACAAAAATTGCCCGAACCCCAAAGCACTAGCACAGGGACAGTGCCGTCGACAGACCATTCTCGCATTCAACGAAGTGTTAGCAAGCTTGCGCGCCGTCCCCTGCTGCGGCACAACCGTCCCACCAACTTGTTGTTGTTGTTCTGCTCACCCATCTTATCTTTTTGTGCACCATGCGTCCCTCGTCAACGGGCTGCCAAAGTCTCAAGTTTAGGTAGTCGTTTTACATGCCCTACTCCGTACATGTCACAAGAAGGGGAAGAGGAGGGATGTTTGAGACCAACAAAAATCTTTTCCAAGGGGAATGAAAATACGTTTGCACAGTCTTGTCGACGTGCTGCGCCTAGTTTGGACCTACCTTGACCTGAGCAGGCCCACTGCTACAACTAATAATATCCTCCACTCGCCCCTTGCAAAACCATTCCCTATCACGCCAGCGAGTCCAAAACGAGTTATCGACTAGCTGCTATTCTTATCTGCGTCGCAACTTTGAAATGGTATCCGATGCATGCTGTACTATCCACGGGTGCCTCAACACATCCGAGAGCGATAATCTGTGCGACGGTTCCTTGACCAAAAGCCGGCCGATTAAATCGGCGGCTTGCGGGCTAATCGTTGACGGAATGGCAAGATCGATGCGTGAGATCTTCTTGTACGTATCTTGACGGGATTCGGTCTCAAACGGAGGGGTACCGACGAGAAACTCATAAGTGAGGATGCCGAGGGCCCACAAGTCGACGGTGTGATCGTGGGGTTTGCCCTCGACCATTTCCGGGGGGAGGTAATCCAGGGTGCCACAGAGGGTGGTGCGTCGATTACGGGGCGCATGGACGGACCAGCCGAAATCGGCAATCTTGAGCTCGCCATTGAGACCGACGAGAATGTTTTCAGGCTTCAAGTCGCGATGGATGACATGTTTGGAGTGACAGTAACGCAAGGCATGGGCGAGAGAGGCGATGTAATTGGCCGAACGAGGCTCATCAAAGCGAGATCCATTGAGCTGTTTGTAGAGCTCGCCACGTGCGGCGTACTCGAGGATGAGGAAGATGCGAGTGTCATCGTAAAAGTAGCCAAAGAGGCGGAGAATGTTGGGGTGACGCAGGTGAGACTGGATCTCAATCTCGCGACGGAGTTGATGCTCGACTCCACTGCGAACGAGTTGGTTTTTGAAGAGGACCTTGAGACCGACGATGTATTTTGACTTTCTCTCACGAGCGAGATAGACGGAGCCGAACTGGCCTTTGCCGAGGGGACGACCGATTTCAAAGTCGTCGAGTTGCCAGGCACGAGGGGGATTTGCATGGGCTGGACCACCGCCCATGGGGTAGGAGGAGTTGTGTGATTTGGAAACGCGGGCGGCTTTGGCAGCGGCGAGAAGAGGACCAGGGGGTGGGGGAAGCTTGGAAGGATGTGTGGTGGAGGTGGTATTGTTGGTGGATGGGGGGCGTTTTCCTTACCGTAGTTGTAAACGTAGTCTGCCATATTGGAGTGAAGATGTGAGCGGAAGATTTGCGGAAGTGTGGTTAGGTTTAAGGAGTTTGGGGGGGGGGGGGGTTTGGGGGTTTGGGGGATGGGAGAGAGAGAGAGGAGAGGAGGAGGGGAGGGAGGGGATTGTTGTAGGGTAAGGTTGTAAGTGAAAGAGGCGGATGAACGAGTGGGACTGTGTTGGGATGAGAGGGGAGGGGGAACCGGAAGGAGGGAAATTTCTTATATATGAAAATTTTCCTTCCGAGTGGGAGAGGAGGTTGAGAGTAGCGAGGGCAGAATGGAAAGGGAGGATGGAAAATGGGGGTTTACGGGCCCGGGATGGCTCTGTCTACTTTCTGTTTCAGTAAAAGAAAAGCGTAACGGATAGGGCACAAATGAGGGGTTTGCGCCAGTTATCTCTTGGCAAACAATGAAATCATGGCCGTTTCGCGTGCTCAACACCCAAGTATAAGCTATATACACACTACTGTACACTAAATAATTTTTGAAAAGACGACATGAAAAAAAAATCGATCCAACATCATAACCGTCAGTGCGACAAAATGCCATATTTCAGTGGGCCACATCGCACTCCCAATTGGCTCAAAATGAACCGTTCGGGAACGGCCGTCATTCAAGCTCCCAAATCATCCTCCGCAACGGTCTTCTCCTCTATTCATCAACCGTTTCCCCTCTGCTTCCTCCCGCACCAATCACAAATACACCCTACCCCAATCACCCGCCTATAAAATCCTCACTGCCATTCCAACCCCCCCCCGCCGCCCTTTCAGTCCCCCTTTCTCCTCACACACAAAAACAACAACAACAAAAAAACCAAACCAACCTTGACATCTTGTCACCCATCATTCACCAATTCGTTGGTGGTGATTCACCATCAACAACCTCCCATGCAACCACCATCCGCGATCCGTTCATGTCTGCAAGCTCCCCGTCGCACACATCTCCAACACGTTACACTCCCAACCCCCCCTGATGCTGTGATTACACCGCAGCATCTCGCCGCTGTCCATGAAACCAGTACCGTATCAACTGCCATTCCCAGCCCAACTCGCCTTTGCCTTGTTCAATGCGCGCTGCATGTGTGCCACACGTGCAAGCTTGCACGCGGGCGGTACGGTACGTCCCCGACAACCAACCACTCGCACCGTAACAGCTCTCAGCTTTTGCACTACTGGGCAAAGGGGCAGTGCGTGTGTCCGTGTAGACGCTAGTCCACGGAATATAGTCGTGTGCTACGTGGCCACGTGGCCACGTCATTCGGTGGGGGTGCATTTTTTTTTATGACGTCGAGTCGGAAATATCTCGGCAAAATCTCACCAACCACCAAGGACGTGTCACTGTTCCATTTGACTGCGTGCTGCGACGCCTCCACCTCACCACCTACACTACCACTTGCAAAATGCCGCCTCTGCCACCTCTGCCCCAATCCACAATCCTGCTGCTCTACCGTATGCAACTCGCTTCGCCTTTTCGACGCCCCGCGAGCCACATTCTCCCAATCTCCGGCCTCGAATCCCCACCCAAGCTTCCACTCAATCGCCATTTCTCTCCCTCACATCCTGCTTTCCACTTTCCCTTCTCTCCCATGCAAATCCCACTCCCACCTCTCCCTATTTCAACCCCCAGCCCCCAGCACACGCACACCCTCACACGACTCCTACTAATCCCGCCCACCAAAAATGTCCTCCCCACACTCCAACTTTCCCCGTTACATAGCCGAGTTTTCCTCGCCCCCACCCCCCACCCACCACCAAATCAACGCCCAGCGCCAATGGGTCCACAAAGCAGAGGCCCTTGTCCAAAACCCCGCCCCCACCCCCGCCCCCTTCAACCCTCCAAAATGCGTCTGCTCCTCGACCACAGCCACATCCCCCTCCGCGACTCCCTCTACACCCTCTTCAAACAACCCCTCTTCCACCTCCGCCACGGCCTCACCCTACACCACGAACGCGCCCTCGTCATGAAACGCTGGCATGCCATCCTTGAAACAAACGTCTTTCGTCACTCCATCGCAGCAAATACACCAGACGGACGCCGTAAATACGAAGCCATCATCGAGTCGGTCGGCGTCTTGGATCACAGTCTCGATATTAAAATGGCTGTCCATTACGGCCTCTTCGGCGTTACCATCAAACTCCTCGCCGATGATCAACAGGCCGCCATTTGGCTCCCCAAAGTAGAATCCGCCGAAATGCTAGGCTGCTTTGCATTGACAGAGCTTGCACACGGTTCTAACGTCAAGGGCATTCAAACACAGGCCGTGTATGATCCCCCTTCGCGTCACTTTATTCTGCACACCCCGAATCAATCCGCCCAGAAATACTGGATCGGTGGCGCATATAAAACCGCCAGATGGACAGCCGCGTTTGCTCAACTCGCCATAGGGGGCAACCAATACGGCGTTCACCCGTTTTTGGTCAGGATTCGAAATGACGATGGCTCCGCTGTTCAGGGCGTCACTATCGCAGATTGTGGCTACAAGTCGGGGCTCAATGGCGTGGATAACGGCCGTATCTGGTTTCACCGCGTCCGAGTGCCCCTGCATCACTTGTTGGGGCGCCATGCTCAGGTCGCCCCCGATGGAACGTATACCACACAATTTCGGTCCTCGGATGAGCGCTTTGGCGCTTCACTTGCCTCGTTGAGTGCTGGACGCATTTGGTGCGTTGCTTGCACGTTTTGGCGCTTGTTGTGTTGGACTTGTTTTCATTGACTGACTGACATTTGTTGTCGTTTGTGTGCTGTCCTGTTGCGCCTTTTCACACCAAAGTGTCACGGCCGCGAGTCTCATGCAGACAAAAGTGGGCCTTGCTATCGCCGTGAGATACGCGCTCAACCGCCGGGCGTTCGGCCCCCCGGGTGGGGAGGAAACGCTTCTGCTGGATTACCCGAGTCATCAACACCGTTTGATTCCGCCGTTGGCCTCTACCTACGTTTTGAATGTCACTTTCAACCAGGTCAAGCATCTGTGGCATACGCTTCAGATCGGGAAAAGACTTCATCTGTGGACGTCGGCTTTCAAGACGCACATCTCGTGGCATGCATTAAACACACTGCAAGAAATGAGGGAAGCATGCGGCGGACAGGGCTACAAGGCTGAGAATCGTATCGCAGTGATTAAAAATAGTCATGACGTGGCGCTTACATACGAGGGGGACAACCATATTTTGCTTCAGGCAGTGACGAGAATCATGCTGCCGGAGTTTCTCAAGGGTGTCAAGGCAGAAGCTTTGACACCCTTGAGAAACTCCGGTGGCAAGTTTGAAGGACATTTCGCGTACCTGAACGATCGTGTGGGATTGCAAAAGGTGGACCTCGGTGCTTGCGATGCGTGCAGTGCGGAGTATGCGTTGACAGTCATGAGAAGGAGGGAGGCGGCCGCTTTTGCAAAGCTTGCGTCGGAGATGCAAGAAAATATTAGCAACGGCATGTCCTCTCTGGACGCGTTCAACCAGTGCATCATCTCTGCCAACGAGGCGGCGCGAGCGTACACGGACCTTGTGATTGTGGATCTGTTGCACCAAAAGTTGGAGGAACTTCGTGCAAAGGGGGAGTCGGAAATTGCAGACATGTTGAGTCTGTGCGGTGGACTCCACGTGGTGTGGAGAATCGATAGTGATGCTGTGTTTCTGCGAAATGGTGTCGTGTCGCAGGGGGAGGCACAACGGGCACACAATCTGGTGATGGAATTGAGTAGGCGGATTCGACCGCACGCGTTACATCTGGTTGACTCGTTTGGGTTTCCGCCGCATTTGTTGGCACCGATTGCATTTGATTATGTGGCTCATAATGATCGTGCCAATCTTTAGCGGGGATGGGAATCAAAGGGTAGAATAGTCCCTCCCTTGCTGCGAGGGGCTAGTCCTAGATGTTGCAATTTGTCTCGAGGGAGTGAATCCCCGAAGACAGCACATTCAATTGCGAATACAATGATTCTCTGTGATTGATAGCCATGTGTGAAATTACTCGTAGAATTGATCTTGATCTTGATAAATGTAGATCCCGCGGACACTGAGAAAAGCAGACGTGTCCGAAGCGTGTCGTGAGAGCCAGTGATGCAGTGCTTTTTTTCCCGGTCAAATCTCTAGTCCACGACATGCCACATCCCTCACGTCCAACTTTTCTCTACTGTACAGTACAGTACAATAGTCGCGGCCTGACGAATAATGCACATTTTACGTCAATTTAGAGTGCCGTAACAATTTATTTGATTGTATAATTAGTGTACTGTACAATGCAGAACAGAGCTGTGGAGAAAAATACCTTGGCAATCATTCCAATTTCTTTCGCATTCTTTTTATTTGCAAGTTTTCGATACGCATGGAGAAACAATGCAATAATATTATCCCCTCTCCGATAAAATACGGTACACTCGGCTCTAAATACACTCCACTTTTGTAATTCACAATTCTTTTATGAAACAAAAGCCTCAATCTAATGGAATCCTAATTTGAGCAATAGGCTAGATTTATTGTTATTTTATTGAGCTCATTCTTTTGTTATTCCAAAACTGTGTGTTGTACATTACCCTCAGCAATAACAGTGCAAAACACTGCACACTGCTCGCCAAGTTTAATACGGACCGCACGTACAGTCTGCCTAGTACAATAAATATGCTGCTTACTGTACTTACGTACAATACACTTACGGTACGGAGCCAGCAGCCAGCCAGCCTTGTAGCGACTTTGAACCGGATTAATTCCGTCTGCTGGTTCCCCCATGCCGACCACTTTGTACCAATTATTTGATGCGCTTTGGAACATAGGCTAACCTATTTTTCAATCATTAAAACACCCCAATTTTCACCCTTGCGGTACTTGACTGTACCGCAAGAGAGCCCAAGTTGCCAACCAGGGCTACTGTACCGTAGAGTACAATTGTTGTATTGAGCCCATTCTTTACAGTAATATCTTCCAGTAGCCGGAGTGAGTAATCCCGGCTACCGTATTTCCCAGTACTGCATACCGTACAGTATTACAGTTAATAGAGGCGCGAACCAGTAGGATGCTCCTCGCTCACAAATGGTACAGAAGATACCTCTCCAAAATAGACACTTCTCCGCGTTCTGATTTCCACGTAAATCTGCAAACTGGTTCACTCCATTCTCTGAAAATGCTCCCCAAATTATCACTGATTTCAAACCTGCTTACCTCCGCGATAGATACAGTTATACGTCGACCTTCCGTTGGTTAACGAGTGAACCTATTGTTCTTTCAACCCCTTGGCATGGTTGAAATTTGGAAGGTGATAAGAGGTTTTCTACACTGTACATGTATTATAGGGTTTCGTAAGCTTAATATCATGTCCTAAACAGATACGAGTTTATAATGGACATTGCGTCTGTAGATAGTTCACCCCTCAAAGTAGCCTTTTTGACTTTTTGACAACAATGTTTGTCGGATTTAGCTCACGATAGCTTAGAAATAAAATCCCCTTCCCTCCACGTAACTCAGAATTTCATCTCCCGCGTCATTTAAAATCAGCTTCTGGGGTTCACTCAATCTTCAAAGAAGTTTCTGTCTGGCTATCAACTCACTGGCTCGTCCTTCATTAAGGGTTTCAGTGTGATTTTCGCGCTTGCTTGAGATCATAGTTTTAATACTCCGTAAACAATTCTGCATGGTGCATAAGTGCTAGGAGAGATCAGAACCGTAACCTCACTTTTCTCGTAGCTGCCAAAATCTAGAATCCGTTTGCTTTCTATTGTCTATATGATATCTTTTGAGATCATTTTTGTTATCTTGCAGGTCTATAAAGATTTACCTACAACCGCTACTTTTACTGAATATATACAGTAATGGTAGTCCGTTGGGTGAAGAGCCGGACAACGGAGGTACATACATTCAAAAATCCCCAGGCAAAATCCACAGGGAATTTTACCAATCTCTTGTTCTTACTAAAAGGGGTACAAAATCTGTCCTTCAATAACGTGGGAAGAGTATATCGGGTAGTGCGTTGATTTATTCGCCAAAATATTTAACCCTAAACCTTTTGACTTCTTTTCAACCTTCACGCTACTCAGACAGGTATGATTTACATAATTGAATCAGGAATTTTTCATAATCTTTTAGGCGGATGACGTTGGGGTCGCAGATTTCGAAATTATACGTACACTAAGATGACTCCACAAGATGGAAATGTTCATGTACAAAAATGAATGCTGAATATCTACGTAGCAGTGGAGGCTGTTCAAAGATTAACGGACACTCAGAAAAAGATTTGTTGAATATTTTTTAAACGATTCAACACAAGTTTGGAGAATGATTAATGAAAAAAACGAGAAATTTGATCCTAAGTTCGAGAAAAGAGGACTTCTTATAGAACATTATCAACAAATATTACGCTTCAGAACCCTAAGTACGCTTAGAATAGTTTATTAATACTCCTTTATCGACGCTACAAGACACGTAATGGATTCGGACAAAAGTACCTTACTATATGAGAATGGATGGTAAAGCTTACTCAGATTTTTTCGAATACTTGAGAAATGTACCGCCGGAGAATGCTCTCTGCTTTGTCCGGCTCAAATCCATCACTGAGAAAGCATTTATTATTAATCATTCTAGATAATACAGCAGTGCCGAACTAACATATAATAAACTCATGATGACCATGGACGCGATATTATCGCAGGTGAATGGCGCTTGTGGGAACCTGGCCCTTGTTTTTCGCGCACATAATGCATCTACCACGGCATGGACAGAATGTCTTGTCCATTTCCACGTGTAGTTGCCACGTTTAATGCCCACGTGTTAGGTCGCTGGCAATTACTTCTTTTTTCTTTAATTATCCCATTTATTTTAGTAATTACTGTAGGACTAAGTAGCTGACAGTGCAACAGTAGGTGGCATTTCGACTACTTTGGTTCGCCGGCCTTGGCTGCCCCACAGTAAACCAACCAGCCAATTCTCTGACCAGCACCACTGCGACCGAAGTAGTCCGGTGTAGTTTGTCTAGATTCTGCCTAGTTTAGTGAATGGCAAGCCTAGCGCTGCCTGGGATCACTACGGCTAGAATCAAATAGCGTGCGTCCAGAGTAGACCTCGCTACTCAGTGGTCTGAGTAGTCACGACCCCCTTTTTGGTGCATCCCGGGGTAGGATCGCCTATACCTTTTTCCTTTCCTCCCCTTTCTTCCTTTCTCTTTCTCGTGCTTTCTCCCTCATTTCCCCTCGCTCCACGTCCGCATCCAGGTATTCCTGGAGGACCGAAGGGCATCCTTATACACCTATCGAGTGCGACCTACCGTCCGCTCTACCCTGCTAAGCCACTTAGCTGTCTAAGACTCCTAGACAGGTCCCCCGAAGAAGCTTTGCTTCGAAAAATCCAATCACCTGGTGTGTGGTCTCTTTAAGGGTCCATATTACTCCAGCGCTTATTTACCGAAGTGGCGGCTTTAATCATATATAAATTGGATATTGATTACTAGGTTGATCGTCGTAGATAGCCCTAACCTAGCTGGCTAGTGACTACACCTATCTGGCCACTGAGGCTAAGAATAAACAGCAAACTGGGTCTTGAATCTTAAAATGCCACCCAACTCCCGCCTTTGCAGCAAAGTTGACAACAGCAACTGTGGCTATAGCCACATTTATCCGCCCGGGATCCACTTCGATTTTCTCCTCTCTATCCCATATTACCCCTTTCATTGTTCGCCGGTGATATTTACTTCACCTGCGGCGCCCCAAACTCTGGCTTCTGTATATAAAATAGGACCTTCGAGTTTATAGTTGGTGACAACACCCTTTTCTCTAAGACATGTCATCTCGAATTTGCCTAGCTGTTTTATTTAAAAATTTTCTCTTCAAGCGATAAATTCTTGTCTAACGTGGAAAGATGATTCCGGTGGTTCTGGGAGGTTTGATTGAAGTGACTGTTGGGTACGAAGTTGGAATGTGATTTTTTATGTCATTACGGGCTGCTGTTGAGCTCTCATTCTATCTGATTTTTTGTTAACTATTCGTTGACTAATGGAAATATTGGCATGGTACCGTAAACAAGTAGTGAGGTAATATTTCATCTGAATTCGTTTTCTCTTTCATAGCGTTGATAGCAATTTTTAGGGTGTGGATAAATTTCTACTGCGGGATAGTCGAAGCGAATGTTTCGAGTAATTAGATCTAGCAGTCCGCCGTATCTTCCTGCAGGTTCAAGATTTTTGTATCACTTGACTCTAAAAGACTCCAGTTTTATTCTTTTAATGGTAGTAATGTATGTAAAGCGTGTTGATAAAAAGCCTGTTCCTTAATCAACATTAAACCTTCCGTGAACCCGTAGAAGATAGCATGTAGTTTCGAGATGAATCGCCAAATAAAATTGAGAGGTTGGAAAATCAGGACTTCAGCATCACCGGAATGGGTTTCAAAGCAACCTACGTGTAGAATGTCATCTACTTCTGTAGAAATGAGATCAAAGGAAATTGTAAAGTTGAAAACTATATTTTTCGGTATTGATATCTTGAAGGATTGTGTTTTGGGGGAGGATGTTAGCAGCTGGCAAAAGATCATAATGATTCCTTAAGAGTCCGCAATGAAACCCCAGATACTTCATTTAGGTGGGCACTTCCGATGATTTCGAGAAAATATTTGATAATGAGTACGTTAGCGACGTTCTTGACGACTAACTTTTCTCTTTAAAGTACATCTAGTCCGAGAAGAATCGCTATCTCTTCATTGATAACACCCATCCATTTGATGAGAAAATCAATATCAGGGGTCTCTCTGCGAACTGTAATTATTTCGAGGCTTGGGTAAAATCTATAGTAGAATCGGGATTAGTCGAAGCGGTAATAGGTATGTGATGCTTAAAAGTTGGTTTCAAACCAAGCCATTTTTCAGTACGCGGTAGCTTGGCTGCGTGCAAAGATCGCTTTTTTGTCCCTATGTTTTAACAGGCGCCTTGAAAATTAATTGAGGCAGGTACTTGGATGTATGAGATGTGTTTTAGAAGAATTTTGATCTCTTTTAAGAAGCAAACGTAGTCATTATCGGTCTGCGTTGACAAAACGTTTTTCACGGGCTTCCTTCTTCGTGTAATTATGATTTTACAACAGATAAAGGCTGGGATATGAAATAAATATGTAGAAAATTTTATGAAAGTCCTAATAGGCATTTTGAATAGAAATGGGATGATAATTTGAAGCATTTTGAATTAAATTGTCGGATATTTATTAATGATTACCGTAAAGTCGATGGCTTTCTGATCTCGGTCTTGTCTGCTATTCCCAATTGGGACATATGTCGATAAGTTTCTCGAAATGCTTAAGATCTGGTTTTATAAGGTCTAAATGTCCCTCTTGTTCGACAGATATGATTCGAATACCTACAATTTTCTAAAGAGAACAATTTTAATGCTTTTTTTCCTTCCCAATCGCATTATAAAAATGAGCGAGTTTTGATGCAACTATCTAAATAGAGTTTTGATTAATGCATTTTGCCATGAAATGATCAGGTGAGTCACTTCTTCAACAGCGGCAAGGTTTCGGCTGCTTCTCAGGGAGACTTTGGAGTCTTTTGCAGTTTAATTTTTGGTTACGGAATTAGTAAACGGCTTTGGCTTCCATTAATTGTAACATAGGTGGACTTGTTAGACTGAGCGAATCTGGTTTCGTTCATACTTCAAATAATGAGTACAACTGTTTAAATAAAGCTGGGATAAAGCTGTGTTTGCATCTTTCAATAGGCGATTTCAACGCAATTTGCGACAAAAGAGATTAATGTGACTAGTTACAGCTGCAAACTAAGTTTCGCATACATTAAGAATTTTTCAGAGCAGCAGTGAAGAAGTGCGTTAGAGAACCATTTTCGATGAAATCTTGAATACTTTAACGCTTCCGTGCAAAAGACTCCCTCTGAGAAGAGCTTGTGAAATAATATAATGGATTATAGAGATGAAAAATGAAGCTTTGCTAATCTGTGTTACTGTTTAATTCACAATTCATAGTTACGATTGCTCGAGATGTGCGTTTAGTAGAATTTCATATAATTTCCAGGGATAATTAAAGAAAATGCGTATTTTCCTATTGATTAAGTTCAGAATCGCGGCTTGTGTAAATGTACTCCTGAAAAAAGGGTTGAAGACTCCCGTTCGGGCTGCGGGAAAATTTACGACTGTATTGGTTGAATATTAAACATATTACTGATGTGATTTCGGTGATATATTGCATAGGCAACCCATCAATTGGGGTCTGAAGAGAATTTCCAGTACTACATATCAAGACGGGAACAGTACGTGTCGGCATTGAACCAAACTGGTTGGCAATATATCTTATATAAACCGTAAAAGATCAATCACCGGCTGGTGTTTTTCGACCTAGATGTGAAGAGATTCGCAAAGAAAAGTCGGGAGGAGAGAAAAACTCGATGTGCCTGAACGATTAATTTCAAAAACATTACCTGCGCGGAAATTCATTCGATAGAGTTTTATGGAAGTCTTCACCAAATATTTTCTTATCAAATTCACGTTCGTGGGATGTAAACTAGTTTAGAGGTAATTTGTATTTATACCGGCAGACTCAGTTATTTGGGCTACGAAGGGGATATTTTAAGGTTATTTTAATATATGGAAGATGTGGTCGGTTGTGGCTACTGTATTTTCTTGAAACTTTTGATGATGTGCGCCGATCAGAACTATTAGTAATAGGGAATCAAAGTCGAGATTTGCGGTCAATGATCCAGTCATCACAAAATCAATCTGCGAGCATGTTTTTGTCCTGAGGATGTTGCAAAGTTTCACAATTATTTCGAAATTTAATTGATTTTCAAAAAATCATTACCTAAACTTTAAAATTAAAACGTGAATTGAGGGTCTAGAAGGACCTCAAAGAGCAATATTAAAACTTCTGAGATGCGAATAATGTAAATTAAAGTGTCTCTTGCCATTTAGACGAATATGAAGTGTGTGTGGAGGTCATTGCCTATTCTCAAATGGGAAATAGAATATTGCGCCACTTCGTGCAATAATTGAGCCTTTTCCGGTGTATTTAGTAGTCTGAGAGGGGACGTGCAACACAGAAGGCCTTTTTGTAGGGTTATAAGTATAAAAGAGAAAATTTGGGTCAGAAATAGGCCTTGAAAGTGTGCTGGATCTAATTAGTGCTGCTTTCACGATTATTTGAAATACGCGCGTTTGAGGCGGACGAGTTGTGTTTTTCCCCTGTAGTCAAAGCGCTCGACACAGTATTAATTCTCAAGTCTTGTGGTAGTAGGTTTTACGGAAATTTAAAGAGGCGCGCGAGTCAGAAGAAGAACTAGCCGGACACGAGATGCAACTGAGATCAGAGCTTTTTTTGGTATCATTTGACGCGAACGATAATTTGAGTTATTAGAACCTACAATTCGAGCTTACAAGGTTTAAATGTAGTGGGAAAGGTTATGAAGGTGGAGTTCTATGATGACGGAGTGGTATATTTGTAAATTAAGATGAAATTCAGCTCTAGAGATACGGAGGATTTAATGTGCGAATGGTGCTTCATATCAAACGATGACAGTAATCCCAGTTTCTTATACGTTTGCAAATATCTTCTTTGTTTGATATTTCATGCGTCGAAAGCAATAAATGGGTGGTTCAACGTTCAGTCACTGTCTTGGTGCCGTAAAAAAGGACAAAATTGCAATTCACGTGTCAGTCAATTTGGTAGGGTTGACATACCATACTGTGGTATGTGCAGTCTGGTTGAGCGTTGGCTGGCAGTGATTTGAATCTTACTCTCATTGACGATGAGCTCTATGTATCTTTCTGAATGTAGGTTCTAGTTGGGACGTAGATGAAGAGGTGAGGTAGTATAACTTAGATGACGGTAGAGGCCGTGTCCCAGTTCTTCTGCTACTTGGTGGAATGGTTTCTTCATACAGCGCTGGAGTTTTTGGACTCGATCGGTCATTTCAAAGAAGATGTTGTAAGGAGAGAATACAGAAAATATGATACCGACGGAGAAATACTACCAAGTGCATCACGGCAAAAAGTGGACGGATGTTTGCATGATTATTTGCCAGTGCTGTTATGGAGCACATATATTCAGGGTTTTGCACTAAATATAATTACTGTGCTCCGTATAAAGGGCCTTTTCCATGGGTAGGGATATTTTACACTACTGTACGTGTTCCATACCGTACCCAGTTGATTCCTGTGAAGATGACTGGAACTAGGACCTAAAGTGTTGCTCACTTGCTTTTTTTTGAGGCCGTTAGATGTAAATGTTTTACGTTAATTTGAGATTTACGACGGCAGCGCTGGAAATAATTTTGACCCCTCTCTCGGCACACTGGAGTCCAAATGACTCCTCATCGCAATTATGTCGTTCATAGAACTTCTTTTCCGCGCTCTGTTCCGCCGGCGAAAGGAGCGTCTCGCGAATAACTAGGTCTGCTGAAGGCCTTTCTGCAAACGTTTTGGTGGCATAAACACTAACTAGTAAGCCCTTAAACCACCGCACACCCTCTTTCCCCCTCAATCACCGCCAAAACGCTTCCCCTCTAAACCACTGCATGTCCTCTTCCCTATTATAATTATCGCACCCTCTCTCCCTCCCCGTATCCACTGTAACCTCCCTAACCACACACCCCACTCATCATTCATCTACCGATCTATAGTCTTGTTGGTCATTTTGCCGGCACTGTTGCTGCGTTTGCTGTGTTTACTGTCTTCCGAAGCAGGTAGCTCCTACCGTCATTTTTTAGTTATTTTTTGTTGGAAATTGATTGTTGTTGGTGGCTTCGGGTGTTTTGATTGTTAATTATTGTGTCGGAAGTCGGTTATTGTTTCCGACTGCTGTTATTGTGATTTTTTTACCGCTTTGGAGGTTTTTTGTGGTTGGTCACCACTACTGTATTTCGATTTTTTGTTCCTTCTTCGATAATTGATTGCTCTTGGTCACTAACTTCCCCTTTTACTATTTGTTTTTGGTTTTCCCGCTTGTAATTTTCGTCTCTACGTTCGCTTGTAGGTGTTGGATTTTGAGTTGTTGTTGGTACTTTTTTTCTTGGCCTTCCGCTCTTGAATACGTGGCTGAATCTCGGTGAAGTCTTGGTCTTGCAGGGAGTGTCCTTAAATGTAGTGGGGCAGTAGTCGACGACTGTTCGTGATCTCATTTCGTCGTGTTGTTTAAGTTGTTAACGCCCTGTGAACCACACGGTACACTTATTCAACGATCAAATCCTGCGCCACACACTTTGAGATGCATTCTGTAGTCATATCAATCGCCAGGACAAGGAAGGAAGTTCTAGGGAAAGTTGTCCTGACGGCTACCACTGCCTATACGATTACTCTCTAGCCTAGGAGAGGGCATTGAACCTTGCTTCGGTGAAGAAACCCCCGAATAATCGCTTTACCGCCAAATTGATATTGCATGGGGACCGTGGTTGCTTATCACTTTATCGTTCATTAGTGCTTTAAAGCTCACTAGCACCAATCTTGTTGAAATATAGAACAATTATTACTGGGAGAGATGTATATTCTGGGAGCTAATCGGACTTGATTAGTTTCTAGAATGTCAGTTCAGTTTGTTATAGATAGTCGCGGAGAGCTTCTTATTGGGTAAGAAGCGGTTGAATGTTATCGTAGATAGCTCCTTGAGATATCCCGAACAGAGTAACATCCTCCTTCACTGGGCCTGTGGCATGTTAGAGTACTGAAAGGGTCCCCTCTCCGGATTTCTGGAGACCTCGTGCCAAGGGGCAATACCGAAGCCCTCCGCCAGTATAGGATTGGTCTCTCAGGGTCGTAGCACCCCTCTACCCTTTCATTCAAAATCATATGTTTGGATGTGAACCTAGGGGTGAAGGATTCGACTGTGGAGTAGAACATTCGCCTAGGCAGTTAATATAGGGCATCGCCAAAACATTTTCCTTCGAGCTCGCTTCAAATAAAGCAAACATGTCGTCTACACAACATGGTGGACCTGATACAGGCGTCCTGTCCTCGCCGTTCATGCCAGTAATCTCAAACCAGGATTTGGCCTCCCTGATGAGCGCCTAGAGGTAACTCATCATTTCTGTTCGCTCACTTGATGTTGATCTGCAAGACTCACAGCTCAGAGAGATGATCGCTGGAAATTTTCCTCCAGATAGCTCTTTTACTAAGGGGATTGGCAATATTTCGATCGCCTAGGCAGAACTCAGGAACTTTCTTACCTTCAAACGTGAGATTCTCCAATAGCACTTTTTGCACAGGGTAACTCTTATTCGTACCCACGGAATATGCGACGATCCTGAATACCGTACAGCCGCTGTTCAGACTGCAGTAGGCATAGTTGCTACAGCCCGAAAAGTCCGATCCGACCTTCTGAATCAAGGTATGATCTTAGACGAAAACGTCAGGCTCTGGAAGCGTGGAAATGGGATTGGCGGTAGTATGCTGATTTCAGACATCGCGAGGTGGCTCAAGGATTCCGATAAGAAGTTCTCTGGGAACCTTCTGGAATGTTGGATTGATTATATAGACGACTACTCCCAGGTGCCAAGTGATTACGGCCTAGGTCCTCAACAGAAGTTCCAGTACCTTTTTAATTTGTCGAACAAGTATGACAAGCGTTTCAATATTACAGAGGTGAAGACACATGTGCAGACATGGCAGCAGACAGTTGAGATGATCAATCGAGAGTATTACTCCCCTGTTCGTCAAACGCATATTAAGAACTGTAACGATTATGCCCATAATTTAACTTGAATACCTTGAAAGTATCCCTCTAGAAACTGCTACCAATGATTTACACTTTAAAAAGACATCAGTGCAACTTGTGCACTGTACCCACGCACCAATGTAAAACGCAAGATCATACCACTGTGTGCAAATCCAATTACATGAAACCATCGTGGCTATCTCGCATGGTTCGGACGAACTTGATGAATTCAATATTTTCCATTCCGCCCTAGGATGGGAATATTATTCTGAAAGTTCCGAGACAACGTCCCCCGGGCTTTCCGAGCCACACCCTAACGTCGATTTAGACCCCCACCAAATCGTTTTATGACATCTAAATAAGATGAAGCAACCCTTCAAGAGTTCCAAGGTTGATTCCTTGACTAGGGTGCATAGAGAACTATGATCTGCAAGCCCTAGGCCAGAACGTTCTGCGCGCTTACCAACACTGATTCCATGAGCGAGGTGAAAGGAAATAATTAACTTTTATATTCGGATATTCTACACACAGGGGAAATGGTAACATATCTATCCGAACCAAAGTCTCCGATAACTTCTTTCTTTCGTTCACCGCCGATGTAGTCTATTTTGAAGTACCTTTACGACTGGGCGTTGAACTCCTTACTCAGAAACGACTCATCTTGGACTTTGAAGAAGAAGCTGAATGTTCGACGGCCTATGGATGGATGCTGACATTAGTACGAAAGCGAGGGCACATATACATAAAATAGCGTGTCAGTGTTTTCTCTGCTTCCGATGAGATTTGGAAGATACACTAAAGTTTCCACTATCCACACCAGGGCAAAATATACACAGTGATGCGAATAGCTGATACATAAGCTGAATTCTCAGACCTCATTGCGGACCTAGAACTCATTACATCAACTTGTGAGGTATGCCGAAGGGAAGTAGATACTCCTCCTAGATTAAAAGTTTCCCTTCCTAGTAGGGAATGAATATTAAATCGAAAAGTCTGCCTTCACTTGATGGAGCTTGAGAAGAGCACTGTGCTGCACGTGGTTGACAAGAATACCTGATTCATTGCCACCTGATTTCTTAACGGCAAGTCGACTACTTACACATGGAACGATTTCATGCAGATATGGGTGTCTATATATGCCTTTTCCCTAGACAATGTTGGGGTAGACCAGAGGAACTATTTTGAGTTGCTGGAATGGAAGAACTTAGTACAAGCCGCTAGTGTAAAGGAGCAACCGACAGGTGTTGAAATTCAAACCGCGCTCGGAGTAGGGGAACTATATCTCTCTTTTCTTCTTCAAGTCTATAATAAGGTTTTTCTTGACGACCCACTCATTGAACGCAATATCGCCATGTAGCTGGCTGTAAAATCTGTGAACTATACCGCCGGATCGTCAGGACACGTACCCACGCTCTTGGTATTTGGTATCCTTCCGACATTCCTCTCATTTCAAATGAATTATCCGATGACTGCAATCTGATGAGAGCACTACGCGAGGTACGAATGGAAATGACCAGAATATCCCAAAATGCTCGTCTCAGTATAGCAATTGGGAGAAATATACCTTCTGCCGCTGACATATCGTATCACTCTGGAGATGAGTTTCTGATGTCCACAGAGAACCCTGTGGCCAAATGGGTAGGACCACTCTTCGCGCGATATGTACAAGGAAAGATTCTGACTTTAGTGACGGCGATCGCATAGTGAGAGCTTCAATTGAAAAGGTAAAATGAATCAAAGAGATACAATATGACCCGGGGCGGAGAACCCTCAATCTATTCTTAAGGACAGCAAGGAAAATGATGAGGCAGTTTCGCCAACAGTGGACGACTACGACTATCTGTTGGATGAACATTCGCAGTGGGACAATCTAGGTGTCTCGTGAGATAAAATTACAGATGCCGAGCTCATCGACGTTCTCGACGAAATTTGAAAAGCAGAAAAGGATCGGAAGAACGGTAAATTCCCTCTAGATAATCATTTGTTTAACGTTGTTTACATTGGTGTTCATATCACTGACGAATTTTTACACAGCAATCTTCCCAGGAACAATGTGAAACTTAAGGCTACGAAACTCTCCGAAATTAACGACATGAAAGCACGAAAAGTTTAGAAGTCATCCCTAAAGCCAAAGCTTCAACCGGCAGGAACATTTTCGGTGGGCTTTTAGTACTTTTTCTTAATAATAGTGGATCCAAAGACAAAAAAGGTAGGTACAAAGCAATACGCTACAAAGACAATGAAAAACTTACATGTTACATGACGTTTCCATCTTAATTTCTTCGTCTATTCAGGTGATAATATCCTTTGATGCTCTGAAGGGACTAGGTAACTTCTTTCATGACCTGAACTGAGCCATGGTCGACGATTTTTCATTTTAAACCAAAGAGAAGATCTTGATATCATCGGTATTAACGGTGAGGAATTACTACAGTTTTTGCGCCTTGTTCACGGTGTATTCAATGCAAGTGACAACTAGGGCGTCACTATTCAGTTACATGTCGAGAAGTGACTCCCAACGCCTCCTGCAACTGACGGTCCAGCCTTATATTTGAAAATTTCTGATGACGAGCTTGAAGTACTGATCGTAATTCATTTTTATGAAAATTAGTAGGCAAGTATTGAGAAATTGGAGGAAAGTACGGTAATAAGCCTAGTTAGATTTGAGTCTAAACCATTGATATGCGAAAATTCCTAATGCTTGGCACAGTTACAGACTAGATGATACTCGGTGAATTCTCGATGATACAGAAGCTCCATGCCAATTGCCTCCCGTTAGTACCGAATGAATACATATCCGACGAGTTAGAAATATATCGAGCGATGCTTGCCTGGCTAGCGAATACGCATACTGAGCTCTGTTGTTTCATTTAACTGAGCTGCTCAAGTAACAGAATGAACATTCTCGAAAGATAGGAGCACAGAGTTCAACAATGGCACTAAGATAGTCAAGAGTGGAACTTAACCGATCTTGAATTACAGTGTATTGGACACTTGGCGTCAAGGCTTAAGATGTACGCCGGTGCTGTTTTCCCGTGAAACGATGATTTGTCCATTGAACTGGGCTCTGGACTTCTCGGGCAAAAAGTTCAAGCTCTTTCGTTTGATAACAGATGGTGAAATTTTCGCTTTCACGGGCGGTTTCGATACCCATTTTACGCTTCGACAGGGCATTACAGAAATGCTTGGCATAAATGTTTTTCTTCACTGTTTTACAGGCTAGGAACAAGTTTTTGATTCAAATACTAAGGGACAGTCGACTACCGAGAAGCAATTAATGATAGACTTCATGGCTGCCCGCGAGTGGCACAAGAGTATGGAAATCACACGAATTAGACAAGTGAGTACTATGGAGTAACTATGGAGTACTCTGCTGACAGTCTATCTAAACTGCAGGATAATTGGGCTCTAATGGATCTACTGAAAACAAAGTGTTACAGCTGTTCTGTTCAGCCATGGATAGTGCGGCCTGACCAAGCTACCAACATTTAAAATGCGGGAGTTTGAAGATGGCTGAAAGTGGGTACCTGCAGTGTTACTCGCTTGCGTTTTATGAGGCCGTTAGGTGGATTGATTTACATTAATTTGAAGTTCACTGCGGCGGCGGTGGTGATAAATGTGACGGTTCTCTCGGCTGACTGGAGTCTAAACCACTCCTCGCCGCCATTGTTTCATTCGTCGAACTTCCTTTTCACGTTCTGTTTCGCCGACGGAAGGAGTGCTCCGCGCAGAGCCAGGTCGGGCGAGGGCCTGTCTGCGAACGTTGCGAATGTACGTAACAACATCACAGTATCCCTAGAAGTCCTAGGCGTTCCTTGCGAGCATTACAGTTGATCACAGTAGTAATACCGTACCATGTGGTTTGTTTGCAGTAAGTACTGTAATGTAAATTCGGTTGTGTCCAGCATTCAGCTGTAGTCTCTGGGGATACAAGAACAGTTTTACAGCAGTACAATAGTGTACTGTACTTGACAATCTGCTATTGTACTCGTACTGTACAGAAATGGGGGGAATTTTGAGTGCTCTACCGATAAGAGGGTGGCTACTATAGCAATTTGCGTTATTTCTACAGTATTTCTTACAAAGATTTTCAGATGGTCTAGATCTGGGCAGTGGACATCTGCGAGGATTGCCAGTTACCATACTGGACAGTACATACTGTACAGTACAGTACAGCACGGTACAATATCGGTATGTAACTCGTTGGCCTGAAAGATTTCAATCTTGTGGGCAGGAAGGGGAACACTGTCATTGGTCGAAAATTTTAATTCGAGTCTTGCCAAGCACAGGCGACAATACGTTGCACCACTCGCTGTACAAATGACAACATGCGTAGTGTACTGTAGTTAGATGTACTGTACTGTACTGTACAGTACCTAGAACCTCTTCCTCTCGTTGGGGTAGAGCGGGAAACAGTACCAATAGCCCTCGCACTCCGCCATATCTTGTAACCCACGTCCCTATTATCCTACTCTCGAGAGTCTTTCATCCACTTACAACTCGCCAAGTGGCTTTGCTCTATCGTTACCGTATTCACGGATGGCCCTGGCTGCATCTCCTTTCTGTCACGGCATATCGTCAAAGATGAGAACCGAGTATCAAAATAGCCATGCCACACTTGCAAATTTCAAAGTGCACAGCTCCATCTTGCTGTAACTATGCGTCTCTCACAAAGGGGTGGTCTACCGCCCTTGCTCTCGTCTGCAATCAAACTCCAGTGCTGTTCCAGTTTTGCACGACAGCACTGCACCACTCTCCGAACTTTTACCTTTTCTCAGTGACTCAATGCTGCACCGTCATTTTTTCCTCACCTGCTTACCTAACCCGTTTTCTACCACTACTTAAACGGCAAACCGTGCCACTCGGTTTCCTTCGACAAACGGCATTGCAAAGCAACCGCACCAGCCTTCCACCGCGGCCCGTCCTTACCAGCATCGTATCATGTCAGCCGCCTTTATTTCAACTCTCCGCTCTGGCAAGCTCGCATGGCAAATTCCCATCCTCCTCTCAATCCTTGTCACCCTCCTCTACCCGTTTCGTGACCCGTCTCCCACCATCCCTTCCCTCCTCTCTTCCTCGTCATCCCCGCCACCACCTACTTACACCCGTCCTGAAGACATTTTTGGTATCGAGTTACACACTCGCATCCATCACTTGGCCCGTTTCTCCGCCCCATGTGAAAACGGAGCTGCCGGTGTCAACCGTCCCTTTCTGTCATCCGAGGCTGTTCCAGCTCGGCAAGCACTCTTATCATACATGGCTGATGCTGGGCTACAAGCTCATGTGGATGGTGCGGGAAATGTTGTGGGTCTTTTGACCTGTCCATCCAATCCTGGCCGTCGTGCCTTGGCGCTGGGGAGCCACTTTGACTCTGTCCGTGGTGGCGGCATATGGGACGGCACATATGGCGTCCTTGCAGCCATTGCAGTGACAAAGGTGATTAGTAGGAGACAAGCAGGTGTCTGTGCACTGCCGTTTGACCTCATGGTTGTCGCATTTGATGATGAGGAGGGTAACAACTCTTTCGGAAGTACCAATTTCGGGTCCAAGGCATTTGCGGGCGTTTTAGACGTTGAAAAGGATGTCGGCGACTTTGGACGATTGGCACGCCAATACGCATTGGTGTTTCCTCAAGTGCAGAATGGTAGTGGAGGATTGAAGGATCGCGTGGCAGCTAGAGTTGCCTCGGCGGCAGTAGGGGCGGAGAAATTGGTGGGTTTCTTGGAGGTGCACATCGAACAGGGGCCTGTGTTGGAACAAAAGGGGTTGAGTGTGGGTGTGGTAGATGCTATTGCCGGTCAAACTAGACTGACTGTAACCGTCAGGGGTAAGTCTGGTCATGCAGGAACTGTGCCTATGGATGGTCGAGTTGATGCCTTGGCAGCAGCGGCGGAAGCAGTGAGTGTTGTAGAGCGGGTGGGAAAGGAAGGAGGGGATGGTTTGGTGGCGACTGTAGGTAGGCTGCACGTGCAGCCTGGAAGCACAAACGTCATTGCTGGCTTGGTGAGGTTTTCTGTGGATATCCGGGCGCCGGACGATGGAGCAAGGATTGCGGCTGTTGAGAAAACACTGCTAACAATAAAGAAATTGGAGATGGAGAGGGGGGTTGTAGTGTCGTTTGAAAAGACGCACGAAGTGGAGGCGGTGGCAATGACACCATGGATAAGAGAGACTCTAGAGGGGTTGGAAGTGGAGGGTAGGACTGTGTGGGAGGCAGCTTGCCTTGGAAGGATGGGCCCGGAAAATTGCAGCGCCAGTTTTGAAGGTAGAGAAGATGGAGTTGGAAGCGTAGGGATGACAACATTGACCAGTGGTGCCGGGCATGATACGCAATTTATATCGAAGATGACGGATGTGGGGATGTTGTTTATTCGATGCAAGGGGGGTGTGAGTCATCACGTAGATGAGCATGTTGACTATGGTGATTCGTACGTCGGGGCTCGGACGCTGCTCAAGGCAGTGGAGTCTATGGCTGTACGTGTGGGAAAGTTGTCGGAAAATGTGTAAGGTAAGCGGCAAGTACTGTAGAGTCGGCGGGCAATGTAGCCAGCGACCTGTACTGTACTGTACAGTAACTGTACAAAATGTCATTTTAGACATGGTAATGGAGCATTCTTTGAAGAAGATTATAAGACAGTATTTTAGACGGAAATGACCACAGGAGCACTGCCTGCGAACAATTTGCTAATCTTGTACACCTCCGGGATTGCAGGCGAACTGTTGTGCCTTACACCGGTGTCTTCAATGCCAACCTCTACGCCTTCTGCTTTCGAATTGGCTACTGAAGAAGGTGAGTACAGTACAGTACTGTAAGTACTGTACTGTACTGCAGGACCATGCTGCACACTTGTCAAGCATGAATTACAGTACATGAAACTGTATGGCAGTTTCGTCAGGGACGACATGCGTCAACATGAATCCGGTGCATTTGGTCCTACGTACTGTACTGTACTGCACGGCCATCAGGAATTTGAGCAAAGAATTAGACGGGGAATTTTTGGGTTATTTTAATGCAAGAATTAGAGTGCCTGAAGCCATGTTCCATGGAAGAGTTCATGCAACTCGACAAGAATACGAATAACCCAGATGGGGAGAGCAGACAGCCTGCATTGGAGAAAAGCTGTATCCGCATTGCAGAAAACAGTGGCAACACTCCATATATTAAGTTACAGAGTACCTGCTGAGTCCGTTATGGAGTTTGTCCGGAGAAGTAAGAAACCGTTTTAAAATCTCTCAAAGATATCTGCGCGCCGGCCGTCGGGTTTTCTAAGTCGGACAGTACGAACTGAACACGGAGAACTTCAATTTGTAAAATTCAGAGACAGGTTCCACGGGCCTGGGATGTCTGAGTTTGTTGCCGGGTTTTCTGGATTTCCAAAGGCCCGTCATATATGCGGTGGTAGAAAAAGACGGCAAGCCTACCTCTGCGTCAAAAAGTGAGGCCTTTTTTGTCTTTGGCATGCGCAGTTGGCATCTATTTTGTGACTTGCCAGGTGTCAATGACTTGATGACCTTACACTTCTCTGGAAGAGCCAAACTTTCTCCAACGTTTTATCTTCCACGGCCTTGATAAGTTGTAGTAATTGTGATTGTCTGGAAAACTTTAGAATAGATCGAATATATCTTCCAACAGCTAAAACACCCAAAACTTCCCTCACAGACTGCAGACATTAGTTGCGATCCAGGCATGGGAAAATTTTTTGCCGTTCGGAATGATATGGATTATAGTCTATGATCCGGTTGATTGTATTTATATTGCAAGACATACTCTCGTCGCTTTGGGGCTGGACAACCGCAAACTTGTAGCAGCTTCCTGTCACAGTTTTTCAGGGCCCGCCAATATTGAAGACGGTATAAACGAAGCTGGGATTCCAAACGGACCGGTCACTGGTGATGGAAAAGGGTCTATCTGAAGTGTAATGACCTTAAAACAAGCCAAAGTGGTAGCATCTGCAACAGCGAATATACACTTTGAGTAATACATGCTAAATAATAGAGTGGTCATATACTTATGGCAGGTGAATGCAACCGCGAGGAACAAGTTCTGGTCAAGGCTAAGACTCTGCACAAATATTAGCAAAGTGTTTTGTAGCAAGTTCTTGGAATGTCTGGGTTTGGTTTTCTGACATTAAAGCTTTCTGTTTATCCCCAATCACATTAGTAATACTAGAATTTCACCCCAACAGGATCTTTAGTGTGAAAAATAGTTTTATCTGGTCTCACTGATACCGCATCTCTTTTGCAGAGGTCTGTAGAGCCTCTTTTCAGGGGCTTCATTGTAATGTGAAGACAATGTCAGATGATGTGAGCCTTCATGTCATTTAGAAAACAAATTTACAGACGTTTCAAAGAAATAATTAAAATATTTAGGTCTAAACATTTGTTCCAATCGGCGCTCATCTGTGTGCTCTTTATAAGGAAATCATGTTGTGCTTAATAACAGTGCCTTCTAAGGAATGATAGATTGATTTTTTCACAAAAATGCGGAGGATTTAGCACGATATCTGTTCTCCTGCTGAAAAATGGCCAACTTGCGATGCCAAAAGTTCAAGCTGTCGTATTTACACAAACCAAAATTTTATGAGATGCTGAAAAGCGTCCACGAAAGAAAGGTAACAAAAACTTTTGCTCCATTTCGTTCTGCAGTCTGTCTGGGAGGGTGATTATTTAAAACAAATCGAAAATAAAGGCTTGTCTCTAAACATTCATTAAACTGTCGTACACGGACAGCGAAAAGGAAATATGCATATTTCAGTTACTTTTGATCATAAATGGCCCGAGTTAATCACGTGGTCAAGTAGTGAAGAGTTTAAGATGACAACAAGCTTCCTAACTGTGAACAATTGGCGATCTTGGGGGAAGTTTTTCAGAATTCAGAGATCAACCGGACCACAGTTGAGGAAGAGGTTTTTCTGTGTTTCTGACCATGAGAAAAATGAAATTTCTATTAGATGGTCATCAGGATGTCCGCATGTTTATGAATCATCTAAATTTTCTGTTTACGCTCGCTATTAACGTAAACGTTAATATGCTTGGTATAAAAGTGGTATCTAAGCTGAAAAAATAGGAAACATATCTCTCAAAGTTTGAAGACTCCTTTGAGCATGTACGCGGAGATGAAAATGTGCTTTTAGATATCGTAACCATCTGGGTCCGTGGTTACTGAATCAATACAGCTCTCAAATCTGATTTTAGTCTACTTCTGGAAGGGGTTGAGCAATTTATTCTTTTTACAGATTCCGTTCACTTTTTTAATCTAACAGAGTTCCGATATGCCCGATAAATATCGAAGAAATACCGAGAATGCATGAAATTTTTATTAGATATTATAAACTATATATGGAAACGCGATGGTCTCATTTGGGTTCTGACTGAAAACTTGGCACTGGTAGGATCTTAGTGTAAAACCATGTTTCATCAATACAAAGATGCCTCAGCAGCACTATTTTGGGAAACTTCTTGTAGCCTGGATTGAAAAAATGAAGAAGAGCTAGATACTACTTAGCAACAGAAGTGGAACGGAGGAAGCGTTTAAGCAACTCCTTGGACACGGTCTGGATGGCACAGAATCGAAGGAGTTGATTTGCTTGGATTTATCTACATTTAAATCTGTCTCTAAGGAAAGTAATATATTTTTTTTCGACTATCTGTCATTATACATTTGGTTATGGCTAACGAACTTCTTCACTTCAGAATGCGCAGCAGAAGCTATTTTTTAGTGGATATGTAAATTTGAGGGAATAGAATGGGTGGCAAGTGAACAGAATTCGCATTTCAAGAATCAGCTGCTAAGAGCGTCAATAAATTGCTCTATGTGATACATCATTCAACACGTGGGTGAATGGATCGGTGGAGAGAATCTCTTGAGATGTGCTACGTTTATTTCAGGCTTCACTTAGCGCATGGAAAATAGCAGCAAACTTTTGGCTTTGTTACCGAAGCAGTGGAAAACATGCTCAATCACTCTCCGCTGAAGCGTCTTGGCCTCCGCGTCCCTGCACATCCAGAAGATTCCAAAACATAGTTGCATGTCTCTATGGGGGCATAAGTAAAAATACCTCTCATCCGCCCGTTACCTTTTGTTTAGTTCAACAGGTAAGGCTCCACGGATGTGGTTACTGCAAGATAGCGAACAGACATTTAATTTTCTCAAAGAGCCTAAGAGCTATTGAATGAATATATATGAGTACTTCTAGCCACAAAGAAACTTTCTTTAAAGGAACGCAATCAGCACACGAACGTATAGAGCTCCAGGTCAAAACTTCTGCAGCGAAAGGTTTCGTTTGCATTAAAAGGACCACGAACAGTCATCGACTTCAAACCGAAATGGTTTTAGTTGGTCGAAAACATACTCAATGGGCAGCAAAAATTAGTGCAATTTCTATTTTTGCACTCTCATTGAAATAGTATGAGAGCAAGAAATGCTTTTATCCATCATTAAAAAAACTTACCATGCAGAGAGCCACTATGAAACAGCGGAAAAACCTGGAAGATTAGTTGGAGATCTGGAAACATGCAAGTCTTAGAATGAGTGCAATGGGCCAACGAACGGAGTGCATTATATATGGGAGTCGGTTTTTCATGTCTCCGAAGACCTTCAGGGGATACTCTAGGGCTACCTCTAAAGGAAATGAAAGCGGCCTTTAAATGAATGTTACTGGCTTAACTATATTCTTCCTGAACACCATATCCTTGCGTTACAAAACTTAGGAGAATTTTATAATGCGGCAAAGCTTCTTTTTAATTATGAAGACCACCTTAAAGTTCATTTCAAGTCTAATGAAGCAAAAATATTTTTTACATTTCTCGTATGGGACCAAGGACAAAATTCGCTTCGAACGCCCGACGGGGCGGTTTGCCGGCGGCGATGTGCAAATTAGTTATTCTTCCTACGAAGATTTATTCACACAACATAATATAATTTCGTGAATACCGTATTGCAGTTTAGTTTTATGCTGAGAGGCCTACCACTTTCTTCTGCTTGGTCTCGAGGTTTTATTATGTATTGATTTTCATTAGACTTGACTTCTGCATCATTAATATTTGGCTTGTTTTTAGTATTTACTAATGATGTATTATTTTTGGAGACGTCTTTTCTATTTCGTTTACACAAATCAAAAAATCAGTTTTGGTGTGATTAGTAATTGTAAGCAAACGTTTCCACAGAATTGTGCATGTCTTCCAAAGGGAAAAGTAGTTCTCAAATAATAGTTTTTCCGAAATTTTCAACCCTCTACGCTACGCTCTTTATTTCTGTGAGTTTAGCCTTTTATAATACTTGAGAGAAGTATTCAGTAATATCTTCTTCCAAGCTAGTGTACTTATCAGTTTTGAAGCTTGGATTTCTGGGGGCATTTTAAATTTTAATTCATACCAATATTGAATATGTCGTCCCAGTAAAGAAAATCCTATTTGTAAAAATCTTCATGTATTGTCTTCAATGAGAAAACTTTGCAACTTTGTTAAATTGATGCAAATACTTCTGCTGTGTGCATAATTATCCATAAATTCTCCTTCTCATACTTGCAACAGGTCATTAAATGCAAACAAAATTTTCTGTACAACTCCCATCACGAGTTTCGTCAATAGGGACAGTTGAAAGCTCAATAAAAATGTTATCGCTCTGTAACTAAGCTTTTCAGTCCTCCAGGACATTCTGTCGGTATAAGTTTCACTTCCTTGAGACAATTGTTTTCGTTTTTGTAATGCATTAGGGCTACATTAATAAGGAAGGACAGGGATACTTTTTAAGGTAGCTAATTTGTAGTTAAAATATTCTGTAGTCATAATATTCTTTACTTTATTTTCTGCGTTGTTTCGGTGTTTTCGGGGAAATGTGGCCGGTTTACATAACTCCAAGTCACGCGAAATTTGGGAGTCGTACGAAGAATGTTCTCTAGTACGAATAATGGAGAATATGTACCAACTAAAATGTCTACGGGTACCGCAGTAGTCATCACATTTTCCTGATGGAACTATTTTGGACTCATTTGTCTGGGGCATTTTATCTAAATACGAAATCTTTGGATTCAGGGGAATTATTTTCATAATTTTGTGGTTAGATTAATCTCACTGCTCCTTTGCGCTGCAAATATGTTTATTTTAAGACTGAAGGGAGGACCTCCTTTCGTCTAGCAGGAACTATGAAAAAAGAGGACGCTGTTTAACGTACAATAAGTGCTCCCGGAAATACAACAGGAAACTTTTCCAGCACTCTTGGAAAAGGAAATGCCAGCATATTCGCGCAAAAAGTTTTCGTGTGGGAGAAAATTTATAGCGACTGTAGATCCGTCTACGGAGTTTGAGATTGTTTCAAACATGCATTTTTATTGAAATCAAGGACAAAAACTACGAAGACGTGAACGATTGAATATCACGTTAAAATGAAACAAAATAGCTGTATTCGCCTGTTGTCGACTTTTTTTGCTATTTATTCATGATTTAATATTCTAGAAACGAAATACGAAACCTGAGAACAAAATATGCAGAGTGAAACCTATTGCTGCTCTCTACATATCCCATAAGTGCTCAATCATCATCAAGACTCCTCAGGGACAGCCAATTTATCATGTAAAGTCATTTGATGTCAACATGTCTACTAAATTTGACCTAAATGCATTTAAACGATTTTCCCACAATTTGTAATAATATATCAATTTATCAACCTTGGAAGTCCTTATGGAGCTCCACAAAAGCAAGAGGAAGGACAGTCAATATGTAATCTGTCTATTCCTTTAAATCAATGCATCGGTGCACGAATTCATCCTTAGGACAGGACGCTCTCGGCTCTTTGTTTGGAATTTTTTTGGGGACCCCAAATGTAAGAGGGGTATTTTTTTTTCGGACCTGTCTCCATCTTTAATAGTTGGGGCTGTTGAGTTAAACTTTGAGTTCGTAAAAAAATTTCCTGGGGTGAACGGAGGGAACCATGGAAGTGTAAGAATTATACTTCTAGTTTCTCGTGAATAGGTACACCTTTTTAACGTAAGATACCTCCTGCGACTATGAGGTGACTTTATGTATATCGGGTAGAGAAAAATTATATTCATAGGAATCAGTAAGGTGCGTTTTTCTATATATACCTTGAAAAAAGGTGATAATCTTACATCGGAGTGTTTTAGTTTCTCGATATTTCCCGGGAAGAAGAACATGTGGCTGCGGACGCAAAGAATTGGTGTTTTCCGAATATATGTGGTAACATAACAACGGAAAAGAGTTCCAGCTATTGAATTTTCCGAACGCACTCCCGCAGTTAATTCTTTAATTGATCAAATGAAAAATAGCCTTGACCCGCATTTTTATCCATAGGTGGAGACTGTCTCATTCATGGAAGAATTGGGTACACCTTTCATTATTCAGAATATATAATGTTCAGAACTGGTTCAAACATTTTCGCTATATTCTCATAATGGGAGCTATTTTTAGGACTATTGTAAATAGCTTTGCTGGAAATTTGCTGTAAACTTTTTCTGCTGTATACCCTAAAGACTTAGATGGTACTAAAGTACATTTTTTGACTTTTTGCGGTGAGTTATGAGATTAAAAGCCATGCAATAGTGCAATTAATGAAAAAGCGAAAGCAACTTCATACGAAGCAACATCGATAAGAATGTTTCGAAAAAACGTATATTTAAATGAAGAATGCATATATTTTTCATAATTTAGGGCCGATTAAATAAGCCAAAATCTTCAAGTATTTGAAAGAATTTCTCTCGTCTCGAAGTTCCTTTCCTAATCATGGAAGTATTTCTGCCGAAAAAATCCCCATAATTCCTAAAATAAAAATGAGGGTATTTTAATGCCTTCAGTTTTGTATAATTCATGACAAAAGAACCGAATTATATGGGACAGTTTTTTTCACCTACACTCCGATGCCGAAAGTAAAAGCTAAATTAATTGTTTTCATGATCAATAATATAAATAGGAAGGGATATCTGTACCACTACATTGATTGGGATCAGATTGTTTACAAACATATTTTCAGGAAGAATTTGAATTCAAAATTTTTTAAGAGCTCTATCCGTCGATTCTGTAGTCGGACAAGGATTTTTACGTCTATTGCACTTTTTCGACCATATCTCTTTAATTACATAAGTTTCTTAAGAAAAATGCAGATCAGATATACATATGATGCCATCTATATGTGACACAAGGACTAAAATACGGATGAAACTGCATATAAAGGTGAGTACTTAGAAATCTACGAGATTTAAATGATATTGCAGGTTCTTGCGACTAACATACCGAACGTGATATCTAAGATAAATTACCCTAAAATTTATTCCCATTGCTTCGAACTGCTTCTTATCTGTAATTTTAAGCATCTTCGGAATTAGGTCGCCCTAAGATTACCTCTATTCGATCCAGAATGTACGCGAGAAAGAAAAATTCATTCTCCTTGGATTAGATTCATATTGAACCGCAAGAAATACAGCTCTGTCCATAAATATCCTTTCTTGGTTGTTAATAATTAAATATAATCCCTTTCTTTGAGTAATTGAGTGACTATTTTCAATATAATAATTACAAATTCCGAAAAGTTCACTCAAATAATTGTAAAATAAGAAACAAGGCGAAATATAAGAGACAAAACAAATAATTGATACAGAGGGAACTTGAACAATCTAGATAGAGAAAACACGGATTTCAAATCAATCAGCGGCTTATTAGGGCCTTTGGGTACCACTTTTTTAAAACTAAAAGGATATCTTTGCCTCACAGGGGGACAAATCCTCTTTTTATTATCGAATTGGGACGGAAACTGTAGACCCGGATCCTTAATTTTGAAGTCTTTGATTTTGGGTATACTGCTTCTTTTCTATACATACTGAAGCGTTCGGTATTAAGTAGTTTAAAGAGCCCATTCTAACCAATTTCACCTTGATTTGGTTACTATGCCTCTTTATTGCAGAAAACGTAGATGTAGTATTATGCAAACGCGCCATGTCGCTCACTATTTATTTGATTATTTAACTGTACTAAACTGTAATATTCTTAGTAATTTCAGTGATTTTATAGTTATATATACTGTTCCTTCAAGACCCGAACACTACTCTACAAAAAACTCTGTTCTTACATTATACTAGGCTCTATGATTCATGCTTCCTGTATAACATCCTTTAATACATTTAGATTTATTGAACACAGTACCATTTTGCATCTATTTTACTGGCGATTAACTTGAGGCTACTTTTACATTACAATTTTACCCTCCGCTAAAATTTATTAAGTTGATAGGTCTTTTAGGGGAGCGGTTTGGGTATTAAGTGTCTGGAACGATCCAAAATAAGGTTTTATTTTGTAGAATATCTGAAATTCAAGCCTCCTCAAACATTTATACAAATCGAGTCGTGGATCCCATGAATCCGAAGGAGCG
Source organism: Kappaphycus alvarezii (assembly GCA_002205965.3). Lineage (NCBI taxonomy): Eukaryota > Rhodophyta > Florideophyceae > Gigartinales > Solieriaceae > Kappaphycus > Kappaphycus alvarezii. The sequence continues at coordinate 104,055 of NADL03000519.1, read as the reverse complement.
GTTAGACAAATAACCTCTGCTTTTAAATTGAACGCCTCTTTCCCACATTTCACGGGAATCATGGCTATAAAGACAAAGCAGCAGAGTCATCACCGGTAAAAGTGATACAGCTTCTTCACTTGAGTACCATGCTCACCGGAAATACCCGACGCAATTTCAGTAACGATTTATATTGTATTCAAACTTTATTTTACAGCTTTTCAGGTACCGAATCAAAACTACTGATTCTATGCGAAATGTTTTCAGTTAAGCAGTATAAAGTATTCTAAAAAAAGGGTTCATGGACAATTAATATCGTTTGAAAGTTCGGTTTCTTGCCAGTCTCTAGCCATTCTTCCAAATTTCTCCGTTTAAGATTTCTCACGATATCATTGGTACTTATATTAAAGGAGGTGTAAAATAATTCTCAAAAAATGTATTTAAAATACCATATATGATTTTTCCAAGTATACTTAGTGTGTTGTATTCACTATGCGTTTACTTGCACTGTTTATCACTACAATTGAACTATTACGGAAACATGAGCAGAATTTTTAAGTCAAGTTTTTGCTTGAGTACAGAATAAGAAAAATCTCAACAAATCATTCACAGAAAAGTTCTACGTTTCTTTCGAAAAAGAAGAAATTCCCAAGAAAATGGCGACATCAATAACTTAAAATTCTGCATGAATTTAACATATAATTTACTAAGTACTCAAGTCTATCAACATAAAGAACTGCCTTGCAACAGATAGCTACTCGGATAAAAGATTTTTTTTTAAATGAATAAACAAACAGTTTAAAGCTCAAAAAAGGACCAAGGTATTTTCCTATATTCTCATATCATTGAGTAAATATTTAAAAAAGCATTTAATATGAAAAACAATCGAGCTTGTATTGGATATCAACTCATTACTAAAATGATGTGTCAGTTTGCGTGTATTGGACAAAAGATTTACCAATGATTGATAGTTTCTCGTTCTTACTGTTCCCTTTGAAGTTTCCTACTGTTCTTAGAGAAAATTATCCGTTTCTTACTAACTGTAAATACAACAAGAATGCAACACTTCAGTTCTCTACAGATATTAGGAAAAGCTGAACTCAAGAAATACTCCAGAAAAAGCAACAATTTAAATTCACACTCATATCTTTACGCAAGTTTCATAGCATTTGCGCATATCAAGGTGGTGGTTTTTCCAGCGAAAACTCCTAAAAATACGAACTCCTAAGAATGCAAATTTAATCTGAATATAATCGAAAAATATCTTTTCGTTGCAAATAAATAGGCTTTAGACGGCTAAAACCATTAAAGCTGGTAGATTTAATTAATAAAAACTTACTGTCATTTAAGATTATTTTTTTGTGCCCAAAAATATGACCGCAGGTACTGCAAAAGATTAGCCTGGAAACTAGTTGTAAGTACGCACAATAAAATAGTTTTGTAAGCCCCTGGATGACATTAGCCAGATTTGAGCAGAATTCCACTGGATCTTTACGCTTGGACTGAAAACAATGCGTGAAAGCTACCCGGACTTGATATGGGCCTTATGTCTTTGGCGGTCCTTCTGTACTACTTTGTCAGCATTTTAAGTTTCTGTATGCAATCTGGATTTTTTATAATCATAAATAATAATTTATGCAAATGATAGTTGGAAGGAGTGTGTATATCTGCGTACACATGCAATATTACCACTTGGAAAATTAATTGTTTAAACGAGCTTTAAAGTAAACCAACCGTTGTTTTTACTCCCTCAGGTCTTATATTAATCCCATATTAAGCAACTTATGGATTCAGTTATTTCAACCCGAAATTAATCACATGTCTGTCCATGGTAATTCACGAGAATAATAGCCATCCATTTTTGAGCTTATCTTTTTGCTTAGCGTAGCTATTTTATATTTATGCAGTTTCAAATGTAAGATTTTACTTATGAGACCTCTAATTGCATTTATTCTTCCGTAGAAGTTCGTAACTGATCGGTAGTTCCAAACTTCTACGGTTCCCAAATTCGATTGTTTCTTATATAGAATGTAATCGCAATACTTATTGAGAGCAGGAAACGTTTATGTCTCCGACATTTCTTGTCAAGCTTCAACATCCTTCTCAGTTATATCTTTCAGAGTTATTGATTGATTGATATGTGCCGTTTCTCGGATTTCTTACACCAAACAACCAGCTTTTTGAAGTTCCACAATGTCCCTGACCATATAAGAAATGAGGCATCTGTAATGCCACTCCCACGAATTGGTGGTCTTCTAGTGCTTCTTTTCCTCTGGGTATAGAGTCCCGCATTTCGGAAAATTTGTAGATTAACCTGCGATATTCGTTCCTTGATAATTTTGGAATTTTTTTTGTGTACAAGGAAGGTCTTTCTCTAGCTATGTCTTCGGAGAATGATAAAATTTGCGATGTTTTCATAGTTTCGTAGAATTAACTTAGTTGCTCCGCAGTAAAATGATGACCTCCACTAAACCCTGGAGATATTTTGGTATAGTTCCGTGCTAGGACACATAAGTGTTTTCGTCAAATATTTCCGTATTCATTAAGAAAATATACCTGGTGGCCACTCTTCCTCCTTGTACTGAACTTATAGCCAATTTCGTTTAGTAGTTCTTGATTGGTAATACCAAATAAAACTTGAAGGACACCTATAGGACATGAATCCGATGAACGCGGGAATTTCTGTTTCCAGGAAAGTCTTGAAACAGGACAATGTTTGCTCCAAGTATCACTTCACTCATTGGAAGACCTGAAGTTTGGAAAATTCTTGAAACTGAGTTGAAACATTTTAAATGTTATTACCATTCATACACTTCTCTAATATATTTTCGGACTCGTTGTTGTCGAAGCTAGTTATACTTTATTTTGTCTCGTCATCATTTGATTTCAATTGGATCACTTCATCTTCTGGGTTTCGATATTAGTTAAACCTTAATTAAGTTCATTGAAAACAGGGGTATCAATCACTTCTCTTTCAGATATTTCTTTTATGTGTAGAAGAAATTTGTGAATCAGGAACAGTATTTCTCGTTAGATTATAGAACACAGCATCTTAGAGTATACGGTTGTGATTATGAGTACGAGGTTCGATGGGGAAGCTTGGTGAAGAAGGGGAAAAATTTCGGTAGGTTGAGACATCATTCATTAGCTAGTGCTCTTATCTCACTAGCTATAATATTTTTCTGTAGAAAGGTGGCTTAGATATAGCAATAATTTTACATCTACTCGTTCTACTCTTTACTTAATTGACACTTATACATCTACCTATTTTAATTCCCTTATTATCTACCTCTTCAACATTTTTCCAGATAGTCGACATATAAATAATGTAAATTTAACCTCTATAAAGGTGCAGTTATATAATTTATTCGTAACGCATTGAAACTGAAAGCATTATCATAGGTGCAGTTGTATTACTATTTGCTGATACGAGTAATGAAAATATGTGATAGTTTGGTACTTTTGCCTCGGTAACTTACATTTTATTGAATCCTACGTCCTTTTTCACTCCGTATTGAGTCCGAGGGGCTTATTATAGGCTGTTTCTTTAGTGCTACATGTAGCACTTTAATGTGAGTAGCGAGCTTGGGTAGCGAACTTACGGTTTGACAGCTATAATCTTGGACAATTTTCTGCTCAATGTCTGGAATTTTGCTCAGGTATTCTTCTTTTCGATGATGGTTGCTGACGGTGTGAAGGATGCAGCACCATCTTTCCTTTTATACTGAAGATTCTGCTGCCTAAAACTCACAGGTCGGAAGCATAGGTTGGGATGACATATAACATAAAGTACAGCCAAAAATATTATTAAAAACGTTAATTCGTATCCTGTATTGCAAGTATCAAGCCATAACCGTGTGTATAAAATTAATGAGAAGTACTACAAGTTCACAGCTAACTTTCAAATTGCAATATTCTTACCTTTTCTGGAGGTTTTGATCTATAAAAATTTAACTATCTCTGTCAATCCATTTTTTTATTGGACGAGTAACCCGACCATCTCTAACAATAACATTTATAACGAAGTCGCTTTTGAATTTATCCAAAGCTTCTGGGAAATTGAACTCAAAACAAACGAAGTTGATGTTCTGAAGCTATAAAATCAAAAAGAGATAAGGTATCCGTTAACAGTTTAATAGGGACTGGTTGTAGCAGAATGTTTCGTGGGCTATTTTCCGAAGCATTAGACATTTTAAAAGTGAAATTTTAAAAGCATTAGGTAATTAAACAGCTTCACTTAGAAGGAGATATATGGTCACAAATTTAGACTTATTTGATGATCAATACAGTGATTGCAATTTGTCAATGCTGTCTAGTAAGAAGATAATGTAACCGAACTGTGAGGATCCGTCAATTTTCGTCACAAGTAATTCATCCGAATACAATCTTATGTATATATAGTTGAAATCAAGATGGGGACTTGAGTAGAATAGTTTTTCCATTTGTAAAGACACTCAGAGAAAGATTAATTATATCATCGTTTTTCCCCTCTTGTGAACAATTATTCCGTAAATTGAGCGGCTTAAGCGATTTCAATTGTAATATTTGGCCTCGCGTACGGTAAACAAGCTAATTGTGCAGTTTGAGACATGTAAAAACTGAGAGAGGCATCCTAAGGGAATAAATTAAATGTACTAATGTGGTTGGATTGATGTACTTTGGATCTAAAGATTTCATTTTAGATCTTTTGTCTCGAGAATTATATGTTGTAGAGAAATATATATTTCGTACACACTTCATTATCACTTAAAAAGATTCTACTCTCTCTTTGAATGCATTTCAAATTTTTCATTGACAGCTTGAGCAAGTCTTCGAAATTTTTTACAAAAATTCCAGAAATTTTCTAATCAAGCATTTTTAAGAGGAATGATTCGTGATGATTTCTGTATCTAGTTCCTAAATCAGATCAAAAATGTTCCGAAATTATTATTTCCCAGTAATAACAACTATCGAGAAGTCCAAAGGTAGTTGATGAAGCTTCATCACTGCACTAGGACGTAGTTTAGACCTTTCTTGACTTAACCTACATGTACCTTTGCATATTTCTGGCAATTTAGAGATAGATTTTGGTAACATCTGTTGAGAGTTTCGTAAAACCAAAAGCAGAAAAAATGCGAATCGAAAGTTGAAGACCAGTACTGGTCTCCATCCGCTGTAGCACTTTCCTCATATGAGGCTCAATTTGACCTCGTGAAGGCAAAACTATTTATCATATTTATACTCTCAGTGGCTGTGGCGATTAAAAAAGCTTTAAATATTTTCCAAAATGATAGTCGAGACACATCAAATTACAGTGAATACGTACTCAGTAGCTTAAAATCCCTATACATTAGGCTAAAGCATGCAGGTGCATGCAGGATGAATTATGGCACAATGAAACTACGATAGGAGATCATCACATTTTAAAAGTATTTCGTAAACTATAGCGTTAAATTTACGATTTTTTTGAACTGACTGAGCTTTTTATATTTAAAGTACGTGCTAGCCCAAAATATAGCAGGAAAACTTTTTTCTAACAAACATATTCATAAAATGTATAATGGTAAATACATAACCCTAAATATGGCTATATATGAGGACGTTGGACTGATATACACTAATATCATAGATAATAGATTATCCGTTTGGTTGTGGTGACCCTGGACAACAAATGTAGCTTTCTTTACTTCGCTACCAGTACCAGAGTCCTTAACAGCGGGAATAAACCACCCACCTAGAACGTTAGCGTTATCCGGCACTTTATACTTTCATACTACTTTTCATTTGCTGCATCCAATGAGTCTCATATTTTGTTTCCTTTTTCGGGGCCAAATTCTATTGTATACAGATCTTTAGTATGTATGATTTCTGCTAAGTCAATGCGGAAAACGTTTCAAGTGGATTGTTTTATAACAAAATGGTTTCGAAATAGCCTGATACAATTCAGGGAAGAATAAAACTATCATTCGTCAAAAAGTATTCCCTAATTTTTTGAAAGTACGGTTTCCGTTGTCGGAGGTTGAAGTGTTCAATAAGTAAGTTCACTCTCTTGACATTAAAAAAATTGTCCTGTAAATCGATAGCTGTCTAAGGAGCAATAAATACTTTTTACCTGTGAAGAGACGAACTTTATGGCCAGGATAATAAATTATATCCGAATTAGACGGAACATGAAACATGGAAAAACCAATAATTAGCGCAGTAGAGAAAAAAATATCGCAGCAATATTGTTTATTTCAACCATTGACATAGCAATAATTTTCATGCGTTCGTTTTACTCACTTAGAAAAGAGCTTAGATTTAGGAACCTAGGTTGGATTCCGAAGACCATAAATGGCGCTACCAACCCGTTTCCACCCAATTTTATCATTCACTTATTTGTTAGCTGTCTATATTAAGAGTTCTTTTTTTATATGGGGGTACATTCTACGTACTTTTAGATAAATATGGCGCAATAGGGAGTGAATAATTTCTCATATTCCAAGAAAGTTATGAGATTCTACTCCAGAGATCTTTAGTGTGATATCACATGCTTTTTTACGGGTCTGAATTGGATGAACAGAGTACTTACAAAAACCTGCTTCGAGAAGGGTAAGTTAGGTTCCTTCAACACTCTGATTTTATCCAGAATTTTAATCAAAAAATATGGCACCAGAGAAAATAGTTGCTCCGTAGATGAAGTAAAGAACTGGATCATCGGATTGATTAGAAACATCATATCGAGATGGTTCTTCGCCGAACATTACTTTGTCAGCATCATGCATGGAAACCTTAAATTGGACAATAGTTGGAGCAAGGCGTGTAAATGTCACAATTTTGGTATATTTTGTCGAGAATTCTTTTCGTAATAGCACCAAACTCTCCTATTAGATCTCTTTTGAGAAGATTCAATAAGTTATCAGATGAGAGGTGACTATGCTCTCAGCGAATTTTTTCAGTTCAGAATGGTTGAAATCAATGTAAAGTTGATTTCATCGAAACACACATGACCTTTTTTGCCAATAATTGGACTTTACAGTCGAAGACCGGTTGAAATAGTTCTTATCGGGTTTCAAGTAAATACAAAGTTTATCGACTATATTAAGTCCAAATAGGAACGGTTTACTCTATTTGACAACATCAACCTCAAGGGATGTAAGGGCTGTGGGAGTGGGGATTTGGATACTCATTGAACTTACAGCTCTTTGAACGTTTACTCTGAACTTATCTAAGTTTAGTCTTCCTGTAATTTTGAACTTGACTCATTGAGTACACAATAATGAGCGCGAGAGTTTTGAAGATTGACTGTTCTGTCCCTAGAGACAATGAATACGCGTTTGAATACTTCCTGTTTTTCTTTTTGTTCTTACGCACTGAATTCATGCTACATGGAAATAAATTTTGTATCTCTCGCAAATAAGGCCTATTTCGTGCCATTTCGATGAAATCAGATGCACGGATTGAAGTTTACCCCTCTGTAAATATTTTACTTTAAATACTTTCTCGAAAAGTAGTCCCGTATGAATAATATTCTATACAGAAGGGAAATATACAGTTCCTTAGTGAAAATACGTAGTAAAGGAACTGTAAGTCTTCATAAAAATCAGAATTGGGATCTTCTATTCCATTTGAAACGGTTGAATTGGACCCGAATATTTCTGATCATTTTGTTTCGCTACAATCTCGTGCTCCTAGGAGCATTCGGTGTTACATTCATTGTATCTGAATGTAAACTGACCATTGTCATCATCAGCGAGTATAGGTTCCTCAACTTGTTGTCATAGATCTATGCGAGTTTTATTTTCGCGATCAGGATACATTCGAAGGACATTATCAAAGTTGGTCGTGATATTATGTGGCCTTTCAAAGTCTCGAATGAAAATATTTTTGTCTCCGCAATTCTTATGCAACTAAAATTGTCAAAATAGATAACATAATTCTAGTGATTGTATCCATACTGACATGGCTGGAACTATTGCCGAGATAGAAAATAGCTAGACAATAATCGGTAGCAAAATATCGCAAAATTTACTTTCGGAGGTTGCGGTAAGTTCCGTTGTTAAAATAAAGTATATTACTAGTCGGAGGGGCATTCGGTCTCAACAAAGATTCCAGACGAGTAGTAGTTTCTATACCCCTATGATTTCCTTCATTTTCTTCTTAGTCGATGGGCAACTGGAATCAAGGAAATTCTTATTTTGTTGACCATTTCATGGCGGCTTTGCGGAAGATACATTTGAGAGAGATTATTTCGCTCCGGTTGCATAAATTACAGTTGTGTATCGGTATTGGACTTTATCGTCCTCCGATATGTGTACCTTTGAGAGCATATTTGGATGTTTAATATCTCAATTATTCCAATTCTTCTGGCACAGTGTAGAGCTTGACTGAGATTGTATATTCTAACCTTAAGCTTTGCGAATGTTTTCAAATTCGATTCTTATGAAAAAACTACTGTACTATTCCTTCATTTGACATACTGATTCTACAAATATTCCACAGATTACAGCGACATACTTGCAATAATATCTTTTTTCTTTGCCCTCGAAATCTTAATGGTACCACGTGAGTTTTTTATATTGAGGTTATATTCTGCAGCAGAATCAAGTTTATTTCATATTTAATTCATTGATATAATTACGTAGTTATTCAGGTTATTCAGTAAACGTTTACGACTATTTGAAGAACTAAAAATATTGTGAGAAGCTTTCGAATTTCCAAAATGGCGGAAGTTATTACCAATGAGTATTCTTCTGAATATCTTTTCACACTGGATAGTATAGAGCATGAATCTCTTCTGTTTTGTCCTTGTTGGTAAGGCCCGATCGTAACTACTGAGGAGACACACGTATTGTTTAGTTCCATTCGCGTCAAGTACTGGCGAAGTAGCCTGAACATTGTCGCTAGATCCTAATTTATATCGTATGGAAATTCAACTAGAAGATATTCGCAAATGACCATGATTACATCTGCTTCCAAGGCGTGTCAATTTGCGTCAACTTGAATGTGAAGAGCAGCTTTGACATCACGGTTTGGGAGAGATGTTGGCTTGTACGTCTTGAAGTATCTTCGAATGAACTCAAGCGTAACAATTTTAAGGGTCCTCTTTTGGATGTATCGGATAGTAAAAATGATCACAGGGTATAGAGGTGAGAAATACTGCTTTTCGGGATATCTCAAAATTAAATACACAATTCTTGATCAGTTTATTCTAAAATGACAGACGACTTGGTAGCTATCTGAAAATGATCTAAGAGAATTCGCTCGTTATTGACATATTTATTTGTCAGATTATGATTGTTTGCGTCAGAATTGACGCGGACAGTGATTTGCACAAATCTGAGCAAAAATCTTTCGGGTGATCCAATTTCGAGATCTTGTAAAGATACGCATTCCTTTTGAAACGAAACATTTGTTGGGTCCCAGAGAATAAATTACGACTGAATTGCTCATAAAAGCGTCTATAGTCCTTTCTTCTTCCTAGTCTTTCTGATACGATATTTTTCCATCCAATAAATGTGTTGAGAAATCCTTTCGGCGATGGACTGTAGCTCAAGAGATCTGCCTCTGGTATGTCCTCTATAAAGTACAGCAGACGGACGGCTGTGTGATGGGTAGGGGGAACATACGGATTTAGTGAGGAGAAAGATGTAGAGAAGCGGTACGAGACTCACCGATAGCGGGAGGGGAAATATCAAGGCCAAGAACAAGTGTAGACGTTGCGGATAGTGGAAAGTTGACCCCGGTAGGAGCTGGGAGAATGTAATCTCACTGCGGTTGTCCTTATCGGTACTCAATACCTCTTTCTCAATAATTGCAGGAGTTTCTTCTCTTTCCTCGTCAAAGTAGGGACTCTGAGACGAAGGCTTCCTCGAATTGCTTCCAAATCAATGACACTGGCAAACCACTGTTCGTTATTTTATGCAACTTTTTCACCTACAGAAAATGCTTTCGGTAAACTACAGCTTTAAAAAAGTAACCGCTACCAACGATTGAAAATTTTACTAAGAAACTACTTCAAATTTTCCATTATATTCAAATACTAGTACAAGGCAGAAGATAAAATAACTTCGTAGCAAGCCAATAAATTGAATCCATTACAGAGTTCTCATTTGCTTCACGAAACCTCTCATCTCTTACTAATCAGAATTGTCTGCATGAGTTCTCGCTAAGTAGATCTACAGAAATTTGCATTTATTTTCAGTACTGTGAGTCTCACATATATGTGCTATAGAATCGCCCACGATATCCTTTCACCGAAAAATGTTATGTCGCAAAAACAAATTCAAATTAAGAGCATTGAAAGTACAGATACAGTCTTCGTAGGGATCAAAAGTTTCGCCGTATCTACTTTACGGCCTCTTTCGTACGATTTTAAAATTCATTTTCTCAGTCAGGAATCTTTCTAGTTGAATAATTCGCTTGGAATATGTGTAATATGTCGGCAAGGAGTGTTGTTCCGAACAACTTGAAGTCACTGTCCACGTCATATTTTATTTTACATTAACCTTACTGTGAAATACTTGTTGGTAAACTGTGACGGTATCGAGGCCCCCCTATCACCTACGCCTGAATACATTCTGAGCCACATTTTTTATCTTCGACCACCGCTACTTTCTATGTAAAGGGAAGAATCTAAAATAATGTAAGTAATTCAATGACCTTCGTAAAAACCGCATGGAGCTTTAATCGAGATATTTTGCAGTCTCTTCATGCTTTAAACACATAGCAGGGACGAAAGAAAGCCGAGACACTTCTTTTGACGTTAAACTTCTTTTCATTTCAGTCAGTAGATCCCTCATCGCTAACGGTAGTTCTTAGGTCTTCCAATCCTTCCCAAGATCTTATGTAAAAAACTGTTACTGCTAAAGTTAAGATACACTGCGCTAGTCTCATCAATTTAAAAGAAAAATTTAGGTGTACACGTATCTTGGGTTTTTTTCCATATTTTTCTTAGATTGATCAATTTTTACGAGACTGAGTTGTACAATACCCTCTAAGTTCCAATCTACCGTTAGTGGAGAACATGAAGACTGAGTTAAAACACCAATCCAATTGGTATTACTCGCTATCTGACAAATTAATCCTCGAATCCGAAAAATTTGCAACAATGCATTCAGTGGTGCTCATGGTTGATATTTTCAAAGTTCTTGACATCTATCTACATGTCGGCGAAATTTATTAAGGCTAGATTATATTAACATCATCTTGAGGCAATTATTTCGAAGAAACTACATGGATCGTTGGTTCCCGTACCTTGAAAGCGCTTTGAAATGATCGGAAACAGAAAGGAATAAAAATCCAGAGAATATTTCTGAAATCCCCCATGTGCGATTTCGGAGGAAGGAGATGAGGAAACCGAACGAAGCAGACTTCAATATTTGTGCAATATTGTATTCATTCTTTCCCTCTCACAATTTGGTCTCTTTTACAAAATATTTTCACGGAAGTTACTGGCCAGATTTGCAGGGCCTGATCCATCTCTTGGACCACTTTTTGGATCCTAAGAATTTTCTACGTGTAATTTGCATTATTACCATCGCATTCATGATTAGATTGGTGCAGATTGGTACAATATATTCAGAAATGTATTGATAGAGTTTATGAGGTGTCAAACCTCCCGGATAGTATTACAGCAGCCTTTTACGTAGGCAAGCTTTTCTCTGTGGCTCGAAGAGAGCTTCGTTACATAATTTTTCATTTTTGTTGTATGCTTTATATTAAATTGACCGCTCGAAATTGCCGGAAATTTCATGCAAGTATTGAAAGATAAAATTGAAAACTTTGTAATTGAGTTAGTTTGATTTTTTAGAAACTGAGCTGTCAAAACGATTATACATTTTCCTTGCTCATTAACCTGAAATGGAAGTGTTACAGTAGTATTTGAAGGAGGGGTGGGGTGCGTTATCTCGTGGTGGTGGCGCAAGGGATGAGATTCAAGATAGGTAAATGAATGGCTAAATTAGATACCTACACAGTGACGCACTGTACCTGAGATGTGCGGAAACCAATGTATTACCCCACAGATATTTTACAGGCGACTTCTAGAAGAATCATAGTTAATCTAGAATATAATAATAATTCATAGATTAGCTGATGCACTACAGCCCGACAAAGAATGGAGAACAGACAACTCTACTAACAAATAACTCGCCCATAACTGTGATCGCTCTATTCCACTTTTTTTCTCGACGCCGTATACTTTCGAATCTTTAGGAGGAAAAAACTTTAGCGCCCTCAATATGGTACTTATGCAGAGGCATAGGACTGCTTCCGCTTTAGCATCGACCCACGTCTTCCGTGCGGATGAAGACGTAAAGAAGTTCTTTTTCTTATTCGAACAGGTTGCAGTACGAGATCAAGCTTCTGTCTCACATCGAAACCAAAACATTAGAATTTTTCTGTCACCGGTTTCCCTGTGAAAACGGGTACTTGGCTTCAGAGGGACACAATTACGAGGATTTTAACTCAGCATTGCAAAAAAATTCAAGATGTGTGATATAACCTGCCGGGCTGTGAATGTAAGACTAAATGCGACGTGTGCTTGGGGTCAGGGGAAAGTTCTTTAGAATAGTCACTTACCTCAAAACCCTGTCTTTCATTGTGAGGAAGCAGCAGTGGCAGCTTTTTTCGATCAAGAGTTCACCCTTAAGCACTTTGAAACTAGCCTGGGCGGATCGCCAAGACATACATTCTTATTTTCATAATCGAATGCATTCATTCCAAGCACCTTTTCCAGATACGCACTATATCTATACGAGGCGTTCGGAAGGTGAAAAGTGATGTAGTCCGGAAGCTACCAACTAAACATGTAAATAAGGAAATGAACGGAAGAAAGTTTCTGTTGCAACCAAGAGTTCCATTGAAGATTTCGATGACGAAGGCAAGAGAGATACAGTATCCGTACTAATCATCTGCAGGGATACAGAAGAGCTACTCTCGTCAATCGAGTCATAGATAAGAACCCCCTTCGTGAAATGGCTCGTAGAGACCAAGGGGCACCTATTTCGGCGATACTGAATCTGATTTAGGTCAAAACATCGAATCCTCGGGCTTTTGCCATAACTCATAGTTAAATCGATTCTGAAAAGAGGAAAAAAGGACTCTGGTAAGGCTGAAATGACAGTTTTGAAGAAAAAAACGAATAACAATAAAAATGGATATAAGAGGTCAAAAGTTAGACATACCCCCGATATTGAATGAATTATGACATCCTAAACGCCCTGGTAATCTCTAATGGGATATTTGCGTTCGAAAAATTGCTCGGTTGTGACGCTGTGACGCTTTAATCGCTCGAGTAGTCTTTAGGGATCTCTTCAGCGCATTAGCGGTGGATGTACTCACCTGGAAGGCCCACGGTTTGAAAACTTTGGTTGAAGTATGTAATGGTCAGCATGCTCAGCGTTGGTGCGCACGAATTTTTTGACTTAAGAAAGAAACGTTATATATTCATTATTCAGAGCTCGCCGCGAACTTGAGGTAACGCTTGACATCTTTGCTCGCACCATCACTGACGAGACAGACGTGAGGTGTAGGTTAAGTTTAATGTTAAGGGATTCACCGATATCATTCAGGGGGTTGGTAATGAGTTTGGACTTATAAGATAAGAATTTTTATTTAATAATACTCTTATTATAGAAAAGATTACAGAGGATTTATGATCTACAGTACTCTCGACTAGAGAAATGGAAGTTGAAACTTTAGCAAGAATACAAAGTGACTCTTGGAATCGCTCTCCGAATATGCTAGTTTCACCGCAGAAGACCTCTTCAAGGAAGTTGAGAAAACGGATGAGGAGGACTTAACCTCAACCTCCTCGGCAGCACGGTACTACAGCGAGTATTCAGAGGCTTATGGAAGCGAGGTAGACAAAATTGAGGACGTGGACCTTGTCCTAATGATATTGAGTGGCTTTATCGCAAAATTGGAGGGCAAAGTCCCCGGTTACTTGTCGAAATGCTGTGCAAGAGGCTGAATTTTCTTTTCAGCACTGGAAGAGTTCACTTGAGGAACGTATTTTTGAATAGTGATATGGCCTCGGATTCTATACTCAATCTTAGTCTCTGGGCAATTCTGGTCAACCATTCGTTTGATCTTATCGAAGAAAAACAGTTTAAAAAGAGGACACCGCCTTACTTTGACATAAAACAAATTTCTCTGCGATGTGTTAGATAGTATACTGGAAACCGGATAATCAGAACAGCATCTATGCACGTTAGTTTCCATTCCAGCCGTCATGTCAACGAATAATGACGTAAAACCCGCTCCTGTGTACAATAAAGGACACTAAATAAGAACACTAAAGTTTATTTTGATCTCTTCCAAAGATAGAAGATATTTTGACTATTTTTCTGGTTCATATATATATTTACATCTCTGGATCTCAATAGTTACTGAAGGCTCAGATCGAAGAAGTTTCTAAGAAAAAAAAGACCTTCTTATTGATTTTACGCACCTATAAGATCTATATCACGTTGTTTGGTCTCATAAATGCCAGATGAACGTTCCAGAGGATGATCAATCAGATTCTGTCGGCCACTGACTTCTATAGAGTATATCCGGACGGTTTTTTCTCTCCTTCGCCTGAATATAGAATCATTTTGGATACTTCCAGGTCGTCATAAGTTCCATCGGCAATTAAATGTTGAAGCTTGAGATATATAAGTGCATTTTTTTACTGGGTACATATAGATCTCTTAAGATAAATCGTTGACCAGCAAGAAATACTCGTTGATCAGCAGAGGATAAAAGGCTTCAAAGGCATCTTCAGCCCCCATGAATGCAACGCATGCTCTTCTCTTAATCTTTTTGGCTTGAAAGTAACGTCGCTTGATCAAGAAACTCGAGGAGGAAAAAATGGTATTCAATTCTTTGGCTTCTATCCATAAGAAGTTTGCGTGGGGTGACGTAAGAGAACCACTGCTTCGGAGGCTGAAAAACGCCTTGGTTCCCACATTAGTACTGTAATTTGCCGATATTGATAAGACTTTCATCTTTGAAACTGATGCATTTTCCATGGTGATCGGCGCTGTCTTGCCAAATGGGACAGCGCCGCCTTGAAGTTTTAAATTTTATCGCGAAGGAGGATATCCGTATATTTAGTCGACCTCAAAAGATACTGATCGACGATAAGAGCTGCTTCCCGTCTGGCGCGGTAGTTCTCTTTGAGTAAAATCACGAGATCCAACGGCGCAACATGATTTCTTACGCTCCCATGTCGAAGGGAGAGCGGATTGTACGGTCCGAACTCTGAAAGAATGGACCGGAAGGGTGATTTATGGATGGAACGGACAAGTCAGAGATCTTACACAGGCAAATATTCAAAAGTCCGTTTACGGGCAACATTGTCGCCTTGGACTAAGTTTCTTACCACCATTCTAGCTCCTATATTTATTTAAACCCCCCCTATGAAGTTTATGGGTAGTGTGAATCTTGAGAAAGCGAGCAAACATTGACAGACGAAGGTAGTTTCATGGAGGCCATTACAGTGAATTTCCTCCAAAATGTGTGGATATAAGATGCCGAGAAGACTTGGGAACAGACTCCCTGAGGGCTATATTTTGAAGTCGGAGAACATTCATTTGTCAAAAATAGGAACGCTTCACATAATATTAATTGTACTACGATTCAGTCAGAGTACTTCCGTCTGTCTTGGATATTGAAAGTATGAAGTTCTTTCCATGCACTACGCTCTAAGAATTAGATTATTTAGTTCAAAATCTCGTCTAGGCCCATTTAATTATTTATTCTCTGTTTCGGAAGAGCCTGCCTCCATCCGTTTTCTGTGTTGCGGTCACCAAATCTCTGTCCCGAGACTCTAGAGCGACTGCCACAGGATTTTCATTCATCTTGAGTTCTTTTCCGGACTCGACCCGAGCCGCTGCAATCATCACTAGACTCTCCCCGTTGCGCTGCGCCTTGGACCAGAATATTTTCTCAGAATGGCCTATTTTCCCCCAAAAGCTACATTGGATGCACTTGCGGGAATTTTGTGGACATGAGATTGCTTAAAGAACCGTATTTCCGCAATAAATGCAGCTGAAGTATTCATTGGTAGGCTCTGCCGGTCCGGTCTTAGCCATCTGCTTCTTCACGAAGAAAGAGAGCTCGGCAAATTGACTGGAACGCTGATTGACTCTGTTTAGGGGCTTCTTCATGTTTCTTTCGCGAATAGTCTGCCGGTATAGAATCTTTTTCGGGGCTCCAGGTGCTTGCGATCTTTTTTTTTGTGTTTCCAAAATTGCCTTCTGACTATTAATATAGTCTTCTGGGACATCTTTCACTACATTACAGTCAGATTAGGACAGATGAATCACGAATTAGGCCAACTGCGTGGGTCCTGCGACATCTTTCCGAAGCAAATCTGACTACACCGCATTATTAAAGCTATCCTCTTTTATAGGGCGTTAATTAGAGCTTAAGAGCCTCTAAAGTCCCCTATCTCCCATAAAGCGCTCAAAGCGTCGTTAAAGTTTTCTTCCGATGTTCAATTTCTTCGAAAAGTCGACAAGAAACTTAATTTTAAAAACATCGTACTTCTGGGCCTCTTCGGTGAGGGCTTTATCCAGCTCGATCGTGTCTTAGTACCATTCCAATTCTTCTTTCCCGGATGAAAAAGAATCTGAAGGGCATTTTCTTTGGCGCTTTTGCAAAACATCGAGGCAATTTCGTACGCAGAAAGTAAGTATGAAACGTCGGACGACGAAGATCCGTCCAAAGAGACACGGGAGGGTAAATTTTGGTCCATAACTCTAGAACTTTAGATGCGGTACCATTGAATGCTTGTGAAAGATCTTTTCATTTTTTCTAGGGGGGTCAACCGGAATCTTTTTCCTCCTTATTTTCAATTCTAAGCGCCTCCTTCCCCCAAATCCTTTTATGTTCCATCAAGGTACCTGCGGCATACAGGAGTGAAACAACCTCAGCCCCACGTCCAGAAAACTGTCCCGACGACGGTGCGTATCCGTACAGTTACGCTTTACAGACTAACCTGGTGAGCCACTTCGACTATGAGCAATACTATAAGGCGTGAGGAAGAAAATTAAGTGTGATGGATGGCAACGGATCTTGCTTGTAAAGTGAACAAAGTGTGATAGAAGAGTTGTAAACGAGAGGGATCGAAAAAGGGCAGGTACAGTGAACGAGTACAAAGGTCCCCCGAGATTCCGTTGCAGTCCAGTATTTGATTTTTTTAATAGGGCGAGCTACAGAAGAGATCGATTAGCGCGATTCCCTAAATGTAGTCCAAAGTCCCTTGTACTTCTAATGCCTCGATCAGGTTGTGAGGACTGCCTTATATAGCCGTTCGGATAGCTGTAAAGCATTACGTACAATATATGATATCAACTAAATCCCCAGGCGCACAGTAAAATACTATAGTACAGTTTCCTCTTGTTATAAGTATGCTCGATGTTCTCATAATGCCTTTGAATGCATACCAAACATGTTTCCGAGGAAAATCGTCTACTCCAGCCTCAAAAGGCATACAATATTCACAGTTAACAGTATATAAGTATACCATGTTGAGAAAAAACCTACTTTTCAATTACTTTTTTCCTCTGTAAGACTTCCGAAATAAGCATTTTTTTCCAATTTTAACAGTTCTGCATTGACCGCAATTCTATTACTGTAATCAAAATAGATAAAAACTGATCCAACCTCAATCGACGGACGATATGACGAAATCCCTGCAGAGCACGGAAGGCACGTCCAGAAAAACGAAAGAAACTCGGCATTGCAAAGTTCTCCAATAAGGGGCTCAAATTTGACTCCGTCCTCAGAAAGCTACTACCTCGCATATTTTGAAAAATTCGGACGAGTCAGTGAGTCTCATATTTCACTAGAGTGTTTTTTTGAAAAAGAGTCGCCCTATTGCCTCTACTGATCTTCAATAGGCATAGTTCAAGTGGATATGTTTTCACAATCACCCTGGGAAGCATATGGATGTTACATTGACAGTTCGCTACGCGGAGAAGCCCCAAGACGAAGCAAACAAAATTTTTCCGGTAGACCAAACACTGCTCTTAAAGTTTTCTGATGGGTGGATATCTCGCTTCAAAACAAGTACGGTCTCTCTTTTAAGAGAGTTCACGTTGAAGCCCTAGTTGCATATTTGTCCGCAATTGATGCAAAACTGCCCCAACTACGATCATTTGTTATGCAATACAAGGGCGAAGATCTTTGGAACGCAGACAAATTTGGTCCTTTTTTTTCGTCAACCGCTTTGATGGTCAGTCTCCCTAAAGGGCAAAGAGCCTTTGGGCCATAAGAATGAAAAGACTATAATTAAATTTATCGCAGCCTGCGACTCGAGTTGAAAGTATAAATGCATTTTATTATAATTGGAAAATCTGCGAATCCGCCACCTTTTGGAATGAAGTCCGGGGCAGAGTTGGGTTTCGACCATCACTTCAACTGCAAAGCTTGGATGGTTAAAGAGTTTCTCTTTGGGTAGCTCGGGATATTTGACAACTACATTGGACGCGAACATGGTCAAAAGGTTCTGATACTCTAGGGAAACAGTCGAAAGCTCGAGTCCTCTGCGATTTTTTACTTCCTGGGAATTGAAATTACCCCCCCTTATGTTGTTGCTCAGGTGAGTGTTGGTATTTTGGTTGATTTTTTCTGTGTTCTGTCTGTTCTTCACATGGATCGGAGCTTTGGGCTCCTGAAGTATTTTATTTGTGACCCGTATCTGGAACCTCTGCCAATCCCTCCTAACCCCATTTCCTTGTGGTAATCAGTGGTTACGCAGCTAAATATCCACAGCAACCAATCGTAGCCATTACTCAAGAACTCAGCCGTACAAGTGGCCGCTTCCACCCGGGAACTAAGCCTCGCAATTATGTTTAGACGGGTCAAGAATGAAATACATAGTAGAACAAATTAAGTCGGTACAAATCAATTACTCAAGATGAATCTATATTAAAACAAAGGAATACAGAATTATATCAAAATCAGTCTTGACTAACTTCGCGAGAAGTGTAACATTGACATATCTCGAATTACAGTCACGTATTGTTTGCTCAAAACATGGTACAGAGGACGTTTTATACGTTTCGTGTTTAGTACAATGACTGCGCTCGCAATCGTACCCTTGCACAATCAGGGTTATTTATCGATAGCTCAGGGGTATCTTGGGATAGGGATACGTAGTTTGCGTAGGCTAGGAAGAAATAAAGGAATAGATTTTATTTGCGGAGAAGGGCCGGGGGCTACACACATCGGCTGGACAACGGACCTAAATTCGACGCTGTTAAACTTCTCTATTGTACCTCCCGTCAGCGCAGGCGTGGTCGCGAGCGCTGACCGGTATATAGCACGACGGGCGCATTGTAGTCTCCATTATAGTGCGCATGACAATACTATACTGTAATTCGACACTCCCCTCTGTTGTTAGACGTCGTGTCGCTGGTTGCGTATACAGTGTACTGTTATTTTTGCGCAAATAAACGGAGCATGTGCACTGTGTTGTGCTGAACCAATTCAAGCACAGATGGTACAGTGTAAATAAGGAGGGTGCAGTGAGGTCCAGAGTTCGAGATCCCAAGCAAAATAGCATGAAGCAAATAAAATGATCCCATAAAAGCTGACGCACAAACCAAAATGATGCAATAAAAACGAATGACGCAACAGGAGGCATGGTGTACGCCAAAAACGGGTAACAGTAATGATACAGAACTTAACAACTCTCAATATATTATCGCTATCCCAACGAAGGCAGCAAAAGGGAGTCCACATTGAGTCCCCATCAACTCTTCTTATCTCGACTCGACGACAAAACAACAGCCGCTGGTGGCTTTCCTTTCGGGGTATGCCTAAACCTGCTAGATTGGTGCGAGGTACCGCAACGGGGCACTTGGGCAAGAGGAAGAGCCACACGCAAAAAGAAACTTCAGAGATGCTGTAAATCGAGCGCAAGGTGTTTGGAAGCGACCTAAGAAGTTGCAGCAGATAATAGAGTGGAGAAGACGGCGGGGAAGACAGCAGCAGTGAACAGAGTGGGGAAGGAATCAGCAACGAGCAGACTGGGGAAAGGGTTATAGCGGTGGGACAGGTGAGCGTGGAGCAGGACAGGAATATTTGCCAGTGGATCAGGGTAGGTGGGGGAAAGTGACAGGAACGCAGATGTGGATGAGGGCGAGGGTGCAGATGACTGTGACAATGTGGATGAGGATACAGAAAGGGATGCTAAGGAAGATTGGGTAATTAACGCTATGATGTTAGTGATGGCTTCGAAGTGGGGGACTTTAGCTTCCTCGCAGGTTGTTGGTACGGGAGTTCCGGTAATTGCAATGATCCTTCTGGGTATCACCGGGTTGTAGAATCGTTTACAAAAATGGCCAGTCATGCAAGAAAAGTTCTTAAGTTCCGCGTTTTCATCATAGACAAGGAGCGTGTTCGCGGAATTCGCGCCTATTGCAAGGTGGGATCAAAGTCCCGAAACACCGATGGAAACGAAAGAGGTTCCCGTATATTAGCAGGACCTAAGTGCTTCTGCCGTGAGTACACTTAGATATCTGTGGTTACGGGGTCACAGGGGCCCGGTATATTGGCCGTTAGTTACTCGATTATAGGATCCATGGTGCGATGGGACCGTTTATGTCCAGCAAGGAGCTGGACTGTGTTCCTGAGTCTTTGATAATCGAAATTTATGAGTTGCTGGATGAACATGAAGCGAGGTCCGCCTTGCGAAAGTTGAGTTTGTGTACGTTCCATTTCTACAATCTTAAGCAGGCTAACCAGCTGGTGCGCAAATTGGATATGCGGCTAAGCTTCATTAAGCCTGGATCTCGCTCCGTTTTTCGGGAGTTACAGTATGATGGGGCCTTCAGTTTAATTTCGATGTTCACCAGCGGTATTTGGATTGTTCGCTTAGTACGCGAGCGCGTGTTTCGTGTCGACCACTGTGTTGTAATCAAATCTGATCGCAAGGTTATTTTGGACTCAGAAAAACCGTTTGCAATTGATCTTACGCCCTATTCCTTGAGGTTGTGTGCCGGTCCTTGCTCTGAGAAGTTGTGTGTGGCTGAAATATATGAATTTATCATTCAATAAAGCGTCCTCAAGTTACTTCCTTTGATCTAATAGTCCATTGATCCGTTTGAATTTTGAGGTGTACCGTCTTGATAATCTTCCGAAGAAGTGCTTGGCTCATGGACTTTTTAAAACCATCAGCGACATTACTTGCGCTTCCAACGAAGCCGATGTCAGAAATTACTCTGCAAAAGGCTTCTCGGGCAGCTGAAATATCGAGCATTGTGCGTTTCTCGGAAGTCCTTGACCCCTTGTATATCACTTCGAACACACTTTTACTGTCCGTGAATAGTTGAATGGGCACAGGCTTGTTGAGTGTCACTTCCAGTTCCTTTGACAGCGCAATTGATATATCGAATAAGTTGCTAAAGGAGACAACTTCTCCAGACATCGCAGAACGCGTAATGCGTCGAGATCTTTAGGACTTAAACGATATTGGAGCTACGTTGTCGCCTACATCTGCTATGGATATGACGTAGCCGAGTTGCGACGAGAGATCCTGGTTCTTTGCAGGGAAGAATCTTAAAAACCTACAACGAATATATTTTCCAGTTCTAATTTTGGAATTTTTAGCCAAACACGATTACAAATTGCGTATTTCATCTGCTTGTTTATCCTCCCCACTATTTTACGGCGATCTTGTTCGAACATCTTCTCCATGATCTGCGCACGCTGTGCTATTTCGAAGATGCAGTTGGGATCTTGAGTTTGCTAGCCATGCCAATTTCATGCGCATCCATCTAAAGGTCTTGAACAGATGCTTCCTGGGGAGGCATTCTAGTTTCCGCAAATAAGAGATTTGTTCGATATAGAAGTCACCGCTGTTTTTTGTCGAATACGAAGCCGGTGGATTCGGACGGTAAGGAAGACTCTTCTTTCATACCAAACCTGTTGTTGGTAAGCTTTGAGAGCTTTCAAAAATCTTTGTCTCCGCAACGGAGGAGTTCGCCCACGTAACTACTACTCAGGCCCTTTGCCATCCCTCTATCCAGTAAGAAGTAGGGCGCAGGGTCCATGCGGAATGGTACAGGTGCGTACAGGTGATGACTCTGAGACCTGAACATTTTTATGTACCAATCATCGATTTAGACCACTCTCTTGTTCGGATTAGTGCGGGCATATCGTTCTATCAGTCTATTCGAGACTTTACGAGGGGTGAGGGACTCCATGTCCAAAATGTCCATTCGAAGTAGCGCGGTTATGTCCACATTCACGATGTCGAAGTTGACGTAAATATTTGGGACACCGGGATGAGTGTTGAGTGGTACCCACTCAACCAAGACTGGGATGGGATGCATCGGCGAACCTGAATCTGTTGACGGATAGGAGTGCACTTTTCACTCGCATATTAAGATGGTGCTGCATAAGAGTCATTTCTTTGCGACCGGCCACAGAGTCAGGTGCCCCAGTATCGCACAGAAAACACATAGGGCGACGTCGGGAGAATTTTTTTTCCATATTTGCGACATAAACATTCTCCATGATTATTTCACACTTTAAATCTGTACTCTCACTGTTATTAAGGTAAAAAGAGCTTATATGTAAAATCTGTCGTCTAGAAGAATATCTGAGGGCCCCCTGATCATAATTTCCCATCGCGGAAGTAATATACCTAAGTAAAATGTCATGTTCGGCGGTCTCAATGGGTAAATTTCGGTATTCTTCAAATTGTTTGCTTGAAGGATTAGCAGGGTCGGCGAAGTGTAAATCAAATTCTGCGATTTCCTCGTTTTAATCTGGAGATTCTGTATCGCTTTTGATCCTTACGTTACTATTCTGAGATGAAAATTCTTTCCCTTCGATGAATTCTGCAAGAATATGGGTCGAAGATTCTCCATTCTTGATCCTGCGGCGATTATGCGATTTCATAGCTCCAGGAGCGCAAAGATGGCTCGGTTTTCAGTTCTTGGCCCCAAATTTGCGGCTCTCATTACTTCGACGGGAATATTCAAAGGAGCTATTTTGTCCCCGGATCCTATTTCCCTTCTGTGGTCCATGATTCTTAATCGGACGCGTAATGGTTCTAGGATTGCTGCCATAGGCGGTCATATTGTTCAAGGTAACATTAATCCCTTTGATTGAATAAGTTCCATGTGTACCTGCTGTCTGACTGGTAAGTAGGCGGATTTGCCGGAGGTTTTGGATCGATTCGTGAAGTGTCCTCACAAACTTATTAAATGAATATCCTTGCGAAACGATGTTTCGAATTGTGATAGGCGACTAGTTTTGAGATTCAGTAACTGCTTTCCTTGGATAGTCGGTCTTATGGGCGTCAGTGCGGAAGTCTGGCGGGCATTGCGGTACAAGCTCGTTCATATATGCCACCATCTTCGTTAGACCTTGCCATACATCAGATATGTATCTGTCTTCCATAAAAGACCTCAGTCTTAGCGTTTTTAAAGTCCCTTTGACTTGTAGTTTCCGGCATCTGAAATTTACGCACTCTCCATAACTTTCAAGATTTC
This sequence comes from Kappaphycus alvarezii, assembly GCA_002205965.3. NCBI lineage: Eukaryota > Rhodophyta > Florideophyceae > Gigartinales > Solieriaceae > Kappaphycus > Kappaphycus alvarezii. The sequence goes on along the minus strand of NADL03000519.1, from coordinate 80,617 downwards.
AGCATGGTTCATATCGTTGCAGCAGTTTTCAAAGTAGAACTAGCGAGCAGCACCATCTAAAATATGAACGAGGTAGTCTGATTTATGATTCCGCGAAAGTTTGTACTGGCGTCAACAAATTACATGCAATGTTAGGGTCTCGGCAATATCCTGGCTTAAACTTCCAGAATATTCACGAAATTCGCAGTCCCTAGACATTTGCCGGACATAATTTGCCTTTCTGAAGTCATTATGGCTGTTGTAGTCCCGATTGCGATGACGTTCTTCCCAAGAAGGGTGTTCAATCCTTTTCTTTGGATCCCCGATCGTAAGTTGGCGTCCGAATGATTGGTTTCCTGGATACAATTGAGAAACTTGATCTAATTCATTGGTAGGATGAGTATGATTTCCATCTACCACCGGGACTTTAATGTTACCTTGATGACGATTCTGGACAGTCTGCCTTGCGAATGGCTGTACTGTGCGCTGTAAATATTCCGTCGGACGGTCACAGGAATCCGATTTCAGTAAAGTATTGGCAGATCCATGCCTTGTTTTGAACTTGTCTACAACACTCTTAGCATAGTGCAGGTCAGTTTCCATGGAAGAACAGAGCCATACCAATGTAGATAAACACATTTTCTTTTTCTCTGAGTCCTCGGCGGATACAAGAATTATAAACGGCATCGGAATTTCATCAAACCCAAACAATTTCGCGATATCATGTAAAACTGATACTGGAAACATCGGCATATTGAAGAAAGCCCCCGTGAAGACTTGATTCGGTGGTGGCAACAAATCGATGAGATACTCGGTAACATCTTCAGGGTTCGGGGGTGTAAACGGTACGTCGGTAGCGGAGCCGCTTGGTGCACCTGAGGAAGACAAGAATTCCATGATCGACTTGGCGACATTTATTATCGATAATACCGGTTTGCCGGAGAACGAATACGTAGTTATCTTCTTCATGATCTTATCGCACGTAAATTTGAAACGGAAGCGGGAGATCGGAGCCATTCTGACCGTTTTGAATGTGACACAATATTCCAAGATACTCGACGGTTCGGATCGAAGTTACAACGAAGGGGTAGGAGATCAGGTTGATCCGCGCAGCAAAGTAGCGAACGAATCAGGAATGTGTGGTTTACTACAATGACTGCGCTCGCAATCGTACCCTTGTACAATCAGGGGTATTTATCAATAGCTCAGGGGTATCGTGGGATAGGGATAGGTAGTTTGAGTAGGCTAGGAAGAAATAAAGGAATAGATTTTATTTGCGGAGAGGGGCCTGGGGCTGCACACGTCGGCTGGACAACGGGCCTGAATGTCGACGCTGGCAAACTTCTCGATTATACCTCCCGTCAGCGAGGGCGTGGGCGCGAGCGGTGACCGGTACGTATGTAGCACGACGGGCGCATTGTAGTCTCCATTACAGTGCGCATGACAATACTGTACTGTAATTCGACAATATGTGCTCCAGAATATGGGTTCAATACAGTATTTACCACCCAATACTACCGGCAAAATACATACAAACCTTATACGCCGAAATAATTGCGTTGGTGAAAACAGATGCCGCCGTCTCCTGCCATTTCACAGTTTCGATAGCATCGACTCTGGAAAACATGCAATATACAATGTGGATGTATTGATAGCGATGAAATGGACTGCGATGGAGTAAGAAGCTTGCAGTGTAGAGACAATTAGGAATTGTTTCAAGCACTGCTTTCAAATGGACACTGAAGAACCCGAAAATATGGATGAGTCCGGTGGAGCTGCTGAAGTTCGAGGACAAATAATTTGAAATGCAACCGAGCATGAAATTGCATACTCACGCATCGGTATTGACACCATTCTAAATCCTGACGACAAAGACGATCTGGTCAAAGCATTTTCATTCGATGAACTTGGTCGTGCTGCCGCTAGAGTTAGAGATGAAAATGTCACGGGCTTGGTGACGTTGAAAATAATGGGGTCATGGTTATTGCACTGTACATGAAGAGCTTAATGGGCTTGCGGTGGCCAGTGCGGTTCTGAAGCGGTTCAGTGTGCTTACTCTTGACTTTCATGCTACGATTCGCAGTTGCCAACGTGAGTTGAGGGCTCAGAAGGTATCTGGAATGACGCAGACATCAATTGGACCCCTTCACGTCCTCGTACTGTACTGTACTGTACAGTAGTCGTTTTATTTGACAGCTCCAGTTACCAGCATACCTCGGTTGTAAGCATAAAGAACTTCCTGACGGACCAGTATGCTCATAGCGCGAGGTTGCTGCACTGCCACTTTGCAATCTAGGATAGAAGTCATTGCTTTTGCGTAGTTAGATCAGTCGTGGCCCGTGATTGGCCACGACTGTTTGTACAGTATGCGCTGTACAGTACTGTACAACACAAAGCACCTGCGGGCGCCCACGTTGGTCACTTCGACAATTTGTTGATTAGAACTTCTAAAGAAAGTGCATCTTTGCCGAGCACATGGAGTACTTCAGTTTGGTGTGTGTGTAACGAATCACGCTAACAAGTGTGCTGTAAAAGCTGCCAATCGCGTTTGTGCTGCCTTCTCCCAAACGGCACGAGAATGCTCAACCTGGCCGACTTGCTCAGAGCAGCCCTCTCAGTTTACTACCTAATTTCTACTGCCGCAATTCTTCTCAAGCCGATATTCCCGCTTTTATCGTCGGCGCTTTCTTACGGCAAATTCGCGCCCACTCGACACACCTCCAGTTCCACTCCAAGTCGCTTTTCCCCCAACGATCCAACAACGGCGTGGTCGCTATTTTACATTACAGGCCTTCTGAACACTACCTGCCTCATTTATTTTACCCCAACCCGCTTCTCTTACATGTTAGTTTTGTTTCAGTTGCACACTGCTCGTCGCCTGTTTGAGTCGGTGTTTATTCACTGCCATTCGCGTCGGTACTCTATAAGTACGGTGCAGTGTATCGCGGGCTGGTCGTTTTATATAGCGACGCCGCTGTCATTATTCCTAGATGCAACAACTGCCGATGACGGACAGCTCTCTCTCTGTCCGTCGAAGTTTACGGTATGTATCCGATAAACAGCAACACTACGTCCCTCGAGGGAAATCAAACCACTCACTCGATGCTGACACAAGCCCATTTTAAGACCTCACTTCTCTTCCTGCTTTTCTCCTTCGCACAAAACTCGGCCCATCGCACACTCTCGTCCACCTCTCCTCTAGTCGGCAAATACGGTATCCCAGAAGGCCCCCTCTTCCGTATTGTTCTCTGTCCACACTACCTCTCCGAAATCCTCATTTATCTCCTCTTTTCACTCATTTCCTCGACCTTGCTTCCCAAGCTAATTCTCGTTTTCGTCGCCACCAATCTCATCGACTCCGCATTGCGTACCCGTTCCTGGTACCAAGGCGTATTCCCGGCCTCTTCTCTGTGCTCCCTCCCAACCCACTGCATCATCCCGTTCCTTCTCTAATTTAATACACAGAAAACGCACTCACATTAAGACCAATTCACTCAACCTTTTGCAGTCGTGGCGCAAACAAAAACATCGCCATCCGATCCGCAACAAACGCTCCTACCAAATCAAAAACAATAAGTCCAGTTAACTTCATCTGCAAATCCGTCGACGGCCACCGAGTCAACTCCATGTACTCATTGATACCTGGAATAATTTCCGACGTGCACATCAGCAGCAATACGGCCGCAGCCATCAATGAATGCAGCAATGGCTTATTATCCATAATACCCTGCATATGTGGTCGTCCCTTGTAATTGAGAGCATACACCGAGATCTGTTGCGCAATCGTTACCAAAAATACAACGGAATTTGTTAGACTTGGCGAAAAGTCTTCATCAATCCTTGGAGTGTAGTCTGCTGGAAGATAAGGTTCTACTATCTTCATGCACCCAATAAGGGCAGCCAGGTGAACTGCAAACTGCCCGAGTAATGAAATAAACATTTCCGGAGCAAATACCGAAGACGCAGGTTTTCGAGGAGACAACTTTTTCAACGGCTTGGATCGGGACACCATGAATGATGCTACCGCCAATACAAATCCAACTATTGTCATCTGATAGTCACCGAAGACAACTCCTTGCAGATATAACACTGACAATGAGTATGCTGAAATCAGGCAGTTCAGAGCAAGAATTTGGTACATTTGTAACGTTGTCGCCAAAGTGCATCGCCCCTGACGGATAATCGAAGCACATGAATCAATAGTCATTCTTCTCGATGTAAACGGGGATGCAATCGATGCGTCGCCAAGCTTCACTAAAGGCGGCTGATCATCCGATTCCCCAAGACTTGCCGTCAACTCATCTATTTTGTCCTTGTAAGCTTTTTGTTGCAATTCTCGGGCCGTTTTCGGGGAGCGTGATGTCGTCGACTTGTGGTCTTCTTTGACCAACTCGTTGTCTGGGCTACCTTTCCCACTTTTTCTCCTTTGGCGTATGCTCGGTGCTGACTTTTGCGTCTTCGCCACAGAGCCACCTAATGCGCCACCAGTAATTTCCTTGTCACGTTTGCTCTCCCCCTCTTCCCGCTTTTGAGTAGCAATTTTCGACGGTGAAACTGTCGGGGACAAAAGCGCGACCCCAACATGTGCCTGTTTAAGGGCACCTACATCATTTGTCCCATCCCCACACATAAGTGTGAATAACCCCTCCTCCTTCAGCGCAGTAAGCACATCCTCCTTTTGGTCGGGAGACATCCTGGCAAACACTTTGATATGCTTCAGCTTTCGCCTTACGTCTCGGTTCATTTCAATTGCAGATTGTAATGCTGGGCCAGCAACGCAAAGATCAAATTCCTGAGCCAACTCCGGGATCAGATCTGGAGAGTACTTCTTCTTTCTTTTTCCAGAGTTTGCACTGAACCATTCTAAAGTTCCAGGACTTACTTCACTCTTGTCCAAAATCAGAACGCTCTTTGTGCACATTTCCACCTGGGTAGCAACATGTGCGGCGGTTAGAGTTGCGTCTCCAGTGATCATTGTGACAAGGTGGTTTGCCCTCTTCAAAGACTTGATGACTTTTCGCGAGTCCGGCCGTAGCGGACACTCAAAGCATACAAAACCAACAAAAGTCAATTCCGATTCAGCCTCCTCTCTTGCCACTTTCGATAGCTCCGACGCTGTAAGGCTTGAATCGAGATCTTTGTATGCCATAGCCAGCACCCTCATCCCGCCTCGCGCCAAGCGCCGCGCAGTCTCTTTGTACATATCCGGCAGCACGCCGCCAGCGAGCAGGTTTCCCACCGCTTCCGGAGACCCCTTCACTAGCACCCTAGCCCCAGCCCGTGCACTACCCCCGCCGACTTCCGCGATGACACTCATGCGCTGTAGTGCAGAGGCAAAGCGATACCTCTGCAAAATCTTACCAAATGCAGCTGATGCTCCGCCACGTTTTGGTACCGAAGTTCCGCTTTTCCCGTAATTCCATTCAACCGCTTCCAGGGCTGCAATTTCAAGAGGGTCACCGATGAGCTCATTATCGACATGAACCAAAGAGTGACACGCTGCCAGAACCAAAGAAGCGTCGATAGACGCCTGTGGAACAGGGACTAAGGAGTATCCATTGCCGGACGCAGCTTGGCTGTCGCTGGCTGCTTGAGACGGCGGCATTGCTACCCCGGCAGCGGTGATAGAGTCTGTTGTCAAGGTACCCGTTTTGTCAAAACAGCAAATATCAATCTTTCCAGCATAAGGGATTCTGTACGGTTCCGTGCAGAATATCATATTCTTCACCAACGCAACTAAGGAAGTGTTGACAGCCAGGGCTAACTGCATGGGTAGCTCTGGAGGGACCACAGAGGTTATGATAAGGACACATCTCAAAAGCAACTTGTACCTCGCTCCAGGTTCGTCGGTATAGGTATAATAGAGAACATACCCCGATGCTGCTATTGCAAACACGAGCAAGAAGAGGATAAACAAAGCTGCCTCTAAAGAATTCGCAGAGACCGACTCTGTCGAAAAGAGAATAGTCCTCATGAGCTTCCCTTGGGAAGACCCAAACCCAGTGCGCAGCACGTAACATATGATGCCGTTATCCGGGGCCTTGGAAACTGGGGTCGCATCGCAGACTACGCCATGCGTATGTGTCAGTATCCTAGTTCCTCCAAACAAAATATGGCTTTTGTGCTTTTCCTTAAGCGATAGCGGCATCTTCTTATCCGCCTCATCCAACGGCGCAAGCGCCTCCTTCATGAGCGGAACAGATTCTCCAGTAAGCATCGCCTCGTTGACCACAGCACTCCCAGACAAGATAAGTAGGTCGCACGGCACGACATGAGAAGCATCTTTTCCACGACCGATAGATATAATATCCCCCGGTAACAGTTCAAACGACTGAATGGGGGCCCACTTTTTGTTCCGAAAAGCATGGACGGTAAGCGATGGATTACGCATACCGCGAAGCTCGCGCAGACTGCGAAGCCGGCCAAAAACTACGGTAGCCTCAAAGACAAGCATCATGCCGAGTGTCAAGAGAGAGTACTTCCAATACTCATCGAGAAGCCATAAAAACACGCAGAATACTTGAAAGACAAAGAACGGGGCCAACAAACTCTCAATGTACAGCTCCATAAACGTAGGGCTGGCATTTCTAACCGGTTGCTTCCAAAGCGCTGAGCAGTGTGCAATAAGTGGTCCCCAGAGAGGCCATTTGTCTTGCGTGCGGTAGTCAGATAATATTCGACAGGGAACTGCGTAGGGTACTCGACCTTTTCAAAGGAATTCTTAGCTGGATTAAACTCGTACGTGCGCTTTTGAAAATTGAAAAACACTCTGTTGCTGTAGTCTGCATGCAGCTGAACCATCTCCGCCTTTCCCCTATGCTGCCGCGGTTGCAAGAGGGCATAAATAGCGCCATCCTTTACCGCAGCCGGGTCGACTCGCTTGACTCGCATCCATGACATAGCGGCCTTAATCTTGACAGACCAATGCTGACATAGAAAAGCGAGAGCGTGGAGAATAGCGGCGACTGCGAACATTGCCACGGTGAAGAAGGTTGAGATCCTATACGCAACGACATAGAACAGCAAGGCCAAGTACAAAGCAAGAAACGGAAGGACATCGATCCGGGCATATAGCGGGGCTCTGCGATGCAATGAAAGTCGTACGATAGAGGTGCCTGTCCAATTGAGGGGGGCGGATGGCTGCAGTAAGGGAGTTGTTTCGGAGTTGGCCATTTGGAAGTAAAGTTCTTGAAGAGGTGGGAGGCGTGCAGAGTTGGACAGCCTCGAGCATGGACCGGCGACCCGACAAAAGCGTGGTGGGGAAGACCGATATGCTTGAGGGAGGGTGAATGAAGGGTGGGGTGGTTGACGTCAAAGTAGAGTTAGGCCAGCCAATGTGCTTTATTGACTGACCGCAGTAAGCATGTGATTTGGCCCCTGCGCGATTGTCGCTGCCGTATTGTTCAAGCCTTTCCCTGTGAAGACCATAAACCGTTCATATCATTCCTTCAGTTGTATGAAATTTTGTGCGGTATTCGTGGACGAACTGCTTTATGACAAGGACAGCGGCGGGGACTGATGCTGTCGTGTTGGCACTACACTTTGCAAGTTAAATTTAAGAACACCACCCCAGTAAGGCATAGAGTCGTAACCTATTGGTCCCGAGCCACCAAACCGCTCTATTTGAAAGCTCTTTTTTAAGTCATGTATTGGAAAAGAATCAAAATGAATTTAAGGCCGTATTTTGATTCACTTACTGTAATTCATAAAAACTAATTTACTGTAAATGTCATAGGACGCCAGGAAGCTGTCAGCAAGGGCTTGATGGAAAGTACTATACTCTGAACCAATCTTTTCGATACACATTGGAGAGTACGACAAAGTTACTATTGTACAGTATACAGTACTGTACTGTACAATAATATACCGCACTGTGTTTTACAGGAGGGTGCGAATTATTGAATGTGCTCAATAACATGCACCATTCAGCAATTGGGTTGGGCTAGACTACTGTACTGTACAGTAGGTGAAATCTCCACGCGACGGAAAAAACATTGGTCATTCACCCCGCCGTCGAACCGCCGGACGGAGTTCATCCCACGAGGCCAGACATCCGTGCGATGGGAAGCAGTCGAAGTACGGACTTCTTTGACGTGACCTTCGTCAACCCGCTGGCGCCCTCCCACAGGAAGACCAAAACGTTAAATCCGCTCACCTCGCTCAATGCGGCCGTCTCTGCGAAGCACAGAAGATATGAATATTTTATTGCAACCTCTGTGAGAAGCAAGCTCGTGCCTAACCCCATATCTACTCTCGGAGTGTGGCACCCGGACGCCTATAGGGTGCTAGCCAACGTCGCGCGGAACGTGGCCGTTAGAGCGATGGGGGCAGATGGTGAGGTCAGCACGGTACTTACTCAGAGGCACGCTGCCGCTGCCGTTATGTCCAACGCAGCCTGTCTGCTGGGGGCCTCGAGCCGGCTTTTTAAGGTAATTTCAGAGTTATTACTGGGCACCCTGTAGGATATTCCGGTTCACAACTGACTCAAATATTAAATCACCCCACATTTCCCTCCCTCCTGCCCATGTGACGGAGCTGTCATTGGTTCAGCCGAGCACCCATTCACAAATCACACATCACATACACTGCCGCCCATAATTATGAAGGACCCCCCAGAGTACAGGTACATTAGCTACACAAGTATATTAAAAAACGTAGTACCACCTATGAAATGAGCGCCCTCTTAAACAGTGAAAACTAAAAGGATTTCGTATAGTTCATGCAACTTTATTGGAAAAGGTGTAAAAATGTCAATTTGGGAGCAACTGCAATAACGCCCTTCTATAAAAGAGGATGGTAGTAACCTTTCCCTTATCTTAATGCATCTCATTCCCTCCTACCGTACTGTTCTCATACTACACCAACTTCAGGACATAAAAATGATGCGCGAAAAAGCCTTTACATCATTGAAAACGGAAAAGTTCTGGTACTATGTATACCCGAGGTAATATGATGCTCAAATTGCAAATGACATTGAAAGCAGCCGCGTCACGGTTGTAGTGCAATTGGCACTCACACTGTACTGCCATCCGAAGAGCTGATTTTGGTGGTCTTTTTTTGATCTGATTCACTGCTAGCCAGCAGGCACTGTGCTGTACAGTAAGGGCAATGTTCGCTTGTCGCCCACTATTATTCCTGGTACTGTATACTGGTACTGGTACTGTATACTCACCCGGTGGGGCTTGAGGGCTTGCAATCTGGACTACTCGGCCCCCAAATGGGGCCTGATATTTTCGAAGCTGAAATGAACCTATTGGGCCAAGTGTCGAATTTACCTATCTCTAACTTTGATCTCCCTAACTTGGCTGACCCTAACTTCACTCACCCCGCCATCGTAGATAACCTAACCTAGTTAACTAGTATTTATGCCAACCTGGCCACTAGGGCCCCAGATTAAACAGCCAGCCCGGCGGTTGCTCTGAACTTGACTCCCAACTTCCGCCTTTGCAGAAACCTTGCCAACGGCAACTTTGGCTATAGACATGTTTATCTGCAAGAGTCTCGTTTCTATTTCCATCCTCTCTATCCAATACTATACAGAGAAAACTCGCATTTTAGTGACCCCTATTTGCAGCGGCGCGATTTAGCCTTTTACGTCACTGTATTGAGGGGGTCACAATAGTAACAAGTGACGTGTACACGTGTGCCAGTCCATAGACCGGAAGAATAAAGGTATCAATTCCAAATGAACTATTTACAGTTTGTAACTGTGTGTTAAATAACATGCCATTTACTGTACTGTATTACATAACCCACCGTTACAGATCCACAACCGTTACAGATCCACAACCGTTAAAGATACACACCCGTTACCTTCAGTAATTGAATGTAGGTGAATGAAAACTAGGCGACAAGCATTGCAGTTACCAAACCCACTCCACACTTCTTCCTTACCATTCACACAACACAACCGACAGCTATCCTTTACAATGACAAAACGACAGCAACCCAATTTTGAGACGAAGCAAAAAGGCGCTCCGCCTTCTTGGGGTGCGAAACGATGGAACCTTTGGAACGGCACAAACTGACCCAAAAACCAACAAGCCGTACACCAATGCCGCTGTAGCCAGAGAACTAAACATATCAAAAGCCGCAATGGTTGCTTGGAGAAAGAAGAGTGCCGAAATAATGGCCTTATCCAATGGCAGCAAGAAACTGCGCAAAATGTCTAGAATGTCAACGGGACAGTTTCCAGAGTTGGAAAAGGCACTTTATGAGTTCATGATGGAGCGAATTGTTTATATGAAGGGAGAGTTTCTGTTCAGAGCTGACGTCTGCATGCGAATATCCCTTGAGTTGCGTGATAAACTTGTGGAATCTCTATTAGCACGCATCGAAACAGCCGATATGGATTCAAGCATTGCCATCCAAGCTAAGATTGACCGCTTGAAGGCGTTTAAGGCTAGCCATGGCTGGTTCGATAACTTCATAAAACGGAATGCGTTGCATAGCAGCAAGGGTCTAGGACAGAATTTTCACTTCACTGAAGCAACGGTTGCTTCAGCACGATTGGCGTTACAGAAACAGCTCGCCGTGTTTCTAATTCAAGAAATCTCAAATACGGATGAAGTGGCACTGCTGTATAGATCGTTTCCGAGTCGGGCAATTCGCTCTAGTAATAGGGCGGCCACGTATGAGCGTGTAAAGGATCGATTTACAGCAGTACTAACTGTATTCGCTGATAGAAGGAAAGCTCTATTAGTGTTACTTGGAAAATCGAAGACGCCACGCAGCTTCCCTCGACATTTCGAGCCGATGCGAGATCTGGGGATATTTTATCAGTCCCAATGTAATCCCTGGAATACGAAACATTTGTGGGCAATAGCAATGAGAGGGTACGATAAGATTGGCGAACTGGAAGGAAGGACACTTGTCAACATTGTCAACAGGTGTTCAGCTCATGCAATTGACTACAACGTGTATCGTAACGTCGTTAGCATGTTTTTGCCTCCCAACATGACTTCATGTTTACAGCCGGTGGATGCATCCACTGGCAGATCTTTTAAATGCGCCTTTCGACGGCTTCCCGTGGAACATATACTTGAATACGTGGACAAGCTCATGTTCCTTCCAGCGGAAGAACGCGGTAATTTTAAAATATGGCAAGCCGTTACTACCTATGATGCTGTATGTATGATGGTAAAGGCGTGGAATATGGTCCCTCAGTCAGTTGTTATTAATAGTTGGTTACAGACGGGAATATTGGCCCCTTTTCAGCAGGAGAAACTTAAATCTATTCGTGACGAGAATATCACAAAGGTGGAACCCTCTTTTAGGCCTCCACGTGGTTCTGTTCTAAGTACAGAAAAGGCTGTTTTTACGTTAAGGGCAAAAAATGCCAAAATGGAAGGTGAAGCGTGCCTCAAAACATTGGATGACGCTGCCGTAAACTCCTTGATTGATCCAGATGAGAACTTTAATCGATGGAATGAAGACAACATGAGGGAATGTATTAACGATGTGGACACATTGGGTGAATTGGAGCTCATTGAAGGCTTTTCTGAGTTGGATATGGAGGCATTTCTGAGCGAAGAGGATGGACTGGACTGTTGCTAACCAGTAACAGAGGGAAATGCTGTGGATGTAGCCGTATCAGCGGCAATAGAGGCGGATTCAGAAACGGTCCCTGCGCTTAATATATCAGATACGGAACCAGATATAGAAATTGATGTGGAGCACCGCCAACCATCTACTATTAAGTTTCAGAGGGCGGCGGAGGCGTCTGCCCAGGAGCTCAAAATAATGGTTGCAGCCAATCATGAGCTCCTGAAAGGATCACGAGCAGACCTTGCTGGTATTATGGACCTGGAAATTCAGAACGTGATGGACTATCGCAAGAAAACCTCTCGTCAAAGCAGAATCAGTGAGTTTTTTGTTAAGTCCAATGAAGAGTAGAGAAATAAACTAAATCTGTTAAATTTAATTAAAAAATAAGGTTTTTTTGAGTGACCGTTCATGAAACGAGGGTCACTCTGCGGACAAAGTCGCTGTCATGGAATGGGCCACTATTAATATCCATTTGTGCACTCATAGATTTAAAAAACACATGTCGCATGATATTGTAGGCCAAAAAGACACTCTACCGCAGATGGTCACTAAAATACGTGGTCACTAAAATGCGAGTTTTCTCTGTAATACCTCTTTTGTTGTTTTTTTGTGATATTTACTCATGCTTGGCGCCCTGGACTCCGGCGTCTATATACAAATAGGAACTTCAAGGTTGTCGTTGGTGACAACATCCTAATCTTGAAAGGAGATATTCAGCACCGATGACCTACTGCTACATTGTCTTTGTGCAGTATTACACCCCTGGTGTCTATTATTCTTTGGAATTGATCCCTATCAAGGTTCTAGCATTCCGCGGACTACGGTCCGGCCTTACAACCCGCAAGACAAGTGTACCGTCCAGCCGTCCAAGGAATTACCCTAGCTCTTCCAACGCCATTTCTCCTCGATCTCGGCGAGCTGTGCTACTGCATCTCAGGGTGCTCAAAGAGAAAGAGGGACAGCGAACATCCTGCGGGTCTTGATGTGTGTTTGTTGTATTTCTCATTATCTGACGGTGTTCTGTTTCTAGAGAAGAAGACCTGTGCAACGCGCATTGCACTACAACGGTCCAAAAATTCCTCAAAAATAAAACAGGAAAGCACAAAAAGCTTCGCCAGGGTCGTCCCTCCGAAATGAGTGAACAGAATAGGCAAAATCTCTTTGAAGAGACCCGTCAAGGTGCGGGCACTGTCTGGTCCGTGAAACAAAGTGTGGTTTCTGTCTCTGTGTCGCTGACGTGAATGTTTCTGGAAAAAGATCCCCACATGGCCTTCCGCAAGGCTCAATAATCCTGTCTGGTAAGTTAGCCTTATAAAAAAATATATGAAGTTTGGAAGAGATATTGTTACGTGGAACCATGAGAAATGGAAGAACATTTTGTTCAGCGATAAGAAACGCTTTGGTTTAGATGACTACGAAAGCTTTCTGGTGTATTGGCATGGTTGGCGTAAAAACATCACTCTTTTAGATAGAATTCAGAACAGTTGTGACAAGGCATTGCTTTTCAGGGGGGTTTCGGCTTTGAGAGGACAAATTTGGTTGTTTTGAACAGCAATCAAACGATGAAGACCTATATGAAGTTGATTGAGTAACAGGTGCTTTCTTTTGCGGGCAGCTTTATGCTGTTAGACTGGACTTGTCAGAAAGATTATTTTTTCATCCATTTGAGTCAAGAATCGAGGCAGTTGTTTTCAGAGAATGGAATTCGTCTAATGTACTGGCCCGCGCGGTCTTTGGAGTCGATTCCGATGGAAATATTTTCATATGGCTAGTACGAAAGGTATAAGCGAATGTGAAGCAGTTTAAATCAGTTGAAAAGCTTTTATAATATGTGAAACAATGTTGGAGTGAATTACTCAGTTCCGTTTCTCACTCTCTACTTTTTTCAATACAAATAGGTGTATCGAGGTGCTAGAGCGTTTCAGAGGAGTTAGTCGTTATTGGTACATGAATAAAGTTGCCGCAAAGCCCATGAAGGCACTGCTCTGCTGAGTTAACTGAAAGTGCTTTATAATTACAGTTTCCCCCAAATAATATTTTCGTACTTTTTGCACTACAGTTGCACGAACTGTACAATAACCCCTTTGTTTTCGATGTTTAAGAGCGCGCTGAATTCAAATCCGGTACTACTTTTTAAAAATATGCGTGTATAGCTGATGAACCTGTGTTTTAGGGGGTGTGCTTTATAACTATAAGCTGCAATGTGTCACAAGTTACGCACTTCCAAGTGTGAATGCCGTGAATGGATGATACTGCGGCTTTGGATAGCTTGATTTGAGTAAATTTTTTAAATTTTTCTAGATTAGTTCTGAGTGCACGTCGCAATACTAAAGTGTTGCTGGACCCAGGGGAGACCGACGCAGTTCCCTCCAGATCGCCGTTCTGTTTTTTTCAACTCTCTCGCTCGAACTCTCCGCAGACGAATTTTTTCGAATCAAGGGAGAACAGGGTCGGTCGAAGGTCCTGGGCTTGAAGCAAGACAAGGCAACTATACTAATTAGTAAGTTGTCTTTGGTTTTGATCCATTGCAATATTTGCTCAATTTTCCACAGTCCGCTCGATCATAATTGTACTTTCCCCCTTCCGAGTTCCCCCCTATCCTCCTTCCCCCCTCTCCTTCCACTCCACTCCTATCTGGTCCTTCTCTCATTTTTCTCCCCCTCCCCACCTTCCTCCTGGCACCTTTTTCAATTTTCTCTGTCCTCATCTCATCCTACACCCCTCCGTCACTTCGTTCCCACCTCTTTCCCCTCACACCCGACTTCCCCTTGGCGCACTCATTCATCTCCAAACGCCCGCTTCTCCTCTCAACCTTCTCCTCCTCCGTCCCTTCTTTCCTCCCAAAACCCCTCCTCTCATAACACACTACTGCCACTCACCCCCCCTCACACACATGTACCCCGTTGGGTATCGTGTTTGTTTGCAGTTTGTTGCGAGTATAGGTGCTGTGTTTGTTGTATTTATCCGCAGTAGTCTTGTGTTGTGTCCGTGTGGGTGCTGTATGTAGTGCGTGGGCTGTCTCAACTGGGAACAAGTCCACACTTTACTCTTGGTTGAATTATACTACGGTCTACCAGCTGAGGAAGCTTAGGACTGGCTGTCCGTCTGGTTTCCCATTGTCATCTTCCTGCAGCCGCTCGCTTAAATCTAGATCTTGCGTTGTTTTTTTGTGGCTTTCAGAAGGTAGTGCTCGTGGAGAGTACGTATGTTTCTGGCAGAACTCAGGGGATTGAACTTGTTAACGCCTTGTCTGGCCACAAGGTACGACCTATCTGGTACCAACCCTCGCGTCGCATCCTGCGAGCTTGCAATACGTGGATACGCCAATTATCTGGGCAGGGGGGAACGTTCAAGGGAAAGTACCCGAAATGTAAATCCCCAACTCCAAAGAGGGCCCTCCTTTCGAGGGAGGACCCCCTTACATTGTTGCGCAACATTCTCTACTTATCGCTGAACGGTCTTTGGAACATTTTCGTGGGGATATAGGTGGCTTCCCGCAAAGCTGCACAAGATAATCGGCTACGACCAAAACTTCAAGGGGTGCATCGCGTTATTGAAGACTCTTAACTCTCCCAGGTAACTGGTCGATTTTGTGTCAGGCACCTGTTGCAGAAAATCAGGGCGAACACTCCTATAGGATAAGGACCGGGCTGCAGCTATCTTTGATAGCTCCAAAGGATATTCCGAACAGAGTTATAGCCACTTACACTGGGCCTGTGTGAGGTAAGACTGCAAAAAGAGCTCCCTTTCCAGAGTGGGGGCGACTCCGTGCCAAGTGTCAATGCCCGAAACCTCTGTCAGTACAGGACTGTTCGCCAAGGTTCGTATTACCCTGAAGCCTCCGCCAGTAGGGGATTAGTCTCCCAGGATCGTAGTACCCTTCCACCTACTTTCAAGACCAAGCGTTGGTTGTTTGCGAGGACAAGGAGGTCTCAAGGTATATCTGGTACTTACTTCACCTCCCTCTGCCCACCTCTGAAGCCAACTTCTACGGTTGTGCGTGACTCACGCGGAAGTTATGTCACAAGAGGATAACGCAGGAGGCAGTGATGCCCCTAGGTTTATGCGGAACGTATCCGATCAGGAACTTGTTTCACTAACAAGTGCCCAGAAAACGTTTCATGTTTCCATCCGGTCACTAGACCCCGAGCTCAATGAGAACCAGCTAAAGGAGATGATTGCAGAACTTTTCCCGCCAGCAAGTTTGTTCAGAAAGGAAATATGCGACCTCCCTTTCGTCTGGGTTGGGCTTCGAAATTTCCTTAACGCAAGGGGCGCTGGTCTCCATCCACACTCCTTTCGGCGCGTTATTATGACGTTTACACATGTAATATACGACGATGCCGACGATAGGGATGCTGCAATACAAATGGAACGACTCATTGTCGCCGGTGGTCGTAAAATACGTGCAAAACTGCAGGACACGAAGCCAGTTATCATCGAGACTACAGACTCTGGTTCCGGCTCCGGAAGCAATGCTAGCAGATTGGCGCATGATATTTCCATGCGTCTCAAGGACTCGTATCTTGGCGAATTCTGGAAGGATTATGTTGACGAATATTCGCAGGTATCCAGAGAATGCGGGTTGAGTCCAGAGCAGAAGCTACAGTATCTTCATTAACTGCTGTCTAAAGACGCGAAGCGACTCTACATAGCAGAGATTGAGACCCATGCTCAGGCATTCCAGTAGGCAGTCGATATAATCAACCGTGAGTACAACTCTCCAGTCCGACAGACGCGGTTAAAGAAATACCTTAGCAATCTTCGTTTGTCCGACTTCAATAGAGATTATATGGAACTCTCGGTTGCTTTGGCTAAAGTTCACAAGCATATAATTAAACTTTCGCGCCAAGTCCCAGCCTCACATCGCGAGGACGCTCACAAGATCAATTTCTTGAGAAAAGCGACTGTTGGTCACACATAATCACGAAAGCCGCTCAGCAGAATCCCTACACATAATCTATCTTTCCAAATGCTGTAAGAAGAACTGGAGGCTGCCTTGCAGTTGGACATGAAATCTTATCTTACTCTTGCGCGTGACAACGCACTTCAAAGGAAGTCACAGCCTACCGAAGATCATCTTGGAATGAAGTTACAAAGGATGCAAACATACTTGGAGGACGCTTTTTCTAGCGATGAAGACCGTTGGGACCAGGGATGAAACAGAAAAGGCACGTTACATTGTGCAAGGGTACAATGACAAAGATAAGCCGTACATGGTGCTTAATATCGCCACACTGCAGTGCAATGGCATGCCGGGGAGCCTTGCTGGTGGGTACCACTAATTTTGACACCGTAATTCGACGACTTTTACTGGCATTAACTTTCACTGACACCAACTGTCAGCTATTGACGCTATAAGGACATTTGGAGTTGCCCCACTCGGGTCAAACGGTCCGCCTCTGAGGGGTCCGACATTTTATAGCACCCTGCTCTCCTATTGGGCCACGTGTCAAGATATTTATTGATTATCATGGAGCTAACTACTGCCCATAGGGCCTGACACTAACCGTAGGGCCTGACACTAACGAATTTGACTCTATTTTCCTTTTAGTGTAGTTTCTAGTTGAAGACTAACTACTATTTATACCTACTACTCTGGCCCAAGAGTCCACTGAAGAAAGCCAACCTCCATGTCGGCTCTGGACTTGTTCCCAACTTTCGCTTCGTCTACCAACCCTCGCCCTCAGCAGCTTTGGCCATTGCAACTCTATCTTCGCGAGGGATTTCGCTTTTTTTCCTTTTTATTTTTGGCTTAGCCACGAATACTCTGACCGATCAAGGTAGGAGTATCCGCCTTTGGCGCCCCGGTAGCCGGTGTCTACACAGAATTAGGTTACGTTGCCGCAGTGACATCGGGTCACTATTCGCTCCCAAGGAGAAACTTTAGTCAGCTAAGCTGAACCACCCTCATGACGAGGGGTTCTAATCACCTTCCCTCAGCGAGACGTCACGAGTCTATAGTCCCAAGGACTCGCTCCTCATGTCCTAAGGACTCCTTTGTTCCCGGGGAACACGGTCCGGCCTTACAAACCGGAGGGCCATTACACGTCTCAGCCGCCTGAAGGGACACCCCCGCTATACTACACCCTAGAGCCGCCCTCACCGGTCGCTTTTTGAGCCACTGCCGAGCAACCAGATTAAAGGGAAAGAGGGAACTCGAACGCCCTGTGTATCTTCATGCGTGTCTTCTCGTTTGTCGTTACCCAAGGCATTTCCGTTCAAAATCTTCACCAAACGTTCGCTGCCAATTTCGTTACACATATTACGTCGGTCGTCGATCCGTATGATTCTTTCTGCTGCTGCAATCAAATTATTCCGAGTTTTCTCTCATGATGTCAACCAAGCATACGTCCAGAGCAAAGAAAAGATCAGTAGACGTGTATTCATTTTGCCAAAGTGCAACAATCTTAAAACACTCGGTATTACGGAGGAATAATTGTTAGAACTCCTTCCCCTTTATATGGGACATGCGGTGCGGCGATTACTGGGGAACCGCAGTCCACTTCCATGTTGAAAAGGATTTGGGAATGTATCTCACTGTCGAAGATTCTCTCTTTACGCGAAGGTGTCTGATGAGGATCTTGAAGGACTAAGTGGAATATATCTGGATGGTAAAATACACGCGGGATTATCTGAATTCGAGAAGGTCACTATCGAGACCCTCAAGAAGTTCGACTCAAAACCTCGCATCTATGACAACCTTGATTCATCGGTACTGTCAATAGAACGATGGGACCATCTACCTTCGAAGTCTCGCAAAACTTTCACGTTGATCGGCTTCCGATGGCATCAAAGGGCTGTACTTTCGACGAATATCGGAAGCTCCGGGCTAATTTGGTAGGACTGGCAAACTTACGTCAAGAATCGTGTTTTTTAATCAACAAGGCAGCGCAAGTGACAAGATACTTTCTCCAAAAGCAAGATTCACGAGTTCAACAAGGCATCCAAGTTAGTCAAGGGTGGTTCCGTTTTACCACTTAATTAAAAGCGGCTTAAGAGCGATTCTTTGTGTCTCAAGATGTATGCGGATGCTGCATTTGCGACAAATGATGACCTTTCATCTCAACAGGGATATACGACTATCTCTGCGGACAAAACTGGAACTTCACACGTACTTGACTACTCTAGCTAGTAAGAAGTCTAAAAGGGTTTTGGATCAATTAATGGAGGAGAATTGTATGCATTTGGTGATGGTTTTGATCATTAATTAATCGGATTAATCCTGAAACATAGTACTGTACAGTGCTGTACGTGCAATACGGTATGGTGCAGACTACACAAATTTTTGATTATTGTGCTGACTGGTAAACGTGAGCTTTAGGTCGGCGGGGCTGGGTTAGAGGAGATCAGCGGGTTGAACGTGTTGATTCTCCAGTTCGATGGCGCGAAAGGATTGACGAAAGTAATGTCGAAAACGTCAGTCCCTCCGCGGCTTCCCATTGCCTGGCTATCTGCTCTCGTGTGCGGTGAATGCCCTCTCGTGGCTCTACGTCTACGATGGTATAACGAGCGGCTTTGACCAAGTCCTGGGCCAGGAGATTCACTTGCCGATCGTGGTGAATGTTCCTTTGGGGGCCATGCAGACAGTGAAGGAGATGGTCATCATAGGCGTCCAGAGTGTCAAGGCAATTTGGTCTTGGCCATGGTGTGTCAGGAGCAAACAGCGGGACTTGGCAGAGTTGTCGCCCCGTTACTCCTTTCCCGAGGAGATCGGCCAGCATTGTGATATTCGTTTCGCGCCCTCTCCGTTGTCGATCGGCAACTAGCAAGGATTCCGTGAGTTCCGCTGGTGAACTCAACGTATTTCAAGGTTCTCTTGCTCAAGATTGGAATGCAGCTAGGAGACAACTATACTTTTGAAAAGGAACGTCCGAAGTGCATACCGTCGTGCAAGGCAGGCATTGCTGAGGATTGGCATACAGAACTGCAGTAGGTCACTGTTTTAGGACCTCAGAGGGGTGGAAGAGTATCCCTAGAGACATTGCTGTGACACGCGCCAAATTCATGGAAAACGTCCCGATACAACACAGCCAATCCCAGTCACCTCCAACGCTAACCGCCTCACTCGCTGTTGAACGGAACAATGGGAAATGCGTGTCCACGTGTCCAATGGTTGGCCCCATCTCGACAAGACCTCTACCTCGCCCTGGGTACTGCCCAATGTGCTCCCAGAAGAAGCCCAATATGAGAACAGTCGCTCACACCCGCCCACCTTTAGAACGTACATTGCAGGGGTTCCAAGCCAGGGCAGCCGAAGACGCATGAACACAGTCACCTGCAAAGGTATATTGCGCAAGTAGCATACTGGTATTGCAGCTGTCACGAACGACAGGTAGGCTCAAAAGCACCTGGTCGAAAGGCCAGCGGCCTCTTTGAATTTTCGTATTCAAACGGTCCGAAATGCTCAGTCGAAACTGCGCCGAGGCACTACATCCCTGTACATCTTGCTCAGCTCCAAGACGCTCCGACGGACACTGCGCCTGAACCGGTCCTGGTTCCAGATGACCCTGCGCCTGAGGCTGACTACACCAGAAGCACGCATCTCGTGGGAAAACCCTACGCAACCGCTGCCCACTGCTGACCTACTGTTCACGACACGTCCCCACTATCGCGCATATCTCAGCAGAGTCTCGACGGTGCCTGTCCGAGGAATACATGGTGACTATGAACGACGCGACTCAAGCTTGTCATGCTGAGGACCCCCGTGCCACGCAGGCGTTCCTGAAACTATTCCTTTTCCTAAAGGTTATGTTAACAAACGTTTCGTGCCTCAACTCCTGCCCCACGAAAAGGCACCTGTATTCCGTCTGAGAAAAAGAAGGAGAGGTTTAGACTTATTGAATGCAGGATAGTACCAGACCCTATAGGAGCAAGCGGTTCGACAGTCAACTGCCTGCAATGCGTCAGCATTGCCTTATCCTCAACAAAACAGGCCAATATCAGGCGATCGATAAATTGGCCGAGGACGGTACGAATGGAAAGGCGGCATAGGCATTACCGTCACTAAGGGTACTACCGGCTACTCCCGGCGTCGTCGAAACAATGCTCCAAAGGCACCCAAAACAACCCCCGGAAACCGAGACGGCGGCCAACACCGCACCCAGCGGCGCCTCCAACCTTCGGCAGATTACCGCAGAGGAAGTTCTTGGACCCATCAGGCGCTTCAAACCGGGCTCCTACCCAGGCGGTTCGGGTCTTCGGCCATGCCACCTTGGCAGAAGTAGTACGAGTCCCATCATCTTCGGGTAATTCTGGCTTCTTGGCAGCGCTCACACAAGTGGTAAAGATCCCGGCAACAGGAAAAGCCCCAGTCACACCATCCCCGTGGATCGCCAGAGCCCCCCTTATCCTATTGGCTAAAAAGGATAACACGCCAAAGCCGATTGCTGTGGTGAAACTCTCCGTCGAGTGACTGGACGCTGCCTCATGAAGAGAGTCTCTTCGAAGGCCGCCCAGTACCTCAAACCCCTGCAAGTAAGGATCTCTACCTGGTCAGGGGCGGACACAGTTGTACATGGCATTAGAAGAGTGGTTGACGAGTACGGCAGTAGTTCAGATTATGGAATGCTGGCCGTAGACCTGAAGAATGCGTTTAATCTATGCAGCCGCTCCGCATTCCTCCAGGCGGTTGGCCACACTCTACCGGAACTCCTGCCTTTGGTCTCCTACTGTTACGCAAACGAGTCCACGTTTCTGTGGATCGGGGGACACATCATCCGGAGTGTCTGCGGGACGCAACAAGGAGAAACCTTCGGGGACTCCTATTCGAACTGGCGTTGCATCCTATCGTCCTCAAAATACAGGAACTCCTTAGCTCCCAGGACGAAGAAGACGGGACAGTGGCCAAGTTACTGCTTCAGCTCTAGTACCGCGACGATGGGTACATTATTGCGCGCCACGACCAACTCGCTGCAGGCCGCATTGGACGTTGCAGTGGCCGCAGCGTGCCTTTGCATGAATATCCCGCGAACCTTACCGTATGGTTCCATGGCCCTGACTGCAACGCTTCTTGCCGCTTGGGTTATGATGGCGAATGCGTTTAGATGCCAACCGCCAAGAGTGGATATGGGCACGGGGACGAGATTGTCTCGAGAGGAAGAAGCAATGAAGGGTTGGTTCCTTCTGTGCTTCGCCGCTCGGGCTGCGTTAAGGGAGGTCAACGGGTCGAGCGTGTTGACTCTCCTGTTCGGTGGCGCGAGAGGATTGATAAAGGTGATGTCGAAGAAGTCAGTCCCTCCGCGGCTTTCCACTGATGCGCACTGAGCGCAATCTTTCAAGTCTCGAAATTTATTTATCATTTGAACCGCGTACCGTACCGCGGTTCTTTCACGGCAGTAGAGTGATCAATAGTTGTGCGTTGCGCTATAGATAATTTCTCAAAAACCTCCAGGTGATTCCCCGGGTACACTCAGGCGCTCGTCAATCCACATGCCGAATGTCGAAGCTCATCATTGAGCTCTCTACGGTAGAATGGAAAGTGGGCATCTACATCGCCGCCCGTGTAATGCAGACATTAGCAAAGGAAATGTCTTAGCTGACACGGCTTTGTCGACAGAGGTGGTATGGGGATGACTGCACCCTCTTAAGTATACACCCATCGCAAAGGCAGTCGTTATCCTTTGCGGCAGAAGACCCGATCATGGCTTGTATTTGAATCCGGTGAAAGCGCGTCTGTTCCGGCCGCGCGAGCCTAGCAACCGGACATCGCCAATATTGCACCGGTTCCCAGGCGAAAAGCTTTCCACCGAAGGCTTTGACCTCCTCGGCGCCCCGATTGGGTCGCCCCAACTCGTAAAGAATTTTTCAACAAGAAAATTAGCGTAAGCACTCGTTACCAATAGACGGTATCGGAGACGGTCCTATCGGAGGCGCTCCCATGCGGTTCATCATTCACGGGTGTGTGCTTCTGCTTGAAAGCTTGAACATATGGTAAAGCTAACTCCGTCGTTTACGAATAGTGCCATTGCACTGAGATTCGAAGGAGAGCGGTTGGAATTTTACTCGCGCTCCAACAATGGGGGGAACACAGGGGTTCATTCTCTGCTGACCATGTCTTTTAAATATTACACTTCCCCCCCTTTACTAGCTAGTGTATAGTTGTGTGCATATACGTGAAAGAATGTGATGATGACCGGTGCAGTTTGACAGCAAGGGTCCCTAACTCTTCGTCACGACGGACACGGCTTGTTACCTGTGGAGATGCTGAGTTTCGCACCATATGCGGCGAGCATAGTTGACGCCGAGCAACTATGAAGACCTGAGGAGCTCGATGTGTCTGACCACCGTGCCCATAGATACGCGGGAGCGGATGGACACCTCCTGGAGTTTGTCCGACGGCTCCGTCCCTCGCCACCGGATATGGCGCGTCTTGCACCCAAGCCCAATAATTCACGCAACTTCCTATATCGAGCTTGCTGCGAGTCTGCCAAAAGGTTCTACCACAATTATGATGAATAGTTGAGGTCTCTCAACCCCGCAACGTACTCGAAAGCTGGTATTCGGCGGGGGATCCGCCTTCAAGCATACTTGGAGACGCCTGCAGAGGCATTCCTCACCGCGCGTCTGTCTGTGGTCAGCCGAAAGTGCAGCAAGATGTGGAGAGTAGTGTTGCAATGTCGCTATCTGAGGGTTCCCATGTTTGATGACACTTCACCGCTGCGGTATGCGAGTCTCACCTGACCATTAATCATTTTGGGAGATCACGCGGCAGACCTACGTAACAAAGGTCTTAGATGGACCAATCGGTACACAGCAGTAATGAAAGTATTTGGCGCAGACCTGTTCAAGGCAACGGGAGTCGGCTTTCAATAAGAGTTGAAGTACCTACCACCTAGACTTCACGCGCGACCCGCGGATATTCTGTCATACCCGCGGTCTTCGACAGCGAAAACGCTCTGCCTCTTTCCCAGAGGCGTACGACGTCACCGTGTCGTCGCCATTCCGGGAGAGCTATACGTCAACGGGAGAACGAGAATCGCGAGCTATTACCATCGCAGCAGAAAAGCGGAAGAAGGGGGACCTGGCCACGAATGCCATCCATTCCTGACGAGGCATTGCCGGGACGATTAAGGTTAGAATGGAGTTATAGCGCCACTAGCTTTCGACTCGTTAGGATCATCCTCTGAGACAACATCCAGGTTCATTGAGAAATACGCACACCTGTCGCTTTTCGCAGCGGATGCTCGACGGGAGGAGTGGAGAATCGCCTGTGTCAGAAGCTTAGTTACGCCATTTCGTCAACGTGTGCGCCGTTTGTAACACGTCGTGCCCCGCTACACTTAGAGTTTAGCCAGTCTTTTCAAACTTGATGTTTTGACTGACATTGGAGCGGTGCAAATTCATATTCATCAGTGATAGAGCACAATGTTACACCCTTGCGTGGTTGGCGCACCATACCATGCCGTTGACCGTCATACCAGGGGGGGCTGAATTGGCAGCTTACCTCTATATTTACTGCATTTGATACAAGTCTCGCCCCTCCTGGGCTCACCATTAGGCCTGGACTCAGACAACATAGTTTACAGAAGTGAAAGTACCGCGTAGTCATCCGTCCGCTGTAACGCCG
Source organism: Kappaphycus alvarezii (assembly GCA_002205965.3). Lineage (NCBI taxonomy): Eukaryota > Rhodophyta > Florideophyceae > Gigartinales > Solieriaceae > Kappaphycus > Kappaphycus alvarezii. The sequence continues at coordinate 56,523 of NADL03000519.1, read as the reverse complement.
ACGCGCTCGCCCCTGCACCCTCTCGCTTCTCCAATCCTCAAACCTTGCCACAACCTTTAGCACCCTTTCAAACGCGTCGATCGCAGTCGCATATGGCACTACGGTCGAGAGTCAGATCTTACGACAATCCGGCAGCGTTGAATGTGGCCATCAAAGCGGCGTGTCTTTAATAGACGAAGGCCATTACCGTACAGTATTTGTCTTAGGCTCAGCTGGCTATCGATCATGCCAGCATCGTGATCTGGGAGAACAAATCGAGGTGGCACTCTCCGAGCTTGGAGATGGGAACGAGGACGAGCTTGTTCCTACCAGGTATTCCGGCTATAAACCGCTGGTATTTTCGTAGCTTACAAGCGTGGGCTGCCTTCAAGCTCGTGAGGGGGGTTGAACGTTCTCATTCTGAGGTGAAAAAGGGCCAGCGGGTTCACGAAGACACCATCAAAGTAATCGGTGCCGCTGTTGGCGCCTGTTCCCCTGATATCTGGCTTCTTTTTGTGTTCCCCGTATGACCGCGGTTCGACGTCGGGATGCCTTGCGCCAAGGCTAAGATCGTTACCCAGAATGGTGATGCGGTCATCGTGGCATTCGATCTGTTGGGAGTCCTGTCTACAGTAGATGAGATGGTCGCCATGGAAGTCCAAAGTTTTCGGCCAAATGCAAAGGGGAGGGTCTCGGCTAGCTGCTGGAGCCTCCTGCCCCATTCCGGACGTTTCCATGTCACTCTCAAGTCTTCTCGACCTGATACTTCTTTTGCCCTTCACCATGGCCTCTACACTTATTTATTAATCAACCGAGGAGTAAAAACGCCATCACAGACGCTAGTGCGTAATGTAAACAGGCACTTCAGTTTGGGTAGACCATACTTGTTTCGCGTACTAGCCACCCTTCACCATGCGGCATGAACCGGTCCTAGATTTTCCTCCAGAACTGAAAACCTCTCATGTACCGAGACTTGATGCGATGCAACCACAGAGACAGACAAGGAAACTGATGTTTGGTCCATCTGAGAAACTATACATCTAATCCTGAGCTGTACAAAATACCCTGTCAACAGCCGTATAAATGCACACTCGCTACATGTAGTGACATGCCGGCCCACGGCCGCGATCAGCGCATAACCTGACACCAACCGTCTCATAGTCAAGTTTGCCAGGGTACTGGCACAACGCAAAAGTTCATTTTCTAGATCCATTTGTTTCATTGCGAGGACTGAAGCTCAGGTAGTTTTAATTACCAAGGGATGATCAAAGGGACCTTGCTCAATGGGCTGAAATGAAGCGTGCAAGTCGAGCGGCGCGTAGGCAGAGAGCAGAGTAGGTCAGTTGGCAGAGGGAATATTTTGGAGATGTGGAGTCAATTGCGTGCGGTTGACACGCCAACAAGGCTCTGAGACTTCGCCGTGGGGATTTTCCAAACGGTTTGTGATGATGCGTTGCTCGAAATCAGCGTCGATGGGAAGGACGTCAAGGTTGGAGCGGGAAACTAGTTTTGGCGGATTTGATGCAGTCCAATCAACGAAGAGTTCGAGGGGATTTGGCGGTACCGAGGGATAACGTTGGATAACGGCGCCGAGTTCCAGATGTGTTGCGGTGGGGGGTTCAATGACAGCTGCAAGCGTCCAGTTTTTGGTGGGAGATGTGCGGTAGAGAATGAGATCGCCCTCCAAAATTGGATCTGCTGAGCAGCATAGTGTGGGGTGCCGATGCCGGAGGCCTGATTGGATTGGGAGGGTAATTGTTCGCGGGGGAATGAATGTGGTTTGGAAGAGCATTGGTGGTTGGGAGCTGTGAGTTAAAATATGGTTAACGATAAGCGGGATTGCTTGTGGAATTTCCAGACAGGTGAAGATTCTCACGCATGCTTACTGAATAAAACCTATCTCTGTACAGGGGTTGCGTCAAAATGTACGCTGTCTTCACCTTTCAGGAGTAGGGCTTAGAAGGCTGCTTTCGAGAACGTATTTTGCAATCTGCTTTGGGCTTTCCAGTTTTCGCCAGGGATTAACTTTTCGGCCATGTTGTATCGATGAGCAGTTGGGAATCAAGATCCAATCAAGGAACAACTACCGAGAAGGATGAGTACGGGCACAGGGCAATGGTTGGTGCGTGTTGAAAAGGGAGGTGGGTATGCGAAGGTACAGGGGCTGTAATCATTTGCGGGTAAAGCGGGAGAGATAGGCGCGGTCGAGGGACCAGAATGGAGGCTGCCATAGAAAAGGAGATTTTGCGCGGGCAAAGAAGCGAATGATTTTGCACAAAGTGACTGAGATGGAAGCGTTCAGCGCTCAGGCTGGGGAGTAGTCAGTACGGAGGGGACGTTAGGTACGGGCAGCGGAGCTGGGATGTATTCGTGCAGAGTGGGATGGGTTGGTCAGAACAAAAAAAAGCGAGCCAGAGTAATGATACGGGGATTGTGATGGGTCCTGGCGAAAGGATAAGCTAATGTTGGGAATGGCCGAGAGAATGGAGGATGTGTTTGTGAACGTTCATTTCAAGAAGTAGGGTCTAGTCGCTGTGCTAAGTGACACGATGATGCACATCTCTGCACGTGGAATGATTGCAAGCCTTGGTCACGACGTTGAATGCGAACGAGTAGGCTAGTAATACCACAGCACCACCCAGCGCAGCTAAATGTCGGTTTATGTGCGTGCAGTTTAGCTATCCGATATTGGCGTGCCGACTGGAACGCAATTCGTTTATCTTGTTTCATAGCAACACCTTTGGGCACGCTCAGAGGGACATAGAAGCTATCGAACGTTTAAGCAACAATTGCTTAGGGTACAGAATGAGATCGACCCTTCCGAGCACTCAGAGAACTCCGCGCAAGAGTCGCCGAAATGCCCGGAGGTTGTTATCACAGGCAAGTTACGCTGCATTGGAAGACGTCCTGGCAGGACATTAGATCGAGTAGGGGACATAAGGATGTAAAACCGCGATATGAAAGGCTGAAAACTTACAGGGTGGATGAGAAAGAGGAGGGAGTGACAGTTGGACGAGGATGTTCCTTGAGCGGTGATGTATCAGATGGGATTGCGGACGTGGGACACAGGGAACAGTTGTACGGAGGGGAAGGCAGCAACACCAGGGCCGAAGAGAGAGTTAAAGCGAGGCCGGTGTCGGAGGGGCTCGGCATAGCGATAATCGGATCTAGGTGGCAGTCCCATTCGTCGTCCTTCAGAAAGTCGGGACATCAGGACCTGCAGCGCCGGAAATAAAAAGTTGTCAACGATTTGAGGATGACGGGCAACGGGTGGAGGATCATAGGGGCTCAGGGTTGAATAGCGCAACGGGAAGCCAGAGGCCGGGACTATCAAGGAGGCCACGCAATACACTATTGATGACACGACACATGCCCTGCCACGGGAGCTGCTGACAGAAAAGTTGCACGGGTCCCCGAGTCGGTGTCTGCGACAGCTGAATAGGGCTAGGTACTTTAAAGTCTTGTACTGAGAACGGAATCGCTTTGAAACTACACGCCCCCGCGAGAGGAGCGAGGCGGAATTGAGGGTGTCTGCTTATGGGAGATGCGCTAGATAGTAAACGTGTCGGCATCGAGGCGGGGGATGACAAGGGTTCGACAGGAGCGAGAGATTGGTTTGATGCGGTCGACAGGCCTCGAAGCGACTCTGATTGAAAGATGATGACGTGCGCAATTGTAGACCATGCTGATGTTCAATGCGGTGCTTTGCGGTGTGAGAGCGATTGAGGAGGCATGCGAGTTAAAACACCGAGTTGTAACCTGGCACAAGGCGCCTGGCGTGTTGACGGCCGATGAGCACAAGGTGTGGTCGGTGGCGCTGAGGCCGGATTTGTGGTAGTGCGCTGGTAGCTGGAATTGGTTTCCAAACAGTGAGCAATGCGACGTGCAGATGTGATGTATGGGCGTTGTAGGGAGAGGTGAGACTGAAAGGATGTGCGGATGTTGGAGAATGGTCGGGCGAGAGGTCTGTGCGGTTGTAGTAATAAAGATGGAGCGGGATGGTGGTTGACGTTGGGATTGGTAACTTTGCTACGTTGTGCTGGCGGTGCGGTAGGTAATCAGGGTGTATGCTGAGGAGCGTGGGCATAGGAAAGTAAGCGCTGGTGTTTTCAGCCGTGCGTTTTACCTAGCACGACGGCGACACGGCTCAGTGGAGTGTCCCTAAAGGTTTGGCTGAAATGTGCATTTGCGGGGATGGTAGAATGTGGGTGTCGGCGGGTCTCTGAACCTGAAACATGTTTTGGGAAAGTTGGCAGGTTGAGTGATTGGCGGACGCTGCAGCGGGAAGACGAGGGCGTATGTATGGTGGGGATGTTATTGCGACGCAGTCATTTAGTCTCTGAATGTTCGATGGCGAAAGCGAATGGGACGAATGACGGGAATAATAATTCCCGATACTGTGCCCTTAATAGAAGGAATGCTTGAGGTGGGCGGCTGTTTGCGGCTGAAGAAAAGTTGTCAATGGCGTCGCAATTGCCCGTGAGTTTGCAGCAGGGCGTCGAACATACGTAGTTGTAGGTAGAAAGGGCTTCCGCTTGGCAAACCGAGCAAGCTTGTTTCCTTTTTAGTTTTGTAATCTCAAGGCAGTGTTTCGGCTACCGAGCCATAGGCATACTGTACACTAGGTGCGAATCGTCCCGTCTTTCGAGGGACTGGCGTTGAGTTTCAGTCTCCTCGAAATGGATTGACAGAAACAGTTTTGAGCAAGCATATCGCCTTTTTGGAATCAACTGTGCGCACAATACTGTACTGTACCGTACAGTACAGTACCTCTCCCGTACATTGCGTATTCCGATCATTCCATTTAGAATCGGATGTGCCACGTCGGCCACGTGTCCGACTATTTACCCTCACTACGTTTTGGTAAAAATTTTTGTTCACTGGCGTGCCGAGGTGGAGAGATGGGTGCCTCTCGGTAGCTCAGTTGGTTTACACACAACGTAGAGCATTCGACTGTAGTGAAGAAGACGCCATTATCGAATTGTCCCTAGTTCGATTCTAGGTCGGGAGAACCACTTCTTTTTGCGCAGGGTATGCGGGGACCCTGACATTTTTGTGTAAAACGCGTCGGGGCCCGAAACCCCGTTTTTGGTTTGAGAACAAGTAGTGTGCTGTACAGTACAGTACAGTACGAATGATTCCCTGTACAATACTGTACATGTATTGAACACTTTGTACATAGCGTAGAAGACATTTTTCTGACGAGAAGAGGAAAACCTGCACGACGTAGGAATGAGGAGCGACTATGTACTGACATGGAAACATTACGGGGCCCTGTCGTAGTGGCATCCGTGTCATTCATTTTGTGCTGCGCGGTAACGATTGCTGGTTGCGTGTATTACAGCTGGCTAGCTACGGGGGGGGCTGGCTAGGTGTAGTAGGTAGTAGGATGTTTGCGGCGCCTGGTTTGGTACCATTTGTGATGCAGTAGCAAAGGGAGAAAAAACAGTATGCAATGCAAGGTAGCGCACGTACCGGTAGTGTATGCAGGTATGGTGTAGACGTTTTGGTACAACAAAAGGGAACATTATGGAAGGGGATTGGGGTTGCCGCCGTGTGGCAAGAATGCTACAGTTCTGTGTGTAGACGCTGCTAAGCAATGCAGTTGAAGGGGATGAGTGTGTAGACTATGCAGCATACGGTACAATACTGTGCTGTACAGTTGTAGTGTGGTTGAAGTTTTGAAAAATATGAAATGTAGCGTAGGAGGTCAGTGAGGCTTGAAAGCGTGTGGAATACACATTACAGTAGCCAGTACTGTAATGCGGCCGTGGATGCCATATTGTGTAGTACGGTCTTGTTCCTCGGTATAATGTGCTGTGCAGTCGAAGAAGACTTTAGCTTGGGGACTTGCGTTCAACCTGCGAGTCGCGAGGCCATACTGGATAGGTCCGTACAGTACTGTACAGCACGAGAACGCCGCTCACACCTAGTCTTGGCCTGCGCCTTGTTTGCCTCTCGAAAGATAAATCTCGGTGGAGTACACAACTCTGCAATGACTGCATGCATCATCCTGACAACATAGCCCACTCGTCGGCTTGTATTAGTCAGGAGTTTTAAATAAATGTTCACCACACCACACCATCACCGTTGCATTTTCGGGTTGAACAAACCGTAGGAATGGTCCATTTTCCTACAGTACATTTTCAGTACGTTGAATATATGTGCAGTGCTCGATTCCAATAGGCAAGTATGATATCTCTAAAGACTGAGCTGATGATTGATGTTGATACTATCAACAACAAGAACCGCCGTGTTTATATGCTACAGTACTGTACTGTACATATCTCGCAGCCGACAACATCAGACCATTACTGTACATACTGTACAGTACATTACTGTACATACAGTACAGTACAGTACAGTACTTTTGTTCACCGCGGAAAAGTCAACCCGGAACATAGAAGATGCACGCAGTCCACTGCTTTGTGTCGAAAGGAGACAAGGGGGGAGGGGTGACCTTTTATTCAAATGCACGATGAGGGGACAAGGGGCCAAACAAAGCGTAGCAAGCATGCTACCACTTGTTGCCCACCATCCACAGCAACTTGACTGCCCCGGAGCGGTACAATGCTCAACATACCATAATTTGCACCCTCATACATCAACAAAGTCAAGCAGTGTTTGGTAACTGCTACCGTACTGTACAATCAACCATTGCTTGCCCAAGGGGTGAACAGGAGGCAATGTTTTGGCCTGTTGGGCTTGCAGATGCACAAATCGGGGTTTGAGATGGCTCGTATTCATGTTGATTGGGGAATTCACGGCGATCCCTCTATCACGTCCGATTGAATCAACTAAATGTATTTATACAGACTGGGAAGGAATGCTATGACCTCTTCAGCACGAGATACTGTCTACTGTATTTCAGGTTTGTGCGCTTTTGCAAGCGACACAGGCAGCCGCTCTAATTGGCGTTTGTGTATCATATGTGTATCTGCGAAACTCAAGTCGACAACTTGCACTAATCGAGTAAAATAAACGGCAAAACCCGTTTGTAAACAAACATTGGGTGCAACAATTGGCTCGTCTACTCAATGAGTGCATGAGGAGGGCCTGGTCGGAATGCCGTCCGACAATGGACGACTGAGTCAACGTTGATTGCGCCTGGATACTCGCCCTTGTCGCGATGGCATAAGCACCATGCCCCATTGGTGCATCTGTAGATGACTACTCCTAATGCACACAAGTGTAACACATCTCCGCACCGCAGATCCCGCACAATCTGCAGTGCAAAAGCGATTGAAAAACGCAAAGGCAAAGCGAGATTTGCAAGCGTTAAAACCACAGTACAGGTACCGTTATACTTGCAACTCATCGGGCCACACTTTGCCATTGCACGAGGTTCTACCCCGGGGCACTGTCTGCATCAACACCTCATCATACAAACACAAGAAACGTTTAGCACAACACTCAACACAAGAAATGAGGAAAGATCCAACCCGCGTGGAAACGTGAGTGGCTTGGAACAAAGACGCACGGGCACCTGTGCCGCGACTTGTCCTTTGGTTTTGCAACGAGATGCGACGGTTCCGAAACACGGGGGTGCTGAAACGTTCGTAGGACGTGCTGATCCGCGGCTGGCAAGCGGTTGCACCGTCTCTCTGACATGTCCGAATCAAGCGCATGACGGGGTAGGCGGTGATGGAAACGAGCGAGCAATCGTACTGCAACGAGTTTTCCTCTTGTCTTGACGGCGAGGCCGGCCTCACGATGCATGCAAGGCTAACCAGTGTAGTGGAGTGTGGCCCAATCCGTTACCCCGGTGGAACGTGCGCACAAACCACCCAAGACACACTAATGTACAGTACTGTACGGACGACAATTTATCGCACCCATCACAGGCACAATAACAATATGCAAAGGCACTGTAGTATGCGCCGTGCGACGATTCCAAAAGCGCGACGATGACCGGCCTGCGATTCAATCCCTTCCACTTGTAACCATACTCCCACCGCTCCAATCGCTCGCCTCAATCTCAAGCTCAAGCTGCCCATGCACAGTACCCCTCCTCTCCACCTCGACACAAACTACTCACCCACGCCGCCACGCCGCCACGAGAAACAAAAAACCTCATCTCGGCATTCACAATCGCCGCACAGGCTGAAATTTACTCACATCCAATTCCAACGCTATACAACCCGACATACATACACCATAAACCTACCACCATCCACTATACATCCAAAATGCGCTCAACTATTCACAAACACCAAAGCCAAAAACCCAACCAACCCAGTTTACAACGCACCACGATACTCATAACTGGTCATTAGAACATCCATCCTATCCCAGCCAACGACGCCAACATCGGCCCCTTGTCCACACATACAGGCTCATCATCATCATCAATCCAACTGAGGGCATCCCATAAATCCGGGGTACTGACAACCGTATGTTCCTGGTTGACCTTGTGACACGAAATGGGTTGCACGAGGGGTGTAGTCAAAGTGGACATGAGTGAGGTGGGGGGTGGTTTGTTTTGGGGGGGGGATGGGTTGCTTGGAGGGATTGCTAGGTTGCAGGGCGGGGGTGATGGGGGTGGGGGGTGGGGGCTTTCGTTGGGGTGGTTGAGGGGGGGGGGAGCGATGTTTGTTTGGCAAGTGCGTGCGTCATCGCGGCTGATCATTGACGGGCTGTTGATTTGTGTTGGGGTGGGGTGGGGTGGGGTGGGGGTGTTTGTAGAGTGTGGTGTGTTGTGTGCAGTGTGTTGATTTGCAGGGTGGGTGGGGGGGTTGGTGTGGGATGTGGGAGAGTGAGGTGGGGGGAGAGGAGGGGGTGGGTGTTTAAAAAGGGGGAGGTGGGAGGTGTAGGATCGGGGGTGGGGGTAAGGGGGCAGAGGGGTGTTTGAAGGAAACGGATGTTGGGAGAAATGGGGGCGACATGAGAGGGGTTTCAGGGCGCATTTTTGGGTTGTGTGAAATCAGGGGAAGAAAAAGTGGCGGTATTCAAACGGATTTGTAGGGGTTTGCTTGGTGCAGAGCAACTGGTGGAAGGCCACGGCGAGCGGATGACAAGTGCCAAAACAGAAATGGTGTTTGACTGGATTGGGTTTGTTGTGTTTTGGCTGCTTTTGGGCGGGTGTCTCGTGAGATATTCCCCCGATTCAAAACGTTGGACTTGTTGTTTTCTTTTTTTTGGGCCCTTGAGCCGCGCAAAGCGTGGAATATTGTCCCATAAGGCATGTGTCGCCGGAATCACTCGATTCCATCACCTCAAAAAAAAAACAGATAAAAAAGTATTGCATATGATGATTGTGGCCAAAAAGCCAACCACTCATGGTGTGAAAAGTGTACTTTGCATTGCACTTTGGCCATCACCTCCGCCAATCCCCAATCACACCCCACCATTCGTCTTTACTTTGTTTTTCACTTGTCATACCATTTGGCCATTGCATATGCAGATATCTTTTTCTTCCTTGTTTTTTGTATCAACCAATTGAATTGGCGCCCTTGCCGCTCATGCGGATTCCAACTCTGCAATGTGTATTTTTTGTTGTAATGTCATACGCCTCATCTGTGCTGTCTTGCCGATTCACAATGAATTAAATTTCAGTGCTTGTAATTGTATTTATCTATCAATTGAATTCCGATCCGAGTTACACAAGTACGGCAGTGTACAGTACGTGGTGGTGCATGTCGACTTTGCTGAATCCATCGAGCCAGTTGCAACGTTGTAACGGTACAGTACTGTACTGTACAGTCTTTGACTCCTTACGCCCAAGTGGCACTAGACTAGTGGAACCAAGTGCTTGGAATTCTTGTCACAAATTTCCGGCTGTTCAAGGCCAAACGCCGGCTGCAAAGCTGCTGGCTGGTGCCAGCACCACAACCACCCTCATGCCAGCTATTGTCTCAACACCCAAGTCACAGCGACTCGAGTCCCGAAAAAAACATTGACGCAGATTTGCACACCACTTTTCCAACCAATCCAATCGTTGGCACCTGCCTTGCCCTCCACCATCCTCCAATTCTTGCCCAATCCTCCTTTACAAACAATTCCTAAACTTTAAACCTACTACGCAAAACACCTTACGGTCGCCCTCCCCCTCCGCAAACACATCACGGTTAGTCACACGTTACGTTACCAAGTTACTGCCTCATCCTCAAGTTAGTCACCTGTCAGCTCGTCGACAAATCATTTGTTAAAACAAACTTCATGTCCTCTCTGTATCACCCCTCCCCACCTGTGTACTTTCGTACGACCAGCACCTCATATCTCTACCACTACCTCTTGTTCCTACCTCAGCCACACGTACCCCCAACCTCACAACTCCCTGTCTGTGCCACCTCTCCCGTCCCATCCATCTCCTCCAACCCCCCATCAAACGAATATCTTTCCAATCCCCTCCCTCCGTGCCTCGCTCCAATCCCTCCTCCCTAGCCTCCCGTTCCCCATACACTTCCCCCTCCTCCCGCATTCGCTCTCTCATAATGTCAGTCAAATGCACCGGCCGCAAAGCAACTCTCAGCAACATCAATACAACACCTAGAATCACAACCACCACTGCAAAAGACACCACACCCGCAAACCTTCCATCCTCCTCCACCAATCCTTCAACCCCATCCTCCTCAACTTGATCCCCAAACCTCACATACATTCCTCGTCCCTCAACTTCCTCTATCATTCCCGTCGTTACCAACACTCTTACCGCCGAGTGTACCGCCCGGAATGGTGCATATAATCGCAACCCAATCACACTTTCCAGCCCTTCCACCTCCTCCCCGATATCCCCCTCGGCTCCCCTCCAAAACATCACCCGCTCCCTCACCCGCCGCACCTTCAATACGCTCATCTCCTCCGCAAACTCCTCACAGCTTCGTCCTCTTCCCAGCTCCCTGCTTCGATTACAGACATACTCCAGTCCTACCAATCCAAACACTCGATGCAGGTATCCCGCTTGCGTCATATTCTCATCATCCCTACTCTCAAACAAAATGTGTCTTCCAGCCATTCCATCCCCTTCGCTCCCCATAAACCCCCTCACCGTCACATTGTAACTTCCCTCCCCAAACCAGATCCGGTGGTCCGACCCCGCCCGGTGCCAAAACGTCCGCACCCTCACCGCCCTCACCTCATCCTCCGCTCCATCCAGCACCCGAACAAACTTGTACCCCCACACAACCCGTCAGCAAAAACAACCGTCTCGTCTCCGCCTGTTCCGCCAGCCCCGACACGCACCCGAAATTCTCCGTCTCCCTTCTCAACACCCGCGCAAAATCCCTATTCAGCCCAATCGGCTGCACCCCCTTCACATTAAATCCATGCTTCGATGACCTCACCCTCTTCGGTTGCGTCAGCAATACCGACACCACATCCGCCACAAATAACATCACAGATATCCCAACCGTCAGTACATTCGCCCATATCCGCCGTCTTTGCGTCTCCGCTACTGGAACCCGCATTCGGAAACGCGCCGTGTCATCCAGTAGACACGCCGCCCGTAATGAAGCTGTGGATATTCGCGACCCCCTTCGACGCATCAGAATCACCATCACCAACTCGGACAAAATGACAATTAAAAACACAGACAGCATGGCCAGTAGGAATTCTTCGTACATGCCGTACTGACGTTGAAATACATTCGTTAGATGAATTCGTTTCGCAATGTATGAACTGTGGCCTAGCACGAGACGTCCTGGTTCGTTGGGATCCGAGATGTTGAGAAAATTATGCGGCCGATACGGCAGCGCAATGCCTTCGAGTACTACTTCTCCACTACTTGTGTTGTAGGACATCGGCAACAGGATGCGACGGCAGTGTGAATCGATCTACAGTGTCACCGTGGGAAAGGGTACTCGCAAGCAAGTGTGTTCGTTTGGTGCAGTGCTGTTGTGGGAAATGAGCCCTGCTTTCGGCCGTGCCCTTTCTGCCACGGAAGAGGACGGGATGGAACGTTGAACAGCGATTGAGTCCATTAGATTCTTGCCATGGGATGTGCACCCGCGTGCAATGCATTGATTGTGGTGAGTCGCTTCTACAGCGTGATGTGTCCGTGCAAGTCAAGCTTGACAACAGCTGCATAAAATGTCTTTACAGCTCGATGGGGAGAAAAATGTTGACTCTGCGAATGCATCACTTGGACAGTACACTGGTGACTGATGCCATAGGACACCCTCCTAATGAACTGGTTCACCCCCATGCGTACAGCAAATTTAAAAAATAATCTGCCCAAACGGCAGAACGCATAAAAGAAGGGCAAAACATATGAACTGTTTATACAATGCATCTTTTTTGAACTTTTATTTATAAAAATGTACTTTCGGGGGTGATTGTTGTCATAGGACACCAAACTTTCCCGCTTTATCAAATCTCTTGTTGGGATTAAACATAGCATATTTCCCGCTAAACCTCATCCGGCGACCACCCTCCTTAAACTCCACAGCAAAAACAATGCCGAGAGGTAGTCAACTCAACGAATCCGAGCGTTCTCAGGTATCCGCTCTCAAACAGGCAGGTCACTCCCTTTCTGCAATTTCAAAACAGCTTCATCGTTCGCGAAATGTCATTCGATCCTTCCTTGCCAATCCCTCAGCCTATGCGACCAGAAACAAGCGAACAAACCGACGAAAAATCACTCTCCGAGATGAGCGTAGGCTGTTGCGAGCAGCATCAAATTCAACCAAAAGCGCTACAGTCCTCTGCAGCGAGCTTCAGTTGCCCATTTCTACCAACCGCACCCGCGCATATCTTACCTGCAGCGCTAATTTGCGTTATAAACGCGTCAAATGTCGGCCGCCTTTGAATAAGAGTCATCGAGAAGCTCGTGTCGAGTGGGCAAGAAGGCACGCAATGAAAGGGTATGGCTGGTAGGGACGCGTGGTGTTTAGTGACGAGAAGAGGTTTAATTGTGATGGCCCGGATGGTTTAAGGAGTTACTGGCATGATCTCAGGAAAAAGGAGTTAGTGGTTTCTAAGCATCAACACGGTGGTAACGGAATCATGGTTTGGGCAGCGTTTTGCGGTTTTGGTAGGACTAAATTAGTTCAAGTAAGGCGTCGCCTAAATGGACAGGAGTATGTGAAGATGTTAGAGAAGGAGCTACTTCCGTGGGCAGATGACAATTTGCCAGTTGATTGGGTCTACCAGCAGGATAATGCACCTGCACATGCTTCCTTGGTCGCAAAAGACTGGTTTAAATCTCAAGGAATCAGGGTTATGAAGTGGCCCGCGAGGTCCCCAGACCTCAATCCTATAGAGAATTTATGGGGTTTACTGGCTCGGGCAGTCTACGCTAATAACCGCCAGTTTAACTCTACCTCTGAATTAATGGACTGTATCAACGACGGTTGGAGCTCAATCGATGAAACAACCACCCAGAGACTCATTGCATCTATGCATAAGCGTTGCTTAGATGTCATTTCTGTGCAGGGAGGGGTTATTGGTTATTAGTTTTATGTCAGATGCTTTTTGCCCTAGTAAAACCGCTAAGTGTCCTATGGCAACAATCAGTCTCAAAAATACATTCTTGGGTTTAATTTCTGGGAATGTCTGTTTCGTATAAAAGAATTCTCCAATTTACTCTTTGTTTTATACGTTCTCTCGATTGGGCAGATTTTTTTTTAATTTTACTGCACATATATGGCCTAAATTGCTTAATGGGGGGGTTGTCCTATGGCATCAGTCACCAGTGTACTGTACTGTGAATTTAAAACAATAGAGAAACACATAACACTTTATCAAAGCAAATAGCTAACAGCAACAGGGATAACTAAATAAGTACGCATTACAGCAAACAGGGATAACTTATGCAGCTTACTTGCTCCAGTAGTTGGGATTGATTTGAACCTTCGTGTTGAACGTTTGCTCGAGACAGAACTGGTGAAGGCAGGGTTAAAAATGCTTGATCACTCGAATCTCCGGATGCTGCTGTACAGCGGCTATGGGCGCAGGGCGCTTCTTCCGGGGATGGTACCCCAAAGGGGTGTAGTGTGACAGCTTCCGTTTGGTTCCAACCTTACTTGTCTTGAGTGCACGTACGCTTCCAGCAATGGCCGGCCTGGGGAGGCACATGTAGGCGAGAGGATATTCCGGCGAGAGGGCAGGTGAGGTGTGGACTGAGAAAAATGACCGGGAGTAATGGAATGGTGGAATTGGATGAGGTGATCGGCGTGTCTCCCCAGACGCTGAGATCCTTGTCCGGTTCCATTCGTTCCATCATGCGTACGCTTGGGTAAACTCTTTAGATTTGGTGTGTTCGCGTCGCAAGAGTTGTAAGGAGAGTAGCGCGGTCATACGCCCGTGACCATTATGCGTGTTGATCCTTTGACCAGAACCAAATCAAACTTCCACCGTTGCTGCGTTTGCGTGACATTTGAATCCATAAAATCATAACATCATAAATCATCATAAATCATAAATCAAGAACAAAAGACGGCTTGTGATTGGGCCATGAAGGATGAGTGGAGGGAGGGAGGCGGGAGAACAAGCGACGACTTGAGGGACCAGAAGTTGTGCCAAAGGTTTCCAAGTTGTCGGTTATATAGGCCTGTCCGACGGGTTCTGATCGCACATCAAGTCCTTGAGCAACGGTAAGCTGCCAACGTGGCCATATCTCGAGTGGCTTACAGTCCGGCGGATGCAAATGCAACCGAGATGCAGACGTGACAGCGTGACTTGCTTCCAGTTGTGGATCACAGCCACGTCGAAGCCCACTTATCATATTCACCCATCATTTTCCAATCATTCCACCGAATTTAAAACAATAGAGAAAACCAAATGTACCAGAGGTACGTGATAACGAGAGTGAGGTCACAGCAAGTGACCGAAGAAGAAGTACGAATCATCACATTGCAACACCCGTGCATCCAAATAAGACTGGCGAAACGTCTGTCCAGCCGACCAGTCACCCCAAATCAAGATACGATATTCTTGAACTCCAATGGCCGCACATTCCGAAGCAGCGCCCATCCTGAGCGAATGAGAGGTCCATGCGACTTGTGGAGGCGGAGAAACTTGAATACGTGTGAGACAGAACTTGAGCCATAATGTCATCGTCCGTGCGCTAGTGGACAAGCGCGTTCCCGGTAGGGCCCAATAGTATTTGCTACCCGAGCGATTGTTGCGGCGAATTGCATCATACCGTTGTACCAAATCAATGACACTTGAGTCGAAGTTGGAATTGCGTGTGTAGGAGAGGGTGTGGGCCACGCGTTGTTGGTTTTTCCGGAGTGCGATGGCGATGTTGATTGCATCCCGAGCAACCGTAATGTTGCGTAGTTGTAATGAGACACCGCTTCTCTCGTTCGAAGAACACGTAGCTGACCAAGACAGCGGAGGCGTTACGAAGAAATTCCAAGTCCGAATCTGCAGCAAGGATTGCAGCAGCGAATATCTTGCGAGCCACCGAGCTGGGCAATGCTCGTCGTTCCATTGTACCTGCAGGATCCGTGGCCAACTTGCGATCACGGTCACTCTGTTGATAGGCATCAATTGCTAGCTGGATAAGAGGTGTAAGCACCAGGGAGCGACCAACCCGTGAGTGAGCTGTTGTGACGGCTGATAGATAGTTACGAACCGATGCCGCGCTAATGTTACCCTCGTTGTATAACCATCCCAGATAGCGGAGAATAGCACTTTCGTTCCCTGATAGTGGATCAATACCATCCTTAGAACAAAATAAATTCCATTTTTTCCATAAGATCTCATTCGAACGCCAAGTGTTTGGCGCCCTAGCCCTATGCATCAATTGCGCAATTACCCTTCCCCCATCCGTTCCACCATACCCAGCCGTAGAAAGAACAGACTGTTGCAGCGTGACAGCTAACGGGAGAGTGGCTGCTTCTTCTGCGAGATTTTCCAGACGGCGATTTTCCACGGAGGCGAAGGCATGGCTTCCGGAGCCCAGATCGGGGGCAGGTAGAGGTTGTCTGCGTCGAAAATGTGCGGTCGAGCAAAGCGGCGCAATTGCGTGTACCATTGCTGTGCGGGCCAATGCGGGGTGACCAGTATTCCCCGGGCTAGTTCCTGACAGATTTTCGCGACCACCAGCGGTATCAGTTTGAGCGGCGGGTTCCAAAAGTTGATGTCCGAGCGCCAATCTTGTTTCAAAGCGTCTATTCCTAGGGAGCCAGGACACGCGAATTCGCTGTTGAAACGAGGGCATACCTTGTTCTGATTGTCCGCGAAGCGATCCACTGTAGGCGGGAAGTTCTGGAGGAGCGGCCGAATGGTGGTCGTATTGATTCTCCAGTCGTCCAACGTGTGCAATCTCGAGAGGCGGTCTGCGAAGCGATTGACCGCCGATGGTAAGTAGCGTGACTCGATCGAGATTCCTAAACGAGTCAACAAACGGTGTAACACTCGGAGTTCTTGCATCAACGGCCGAGATTTCGTAGTCATTGCGTTCAGAATGGACACCACGGCTTGGTTGTCCTCCCAGATCCGAAGGTGCGTGCCGGAGGCCAGCATCTTGGCGAACGACCGTATGTTGTCCGTTACTGCCCGGAGCTCGAGGAAGGTGATTGGCTTGACTCGGAGAAGGGGATCCCACAGGCCCCGTGCTTCCCAATCTCCCTGGACCCCTGGACGGAGGTCCGAACCCAGTGTTCCCCCTTGGCCTATTGACGTGGAGGCGTCGGAGTGTAACGCTAGTGTAGGGGATGGGGCTGACATGGGCCTCTCTGGCTTGTGAATGCTCAGATCCCGCCAGTGCTTGAGATCCCGGATTGCGGCGTGTAGTAGTCGAACGCGCTTGCCCGAGTTGGTCGTGTTCTTGAGAGAGTCGTACAGGGAACGAGTGTAGAACCGGGCGAGTGGCATTGCGAGGGAGCATGATATGGCCACTCCGGCGAAGTGGCGTAATAGTTGGACGTCGACTAGCCGGCGGTTCCGTCGGGCCTGGCGTAATAATTGCTGCGAGATGCCCCGCAGTTTTTCCATACGACGTGCTGAGACCCCAAAAACCATCCGAGTTGAGTCCAGGACAAACCCCAGGTGCTCTATGCGTTGCGAGCCCTCCCAATTCCCCTTTTCTTCCTTGCGCAGAAGTCCACACGCCCGTAGAAGGCGATCGATTTGCAGACGGGCTTTTCGGAGTCGTGACCGACGCCTTACTGCGACTAGGAAGTCGTCCATGTACGGGTGGATTCGCAGTCTTAGATGCTGCCGAGCGTACTGGACCATAGGACGCATGAACTTGATAAAGTAGGCTGGAGAGAGCTTCCAACCAAAAGGTAAAGCGATGCATCGAAAATATCGATTGTCCACCTTGAACAGAAACCAATTGCGGATATCCGGGTGCAGTCGAAAGTGATGATATCCTTTTGCGATGTCGAACGAGAACATCCAGTCGTTCTGGTTGAGTTCTAGAGCAAATGCCTCTAGAGTTTCCATCTTGACGGGTATGTCCCGGAACAGGGTGGACTGTCGCGACAAGTTCACGACCAGCCGTTGCTTTTCGCCCGACACTGTCCCAAAGGCATTCGAAATTGGGTAGCCTTGTTCGTGAAGGGCGAGAGCGGTAGCGGCCGGTACCTTTTCGTAAGTACGACGATGTAGGGCATCTTTGATTGCGGTGTCGAAGAATTCCCGGTTTGGAGGGGTCGACCGGAATCTGAGGGAGAACGAATTTCGTGTGGGAAAGGGAAGTAGTGAGGGGGGTTTCGTACACTCCGAAACGAAGCGCACGTAAAAGGAAGTTGGAAGAATGAAGGGTTTTGGACCAGAAAGGAGCTGCGCGCTGAGTGTTGCGCCATAGGACGTGAGTCATACCACAGAGAAAAGACCGCGACGGCGGTCGCTTTACTTGCGATTCAGCTTGTCAGCGGCGGCGGGGTTCCTTTGAGCTCCTCGGTTGTTTTGACGACGACCTCCCAAAGCAGCTTGCTGCTTATTGAATTCCTTGGCGTAGGCTTGGGAGCGGAGCTCGGCAAACTTTTGCTTCGTCGAGCAGTAGAGCTCGGACGAATACGGGAAGTCGTCCTCGCGCAAATACTTCTGAAGCAGGATTGCTTCGGATTTTCCAGATTCGAGGGAGTCGGCGAAGAAGTCGACACGTTCGAAGACACGATTGTAAGAAGCGGAGAGGAAATGATGCAGCACGGAGAAGGCTTCAGTTGCCGCGTCGATGTCTTTGCAACCAGGGCTTCCGTAACTTGATGGGCACAGGCGAGGGCGTTCTCGCAGTTGTCCCCGATATTCCAAAGGACCTAAGCTTCCCACCCGTCCCTCTGGTCGGCAGACTTGATCCTTCCGAAAAGTCCCTCCGGTTCCGGTAGAACCGATTCGCGGGAAACGGTGCGACAGTAGACGGCTTCCCGAACTTGTTGAGCTTACCGGTGGCGGCGTGAGCTCGTCGGGCGGCGAAGGCTTCCCTGACGTGTTCAGTGGTAGGTGGCGGCAGTGAAAACTGCAGTTGCCCCACTTTGAAGGCCTCAGCGGCGGCTGAGGGCTTGACAGGAAGATTTGAGGTAGGCTCTGCGGCACCAGACGGCCCGGCGGCAGCAGCAGCGGAAGCGGCAGCAGCGGCGGGAGCACCAGATCCAGACTCAGGCGTAAGGAGGTTGACGATTTCGGAGAGCTTGCCTTCGATACCGGTAACTTTGTTTTCCAGCGTAAGGAGCCTGGAAGCGTCGGATTGTGCAGAAGAGGAAGAGTTGGCATGCGAAATTGCGGGAGAATGTTGTGTTGTGTGTGAAGGTCGGCCTAGACGGTGATTCGTCCGGAGCTGGTTCGAGGGATGAGAACAAGCGACGACTTGAGGGACCAGAAGTTGTGCCAAAGGTTTCCAAGTTGTCGGTTATATAGACCTGTCCGACGGGTTCTGATCGCACATCAAGTCCTTGAGCAACGGTAAGCTGCCAACGTGGCCATATCTCGAGTGGCTTACAGTCCTGCGGATGCAAATGCAACCGAGATGCAGACGTGACAGCGTGACTTGCTTCCAGTTGTGGATCACAGCCACGTCGAAGCCCACTTATCATATTCACCCATCATTTTCCAATCATTCCACCAAAACGCCTCTTACAGTCAAGGTGAATTAAAATATGCATCCGACAAGTCTTTCGCAACTACACTGCCAACAAAAACTATAAGACTGTGGGAAAATTCCCCACGTATTCATGAGAGAGAGAGGAATCTTTATTGAAGGAGGAAAGGGGTCACTCGGGAGTGGGCAGGGCTGAATTCGTATTCATGACGAACCAACCCAAATGAAAAAATAATCTGGTCTTGGTCATTCGTGTAGAAGTACTTCCCATTTAACAAAGGCTCATTAGGATTCCTTGATTTCAAAAATAATATTCCCCCAAAAGGCTCCTTCAGACCCCGAAAAGTACAAGAACAAAACACTTACACGCCACTCTTTCCATAACTCCGCATGTCTGCAGTTTGGTCTCTCGGCAGCGAGCCCTGGCTGACCTTGATCAACATTTGTCAACTAAAAAGCAGCTCTTGACAATATCTCACTGTCTCCGACCTACAACACACTTCAAAGAACAAATAGAGACCTTGAACTCCTAGAATCTGAGCCAAAAAGCCATCCACAAAAAGATCGAACAGTCCAAAATATCCATGCAGAACTATATGGCATCGGAGAGAAGAAAACTCTGAAGAACAGAGCAATAAAAATTTCGAAACTTTATTCATAGAGGCACTGAAGGGATAATTTCAGCCTCTGCTCTCAAGAGAACCCCCTTTTGACTATAAAGGAACGAAAAAGCCGTCGTATTCTGAATAAAAGTGGTGCATTCGAGTATCGTCGTCTGAACAAGGCTCAAAGCTCACAAAAACGTCACATGCAATACGCCTCTTCTTTCCTCCTTAGGGAGAATTTCACATGGAATCAAAACAAATAGAGCAATATTGTTTTCAGCGAAAGGAAAGAAATCCAGCATAGACGTACGACATGGTGCGCTTGCCATTAGCGTCATGCGAGCCGTAAAGAGCGCCTTCTTCCTGCCCGTCAGAATATTAGTGGCTTGGTCATGGTCTAGGATGGGATTTCTATAGTCGGTAAGACTGAAATAGCAATTTGAAATGAAAAACAGGATCTAACAGTTTACATGCGAACGTTGCAGGATTTCTAGCTTCTATGCAGAAATGGTAAGCATGGGGCTAACTTTATATTCAAGCAAGATTATACTGCAACTGTTACTCCTTATCACAATTTTGATTAGCTTCCGGAGCAGAGTATACATGTTTGTTTGGAGTAAATGTCAGTAATTGTATGATCTGCGAGATCATACAGTGTACACTGGTCACACGTCACTCTATAAGAGCGACGACGGACGTATAACAGCGAAGACGGAGGGGTACTGCAGCTACTTTCTACTTTCTAGTATAGAGGATTAAGCTAGTATTGACAATAAAGTCTACTAACTAGCAAGGGCGAGACGCCGCTGCAACCTATTTATAACTCAATTCTCTCTCCCTTTCCCGTTGGCTCGGACCGAAGAAGTAAACCTCGGGATCACGCGACAATCCGGATTCGTGATCCAGTCAACCGTGAAGTTCTTCACTCTCAAACACCTCTCAAACTCCCTCACTGTCAGTTGTGTTCTTCCATCCTTTTCGCCTTTCTACGAACATTTCCACCAACTCACGTTCTACTAGCACCCGCTCCTGCACCATACAAGGCTACAACAAGCTTGTGCGCCGTGCCAACATCTCATACCTGCATGATGTGATTTCGAAGAAGTTACTCGGCGTTTGCCGTGCAACTTTGGAGTACTTTGATCTAAGCTCCGACTCCGGTGATCCCGAGCTCCCTGACGCCGACGAAGTCAAGATGTTCGTGAAGCAGAGCCTTCCTCCGCCGAACTACCTGTTCGGAGAAGACTTCCTCGAGATGCCGTTGATGCCGATGATGGTCCTTAAGAACATAGAGGACCTCTATGGGTGTGGAACCCCAGGTTCGCCGCATGTTCGCGCAGTGAAACTCACCACGACCGAAGGCGTCAGTCCTAGGATCACCGCCGTTTTCTGGCTCCCCTGGTTCATGATTGACTCCACGTCTTTCACTCGTTCCTTCATTGACCAGTACAATGCCGCCACTACAGTTCAAGTTGGTCAACATTCGGCTCGTGAAGCTGTCGGAACCGATCAGGACCGCCATGCTCAAGATCGTTCATGTGAACCAGCTTCGGCCCGTCAAGTTGAAGGAGAAGCCCAAGTCACCAACCGTGGCCAAGTTCCGCTAGATCCCCGTGCTCGCAATGGTCAAACTCCCACTGGACTTGGAGATAGCGGACTCGCTCCGAGTGCCTCGCAGAGAAACTCGAGCGGCAACATAGAGATCCAGAACCGTGGAGGAAACATCTACGCCACGATTCCGAACACGGGTAACTCCGCTCGTGCTCCGTTACTTGGCAACACCCGTCGTCATATGGATGACAATGAGCATCGCCGTGTGAGCTACTTCCAGGGCGTTATCTCCAAGGGCAAGCGCTTCACCAGAGACTTGTCGGAATCCGTTCACACCACGCTCCAGATATATGACTTGTCTGCAAAACAGCACGAACTGCTCCCGATACAGATGGCCGAGCTCCTCTTACAAACCCTCGACGGCCCCGCTCAACTCTTCTTCCTTCGTGAAATCAAGGCTTAGGACTCGTATCCGACGATCAAGCAGAATATCTTGGATGAGTATCACTCCACCGCTCGTCAACTACAAGTCGAGGGACATCTCTCCAAGCTTCGCCTGCGCAAGCCGATGCAGGAGTAGAGCATAAAGGTCGTCAGCAAGGGACTCGCCACGCTCGTGACCAAGATTGAGGAGCTCGTTACTCAGTGTCACCTTGAGTTCCAGACGGACCGACAAAGATTCGCTACCTCTGCGACGCCGTCGCTGAGTTCTCCGAATGATCGCTCGGCCCAATGGAGAACATGAAAGCCCAGAGGTACAGCTTCAAAAGTCTAGTCACCGCCATGCATGAGTCTATACAGGCAAAGGCGAAGGTGAAAATGCTGCAAGGCGAAGTCACCGGACATTCAGTTCCGGCACGCACCCACATCGGGCAGTACTCGCACAACCCGGGCTATGTACGCCGTGATAAGATTGCGTCAAGCTCCTAGGGACGCACTCCGCGCAACTTCCATGAAGCTCGCCACATGGGCATCTGCTTCAAGTACCTTAGCAAATGGGAGCACAAGCACAAGTGCAAGCCCGGCGCTGTCAATGAGAATGTGCGCGATTGCGTCAAGTCTGGAGAATTTCTCCTGCACTTGGTATCATGTCTCGTCGATGTTATCGAAGATGATGAAGATCATGACCAAGATGAGCCCGTCACGACCGCGCATGCTCAGGTCCAACAGCACCTTGAGGAGTTCGACTCCTACCACGCCGAGCATGATGCTGCAACTTCCGATGGTGATTCGCAGGAATCCGTCGTCGTAGCGATCGTCACTCAACACATCACCAATGCAACTAGTCCGTACCTCAAAAAGGATCACCAGGATTTTCTGCAGGGCGATGAGGACCACAGCTTCAACCTTGCCGCCCAGAATCAGTCAGACCACCACAGATAGACTTACACTACACGATCTAGCCCACTCATGCCGCCGGAGACCCATTCGAAGTAAGCCTACCAATTCGAGTCTGTGTTGACATCGGCGCTCCGCGTTCTGTGATCGGAAACCAAGAGCTGTCGCGCCTTCCCTACCACCTTGGCCGCCGAGAGAAGAGATTCAAACCATCGATGAACGCGTTCCGTTTTGCGGATACAGTCCTCGAGTCTCTCGGCACAACACTCCTACCGCTCGGATCTCCTCGCCATGTCAGCACCATACTCGTCGAGATGGATGTCTTCGACGCCAACGTTACGGCACTCCTCGGACTGGACGCCATAGATGAGCACTCGCTGACGCCATGCATAGTTACCAACACGTTGGTCAAACGTGTGGTTAAGCGAGGCAAACCGATTGACCTGTGGAGCATCAAGTTGACTCGCGCGCAGTCCAACCATCTCTTCGCACCGCTCAAGCTTCCCAACGTCACGCGATTAACCCGCGTACAGCTTTATAAGCTACACAGGCAGTTCTCTCACCCATCGCCGACAAGCTGTTCCATTTGATCAAGAAGGCCCGCCCGGAACACGCCACGGCGGAGACCAGAGAGGCATTGGAGGAGATCACCGCCCGGTGCGATCCATGTCAAAGGATGAAGACCGCGCCGCTTCGCTTCCGCGTCAGCTTTGGAGCTGGGAACGTGCGCTTTAAAGAGCGCATCATCATCAACATCATATACCTTGATGGAGACCCAGTGCTCCACCTACTCGATGAAGACACGCACTTCAGCCTCGCCAAGTTCCTTCCAGACATCTCTGCCAAGACGCTATGACAAAACATCCTGAAATCATAGGCCACCATCTACACATTCATGCCTCATCGCATACTGGTGGACCAAGGCAGCTCCCTAATCGAAAGTTTCGCTGAGATTTGCCGCATCGGTGACGTTGAAGTCCAACGCACGGGCATCGAGGCCCACTTAAGTCTCAATCTCGGCGAAAGATACCACTAACCACTCCTCTCTTTGTATCGCAAGCTCCGAACGGAACCTCCTGCCGCGGACAAGCATCTCACCCTGGCGGTGACCGTCAAAGCGATGAACGACATGCTTGGTCCCAATGGTGTCGTTCCATCGACCATGGTATTTGGTGAGCATCCGCCTGTGTTCACACGCTCCGAGAGCACCAACAAGCGCTCGACGCTTGACGACCGCGCAAAAATCGCGTTCGAAGCGCGCAAGGAGATAGAGCAGCACATAGCTAAGGTTCGTATTGACCGTGCTTTGCACCACGATGTTCCACCAGCAGCCGACGTCATGTACGAGCGAAACAAAGAAGTACTTGTTTGGCGTGAGAAACTGGTCAACAACCGCATTGGCGAATGGATTGTACCTTATCACGTCGACGACTGGGACTCGAACAAGAAGCTCGTGTATGTTCGCGATTAACCGGTCGGCCCTTGTCGTCCGTTCAACCTCACGCAGGTCAAGAGGTACCTCCGCCCCGAAGTCGCCGCTCACACATTTGTGTTCGACGTGGTCAAAGGCCTTTGCAACATGTCCCACGACTCGGACACCCGCATGAAGGAAGTCATACCACCCGACGACCCGCGTGCCAAGTCCGCCGAAATGAGGATGGCCATCCGCCATGAGGTCGCTGGGTTGATGAGCCGCGGCTGCTTCAAGGTCATGAAGAAGCGCCAAGTACCCGGCAACGCCAACGTTCTCCCGTACAAGTACGTACTCGAGATAAAGTACAACGAAACGGACGCACAGAGGTACAAGGCTCGTTTCGTACTCGGGGGTCATCGAGACAGACGCAAAGCGTTCTTCGTGCACACGTCGCAAACAGTGCAACCCACTTCAACCCGGCCTCTGCTTGCCAACTCGGAGATGAACGACTTCGACCTTTGGTCCGAGGACGCGCCGCAAGCGTACACTCAAGCCGACGAACCACTGGCACGCCGGGTCATCATTGACGATGTGCTAGCCGAATTCGGACTTGCAGACGACGAGTGCCTTCAAGTCGGCAAGCCACTGTATGGCCTCTCCGATTCGGGCGAGTATTGGCATACCACCATAGATCGCAATCACCGCAAGGACTTACACATGGTCCCGCTTGCGTCCGACCCAGGTCTCTTCATTGATAAGACCGACGGGATGTTGTGCGGAATGAGTGGCTTATATGTTGACAACCTACTCCGAACCGGCGACAAGGCATTCCGCACGAACTGCAAGGCAACGTCCAAGAAGTTCAGCATGAAGGCCAAAGCACAACTGCCGATCGAGTTCACCGGCTTCAACATCGAGCGAACACCGGGGGGCATACTGACCATAAGCCAAAACCGATATCTACGCAAGATTGAGGAGCTCCCTAGTGAAGCCGACTTCGCGGAGTTCCGATCCATGCGGATGAAGCTCGGATGGCTTGCCAACACCCAACCCGACGTCCTGTTCGAGATCGCCACGCTCGCGCAAGTGAGGCTGGAGCACTTCAACTCCGACCGCAAGGGATGCATCATGCGACTGAACCACTCTGTGCGACACGCATGCACTCACTGCGTTCCCCTGGCCATCCCCAAGCTCGACGTGAAGTCAGTGCGTGTCGTTGGATTCTCCGACGCATCCCCCGCAAGCAACTGCAACCTTTCCACGCAACTCGGTTACATCTTGCTCCTTATCGACCGTCATGGCAACAGCAAACCGTTGGTCTTCAAGTTGTACAAGTTGCGTCGCATAACACGCTCCGCGATGGCCGGCGAACGCGGAGCTTGTTATGCGACGCTCACCGACATGAGTGATGCCGCAGTGACGCTCAACAAGGAAGTTGCCAGCTTGCTAAACCGTCGCATACCGCTGCAGCTCCTGACGGACTCCAAAAGCCTCTTCAATGTCATCTCCAAGGGCTCCCGCACATCGGAAAAACGCCTCATGCTAGACATCGCGGCCGCGCGTGAGCAGTTCCGCAACATGGATGAATCGGATATTTGGCTCATGCGCAGTACCGCAAACCCCGCTGACGGGCTCACCAAGTCCATGCAACGAGACGCGCTACGTGAGGTTATAAGCAACGGCAAGCTTCACGTAACACCAGTTCAAACCATTATCCGCACGCCACACAAAGATAGTGCACACCTGTCGTCGCTTACAAATGAGATTTACCGTTCGCCTCTCTATCCGCCCAAATGCGCAGGTTTATTGCCGCCTGCAACTGTACGCCGTGTCCACAACATGACCTGAGAGAACCCATCCTGCGAAGTCAACGACGCAACCATACTCAATGCAACAGCGATTCACGCGATCGACGTCTCAGCCCGTCGTGTTACTTGGTCACATTGCGTGCTAACCATCCCCTTCCTCGTAACACTTCGCAATGCCTCGGTAGTTCCAATATCCGCGTGTTACACAATGCAACTAAACCTTTGAAGCACCTCCCGTACCCGGGGTTGAAGCCACTTAATAGGTTTCGGGAGGATGCAGGGTTGGCTCTTTGATTCCTGTGTGCGTGAGCGCGAATTGGAAGGCAAACAACGGACAAAACAGCCTCGTGTTGAGCTTGGCAGCGATGGATTAATGCCCTGCAACGGAACCATTAGGCAACGCTCAGGTGGTCTTCCCTTAAAACTGTGTCGACGGATAGCCAAGGAGCGCTGCGGAGGCGACGCCGTTGCGTATTTTTTTGCCATTTGCAACGCCGCAAAAAAAATTAGAAAAAGAAAAATATCAACTGGCAGCAATGAGAGAATGGAAAGGATTGATTGTGTTGGAAACGATCAGAAACGATGATGTTGGACGTAGACGGTACGGCAGTTGTCGCCGTGCGTAGATAAAATTTGCTACAAGCTACTATATTTTGACATTAAGGGGAAGTGTCAGTAATTGTATGATCTGCGAGATCATACAGTGTACACTGGTCACACGTGTGTGTAACCGTTACCATAACATGTAGATATTTCTATCGACCCCTTATAGTCGTCGCTCTATAAGAGCGACGGAGGGGTACTGTAGCTACTTTCTAGTATCGAGGATTAAGCTAGTATTGACAGTAAAGTCTACTGGCTAGCAAGGACTAGACGCCGCTGCACCCTCTTTATAACTCAATTCTCTCTCCCCTTTCCCGTTGGCTCGGACCGACGAAGTATTCCTCGGGATTACGCGACAGTAAACGACTAATTCTCTCGACTTGAATCAGACAGATAAAGTTTTTTTTTGGCCACGTTGTTTAAGACCATTTTCAGCAGGCCCCTTTTTCAACAAAGTTGTAGAAAAGCAACAAGTAATATTGGGCTGAGTTTTAGTTGCAAGTTCTGGTTTCTTTAATTAATTCACTAGCGATTCGATACACCTTGCAGAAGAATTAGAAAATAATAATGCGCAAAAAATTATCGGAATGCTCTAGGCACGAAGTTGATAACGAATAATGATTTAGGTCCTTTTTTATCTCGCAGTCTGAAGTGGCGGACTAGAGGATGACTTCAAAAATATCAATTTTTTGAGCTTATATAATTATGTTGAGTTTAAGAAATGGTTATCATTTGCCAAATGTGTGTAGTCGTTCACTCTAAATACTCGTCATGGCAAATATGAGGCCGGTGGACTCTCTGACACCGCTCCAAAGCTGTGGTTCTTCTCTTTCCAGTGCCATAACCAGTACTTAATTATTGTTAGTGGGGTAGAAGGAACTTAAATTTTAGATTAATTTCATGATAACGACCCATGTTTTTTAAATTCGCTCCAGTGTTAAGAGAATAAACCGAAAGATCAGCGACAGTAGCATAACGTTCTAAAATGCCTAGCCTGCAAGAGTCGATCTTGATGCCAATAATATTTAACTTCGAAAGGGACATGAAAAAAGCTATAGTCTTGACATTTTCGAAACGTTGAACTGTGGTAGACTCAGTAACTTGACAATTTGGCTCGGAACCTTCCAGCGGGAACTGAATATCAAGAGTGGAAAAAGTGTAGGCCTATTGACTGGTAGAAACATGTCAAAGATGGCCAGTTGGTAAAAACCAAGATGATGCGCGGTGCTTGTGGAAGTGTGTTTCTGCTTTTACTGCAAAACTGTCTTGTGTTAATTACACTGCAGTCCACATTTCATAGTAGTCTGTTTAACTAAAAGATATATCGAGATCGATATATTGATGCAAATAATACAGTATTCCCAACCGGTCCAAATTCACTTCAACCAGCCCACCTGGTCCAACTCAAATATTTGACAGCAATACCAGTACTGGTTGTGCTAATTGTGCAAGGTCGCACAACGTGGCACATGTGGTCAACAAATTCAGATTCCAGCTAGCGACTTCAAATCCAACTATGAGTGCAGAGCCAATTTACGTAGCATGCTTGATACACTCAACGTTTTCACATGAAAAGCCAAGTTCTCTCAAACTAATTAATTTTTGAGGGCCTTAACCTGGAGAATCCGAGCTCACCACGGCTTACCGACACTCTCTATTACTCCCGAGTGGCCTTACTTCTATTACAAACGCTCACTAATATGGACCTAACCCACATCCTATGTGACGCGGAGGAAGCCTAGCAATCCGATCTTCTCCAGGCCATTACCCTTCCCCACGAACTGCGCCCACAGGGTCCTTTTAAATAACGGAGAAGACCGCAGCCATCTTATTGATGCGAGGACATATACCGGCATCGCCGATGAAAATGAAACAACAGACCAGCTACCCGCTGCTAAAAGACAAAAGGCCCTTAAAAATTTTCAGTGGTACCCGGCCGAGTACAGATGTACCGCAGCGTGCAAATTCGGTTGCATTCAGGATCTTTCTCTCAGCTTGGCTGCAATGAGCGTAAAAAACAGATTAAATTCCGTCCGCTCCATACTTTTAGTTGTCACCGCTCCAGCTGGAGAGGACAATCAGCTGGCCGAATGGAATTCTGACTACGCTCAGAATCAGAGACAAAAACAGCGCTCGAATAACGACACCCCACGCATTAAAGCTCACCTCGTATTGTGAGGTATAAAATTGTGCAGATCACTCGTCCATTTTCGCCACTTACTAAATATGACCTTTGCAAATTTTAGAGTCACAGTCTCCCTCACTTAAATATTATGAAGTCTGGTAGTGATTTTGCTGATAATTGCACTACACTTGTGAATTACTCCTCTACAGTAGATGACGCTATGACCAAGAGAATTTTCTAGGAAGCATATAATCGAAGCAACTACTGAGTTCACGGTATTAGGAGATCTGCAAAAATATTGTACGGACAATCCTAGTACCTCAACCCACTTTTTGTTAGACGTTGCGCTGAGGGTGTTACTATCTCATCTACACCGTCTGACAGGTCGTTTACACGCTATAAATGGACTGAAGTTTGATCTTTTTGGGGGTCTAGAGCAGAAACCTAGGAAAAAAGCATTTCTCTGGGCTTCTGGAAGGCCTGTGGCCTGGCCGTAAAACATCAAGCGAAGTTTCCTCCATGTTACATTACTCTTTGGTGGTACATAAAAACCCTGACTCCTAATTGAGCGCTGCCCGCACACTTAATCTGCATGCAGGAAAATGCGGCAGCCATAGCAAAATTAAGTTTATGTTATGGTCCTTTAAGTTGTGCGTAGAAATGGGTTGTGAGAAGTAGATCACTTTTTACATTTTAGTAGCAGGCCATAGTAAGAACAACTGTTATGTATGGTTCCTTCGGGATGGTCAAGCGGAAGCTAAAGCGACATTACGTTCTCAGTCCATTTGGCATGTTGAGGGTAATCGGGTGAAAGTTCGGAGTATAACGATATGGTTTATTCGGATTTTGTGAGGTGGTTAAATCGGATGACCTATCTTGAGCGATTTTTAAGACGCCTAGGTCTTTTCGCATTAAAGACTTCCATATCTTTAAGTTTGGAAGTAGAAGTCCCGATTTTGTTAAAGCAAAAGATCTCATCACTACTGACGATTAGTCCCAATTCAAGTTTACGAAGCGCGATATTACTCCGCAGTACATCAAAAATTATTGCGCAGATGCTTTAAGCGATGGTAGATTTGATTCTCGAATTCAACCGCTCGAGGATGTTCCCTCTCCAACGATGAGAACAGAATGGCTTAATTTCTTAAGAATATTTTATAGGGGGGTAATATCAAAACAGTAGTTTTGTGCGGAAGGACAGTTTCCGCAATGGCCTAGGTTGGGCGTCATAAAACCGCCAAGAGTAACAGAAAAATTGCAGTTGTAGCAGTTGTCGATCTTCTATAAAGATAGCAAACTTTCGCAATGAGAGTGAGCTAAAGCATGGCCTCGTGTGCTCTTAACTCCTCATAGAATTGATGTTTTTGCAAATGTAAAGATGTGTTTGAAAGAGGAGAAAAAGTGAGAAAATTTTCTTTTTTCATTCATAAACAGAAAAATTAAGGTTTAGCTCTTTTCTCGGCTCGAAGCGGTTTGAAATAGCGAATAATTTAAATAAACGGCCACACATTTTGTTTTATATATACGGCTTAATGGCAGCGTTGTATGATCAATACGTTGATGGTGTTGTATTTTTCGCGGACAACGCACGTAACAGTTCAATCAGCAGCCTGGTATCTTATGCTTCTTGCTTTCTTTACGTGAGTTTTTACAGTGTACGTCAAGTCGTTCAGCCACTAAGGTATACCTGGGTCACATTGAAAGGAGCTCAAGGGCTGCGAGACTTATTAATCACTAGAGATATGACTTTTGGGATACTGGGGACTCGCTGAAGTGCTTTTCTCGTCATAAATTGTTCATACTGTGCAGAGAGTATGAAAATTACATTTAATTTCAGTGATTTTGCTCTGGGATTCTTGTTTTAAAATAATTCCAACTCTAAAACCTCATCAAGGAATGGATTTCCACCGCTGGTATGTTGATAGGCTTTGATTTTAGAAATCATTTCTTATTAATCCTGATTTATCATGAATATACCTCGACCTGTGTACCCTGACTCAATAGCTAGATGAAAAAAGTGCCTGAAAATTCATTTATGGATCTACTGACATTAATTCCTTTGATTGTTTCCGGTTAAAAATTTTGTTTTGATATTTTATATTTTCACGTATATTACATTCAAATCGGTTGCTGTCCATTCGAATAGATTATGTACGAAGCTTTGGGGTGCAGAAAGTTTGAATTTTAGCTGTATTCAGCAACTTACACCATTGATTTCTTGTTACTCGTTACGATTTTCAGCCGAGTTGGGTTTAATTTATTTTTTTTTGGTTGATGGTTAAGAATTGATTTACTCATCAGACTTGTCGGAGATTACATGAGCTTCGCTGTCACGATAAACCAAGCTGAGGGAGATAGTTCATCCTTTCACCAGCTCACAATCTGTTACTCATAACTACTCTTGTTCCAGATCCCAGTTCTCATTCTGCTTCCCTGGTAGAGGCTCTTCGCATTAATGTACCTTTTTGTGCCATGAGCAAAGTTTCTTTTGGGATACTTTGCACATGTTGAATTATACTCCCCACATATATTAGATGACCTAGTACTAGATGAACCTCACGGATTCTAGCCAATCAACACATTTACCATCGAGTGACTAATTCTAAAGGCCATTCATGAATTATTTTCGGCGGTTCCTAACAAAATAAATGTAAATAAGATTAATATGAAGACATCAATGCAGCAGATTACCGCTGTATTCTGTTGCAGAACGTGGGGCTATTTAACACTTGAAGATGTAGCACATTTAATGTTGTTCACCTCTGTCGAAATTAACAATTAAAAAGGGGCGAAATGGTGTCGTAGGGTATTATTTATTCCTTGAGCGGCCGGCCGGTTTATTTTTCCCCCCAGGTGGGTCAAAAGCGCCAAGAATTTTGTAAAGAAAATAGTAATTTTCTAACGGAAATCTAAGAGCTCCTATTTATATGTAGACGACGGATCATGGTACGCTAAGGGTGAGTAAATGTCAGAGGAGAAATACTACAATGATAATATAACATTGGATGGAGAGGAGGAACAAAGGGAAGCCCGTGGGGGTTTAACATCGCTCTAGCCAAAGTAGCCGTTACAAAAGGGGTTGTAGCAGCGAAAATTAGTAGTAAAATTCCGTGCCAATACCAGGTTGCCTAGTCATTATATCGTAGTCAGGTAGGCTAGGAGTTTCTACGAATATGCAATAAATAAAATAATTTAGATGAAAACAGAGACGGTGCAGTTCGGCATTTGTCCCTTTGAGTGGTCTTCAACTTGTGAAATTTCAGGTTCAAGTTGGGCTCCAAGTGGTCCGGATTAAAACCCCTCAGTTATGTTTAGGTGTGGATACAGTACCATATAGAGACCAATGCTAATTTAAAGTCCTCAAAATGCCCTTTCAGTACTTGATGTTGGCTTTGAAGGGATATGTCCAAAAATCAACTCGAAGTAAGCTCTAGAATGCGCATCTGCAAAATGGAAGTAGAGTACGAACGAAAATTGCACTGTGCCCTTCATTTTCTGCTAGTTTGCGTCACTTTTTTAATCATTATTCCCAAAGAGGCCATCCTTAAGAATGACCTCTGTTTAATTAGCAATTTGTTCCTATCTCTATTGCCCTGTACTTATTTAAAGAATTAGTTTTTGGCCTTCAATCGGTCTTTCTTTCTTCTTCAGTGCTTGAGATAATTATTTTTTAAATTCAGAGTTAAGCTTCTGAATTCATGTACATAATTAGCGGAGAGAGAAACTTTTCTATGCATATAATTGTCTGGTATGTGGGAATATTGTTATTATTTTTAAAGAAACATGACCAAATCTAGGTTCTCATGCCTGAATTCGTATATTTCGCGATCATTGAGACGCACTTTTCAAGGTGCTTCACAGATAAACAAATGAATACTTTCGATATTTTTATGCTATTTTTCCTTATGTACACGTAAACTGGCATGTAAAATGATAAATATTTACATTTTAAATTGAACTAAAGAAGTATGTTAATCAAAAACGTTCGTTTATACATTAAAACATTGCAACTGTCGTCTGAAATGAGAATGAGAAATTTTTTGAGAATAAAGTGCTAGTAAATACCTTAACGCAAAACCACGAATTCTACTAACTGCAATTAGAACTATCTGTTAAAGGGTCCTCGCGGATATTCATATCAAATCTACGCTGAAACGGTAAATTAAAACAGTACGTTTTAATCGTTTTACAAAAAGGTAGTTAAATAATTTGAACTGAAAGTCTTAATCTTTTCAGAGGAGGATTTCTGACCTACTATTGCCTTTCTTACTACTGCAATATGGAAAATCCAACTTAAGATTTTTAACAAACTCATATAGGTGTTATTTCATGGCATAGAGTACTTAGTTCAACTTCATTATGAAAGCAGTTGAGTACTGTCCAATTAATGTAATTTGCCTGGTGTGGAATGCAAGTTATATATTTCCACTTTGATATGATCTTTAGACTTGGCGGGGGAGTGAGAGTCTAAGACTCCGAGGCTTCTGCCCTTTCCCTCTCACACAGATCTTATTATTGCCTCGGAATCTTACTTCTCTAACATGTGGAGGAATTTCATAGTCTCGCTAGGTATTCATGAGCCATCAACGATAAAGTACACCATCATTTCATCATCTTCATCAAATATGAGCACGTCTCCATCTGAATTCATTTGACCTCTAACTTAATCTGTAGTACTATAAAGCAGACACCATTGGGAAAGAAATAGGGATTCCGCGCTCTATGTACTCAGGAAATATCACCTTCGGGAGGTGTAGCGGACGGTACTATTATAGTTTGCTCTACTGTATTAAATTGCACAATGACACGGAAAGAAGGACGCAGGGAAAAAGGGGGCCGAGTGGACCGCTGAGAAGGACAGGTGGGAATATAAGATACAGAAGGACCAGAGCACTGTAGTTGGAACGCCAGCGCGTCTTCGAGTCGTAGAACAGATTGGGGCGCGGTTTATGTGCCAAATATTCTTTTAGGAGATTTGCCAATGTACAAGTAGGTTGGTTAGGAGGCCTTATAATGTAAGTCGCAAGAGGCGAAATCCCGAGAAGAAAAACATAGGAGAACTGGTTGTTTCCTTCACACTACGGTCTCGATTTTGGCGTCGCCGTCCCGGAAATCCGTTTAGCCTCATTCCAGCCGACAGTATGCTTCTCCATTGGAGCGACTCTCTTTCTGGTACTCCTTCCGTATCTTCCCTCTTGGCTAACACTATCTTCCTGTAGGCGGTGCTAGGCTCCTGCATTTTTTGTTCTTCCGGCGCAACAGAACTTTCGAAAAGTAGAGAAACTGGAGTGATAGTTGAAGTGAATTAATCAGTTTAGAATAATCTAGTAAGATATATCTAGTCTGACATTTTTCGCGTTGGGTTTTTTATATGTATAAATTCGATAGTAAGAGTGGGATATTACCTGTCCCCTCCAAGGCATTGCAAAATCGAAACTTTCGACTAGGGCTGGCCCACCTCCAAAATCTGAAACTCAATCCACAGGGAATTCCTGGCTGAAACTATTCAGTGTTGCACCAAGGGACAGAAGGTAACCAGAAAACCAAAAAAAGTTTTCCCGTTTATTTTTTTTGAATGGCGTGTACGTTCCGCTGATTTACACAACAAATGTCCACTTTGAAGGGAGCAAAAACGAAAAAATACCCTGATCCATGCTGTTATGTAATTGCTGCCCTTGAACCTTCGTTGAAATACATCTTCCTTTATTTCTTGTTTTACAACATTTTTCTATCCTTTCCTTTCAAGAAACAATTGTTGTATAGAAGTATGAATATTTAACAAATGCATGAGATTATGAGTTGTCAAATAATTCATTGGATAAATCATCAACTTATCGTTATAATCTATTTTATCTCATATATTAACATATTTCTCAATAATTGTGTGTTAGTTGCATGTTTGACGAATTTGTGGAGATTCTTAGTCAGAGTCTACTACTTACTTTACTTCTCACCTTTCTGAAGAGATTCATTGAAGATTTCAGTTGAACAGGAGTCAATTTAATGTAAATTGAGTGGAAAGAAATTATGGAATTAGAAATTTAGAAGAAATTTTATGGCAAAACAAGATCCGAAAATGATTAGCTACCTCTATTCGCACTCTGTACCAATACATTTGTTTGAATATATTTTATGGTTTTGGATTTCGGGCAAATTTGGTAAAACGATAGGGGAACCAAGGTTTGGAGACGATTCACACTGTCTGTAATTCTTCGACCTGGTACAAATGGGCCTTAATGCTTATCTACCTGCATTGAAACCACATCTTCCAAAGAAATTTCCTAACCATAATTCTTGAAGAGCGTATCAAAGAATTTAATCTACTCCATCACGACATCCCTCAGGGAACAGCTGACCATATTTTTCATGCATTAAAAACACCCCAAATTTCCCCCTCTATCGGCGATCTAGAATGTTATTATGAGAGTAATTACCATAAGCCACCATATACACAACAATATTTTACTCATTTTGCACATGTTTTCAAATTCACGTCAACTTTAATGTTACCAAAGGATCTTCTATATTGTGCACTTTGGAACAAGGCGTAGATTTATTTTTATTTTTGGTTTTAGTATTTACTTTTTTGTTTTGCTACACTCTTAGATAATAGAGAAATCCATTTAAATTAAATTTTAATGCTGCTATGAAAAGCAGGGATAATTTTTCTTTGCAACACACTTGTATGTAAGTTTAGTGCAATTCACATGTATTGAAACTGACATATGATTTACAAAACGACCATTTGGCAAAAATAATTCATTGTATTGCATGTTTACCGGAAGATAGTCTTTCGGTAGTTCTGTGTGACACAATTTGATAATCTCTTCGTATAGAAACCTATATACATTTCTTACCGGCCAAGGTGTCTCATGGCCTCAATGGTTTCTGTCGCAAAACGGCGAAAGGACTACAGCCGAGAGGGGCTCTGAGCGTTTGGTGGTGATAGCTCCAACTCGTTACTTGAATCGCGAGCTCCCCGAGGACTATTTTCCTTTGTGTAGGCGGTTGGTGGTTCTGTATGTTTCAGTTGAATCTTGTCTGGTAAGGATGCACCTGGGCTGGACGGACTGTCACTGCTATTTACTGATTACTGGTCATATAGGTGGTAAATACCAAATGAAAGACTTAATGAGAATATAAATCAACACCAGTCGGAGAGCTACATTAATGTTCAAACTACAGACAAATTTCATTCGTTGTAACCAAACTAGGTAAACGACCATCCTAATTAACGCATTGATCCTTGATACATGACTGTCCCGTCTAATGTGTATTCACAGTTTCCACTTTGGCTCTTTTTTGTCTTCATAATTCGGCAGTTATTCCCTGCAGGGTCCCTTCTTCGCAAAAATCAAAAAATGCCATCGAGTACTGACGCTTCTGCAGGTTCAAAAAACTTCTAGTTTCCTAGACTCTATATTCTTCCTCTACTGATCTGCAGCCTTCTGTTTTACAGCTCTTGTAATGACTGTTTACCCTCTCTTTCATACTTTTTTAGTTTGATCCGTTTGTTCTGCTCTTCGTTGAGGCCTTTCATTCCGATTTGTCAGACCTGATGTTTTGTTTTCCATTCTCTACTTGTTCCGTACATTTTCACCAGGCAGGATTCAGTTGCTACTCTGGATCCCTACTTACCATAACTACTGCAGAAAAATTTATTATCGAAATCTTTAGAGAGATGTTGACTCTAGGGGCACAGTCGAAACATTGTTGAGGTCGTTCGTAGTAGTGCCATAATATAAATGACTAAATATCAAATTCCTAAGCTCAATCCATCTTTCTCGAGTTTCCCTCTTCTTTACTCAGAGCCATTCCTATTCTCTCTATCGCTAACCCTTAAGATCCGGGTACTCATCGTTCCCCGTTCTCCGCCCCCGTTATGGTCAGCCATAGAAATCTGAAACCGTTATAAGGAATAAATGATCTAAATATTGTATTCGTGCGATTCTGTAAGCTCTCTTAAACATTAATTTATTGAATAGAATCAATATTGGTTATTGCAATCTTTAGAGGAATTTTTAGACTAAGATATGACAGCCGTATGAATGCAGAGCCACCTCTTCGACTTTTTCAGTTCTCTATAGAGGCATAGAAAACTAAATAAAGGGTTTGAAAAGTTCTCTATTACACCACTGAGTAACTGAGTATTATATACTTGTATGCTATCAGTATTTAGTTATTTATTACGCAGTGGTGTAATAGAGAACTTCGATAGGGATCTTGTTCTATGAATTTGTGTGGATCCTATAATTAATCTTTTTATTTATGCGTACTCAATATGTTTGATGTAGTGACATGCTACATGTCTTTATGTGCTACTGTAGTTTTTAATGAGTGAGCTAGAATCTAAATGCACTACGCTTGAGCTACAGTACCGATTATAAAAGGCGGCGGGTCCTCTAGATTCTTGGGAGAATCCAGCTACACTACAATGACCCGTTGCCCTCCAACTTTCTGAAACACACAGCCATCGTCTCCCTTACTCCTTTAGCAGCGCCACGGCTGCATCCCTCTCTGTGTCAAGGTATAAAAGGAAAACATCAGTACCAATGGGAACTCTACATCAATGAGAGCAATAGATCGCACTGAAATCTATAAAAATGGGCATTAAGAACATCTTCTCGGCACGGAGAATGGGCATCTTTTAATCTTCCATGCGGCCATCAGTACTACTAATGTCCCAATCGTGAATACAATGATAAGACTAAACCCTCATGACATATTCAGAATGCCTTCAAAGCTTAACACGCCCATATCCTGTGTCCATCGACGCTTTGATGGTTTTGTTAGTGCGAGAACAGTAAGTCGCTTGACGGCTTGTCTTTATTCGGAAGATTCATTCGAAAAAGAAAAGCAGTCCTTGGAGCCTTACGGACACCAAATGGATGGCACAAAAATCAACTGCGCTGGAGAAGAGCGTGATTTACGTGCTGTCTAAAGTTCCAGTCAATTCCGCTTCCCCAGTCAGATACTCAAAGTGAGTTCCACCATCGGAATTCGTACCGATGAGTAGCTTGTCTATCCTGATGTGCACGATAAGATTCTAGCGCTCGTCCGGACTAATTGACCAGGGTGCTTCGGTCAGGAGCAGCCATAGGTCGGAGTCCAAGGCTTGAAGATTATGATCCATGCATTTGTTAACCTCAAGTTGAGACGACGGTAAAAATGGCAAACGATGGTGTGCTGGAGAATACAATTTAATGGTGGACGTAGCGCAGAAAAGTATTGCACGTGATAACACCTTCATAGAGCTAAGCTTTAGCAGAAAGTCATCAATACCCACCAGGATCGCTAAGTGTGTCACATCGTTCCTACGGTTTGCACTTTAAGCATTAGCTTTAAGTCGTTCAATGCTGTAACTGCATCTTTAACTTACTAATTTGTGCGATAGTATTTTCACTTTCCGTCAAAAGACACACACCCCTACATCTGTGAAATGGTATCCTCTACGTATTTGCCCTCTTCGTCAAAGCTCAACCCTTACTCAATCTCAAGGACAACAAAACCTCGACCAAAAGCCCCGTCTATATCATTTAGACGTAGTACTATTCTTTACGCTTCTCCCTGTGTGGCCAATTTCCACATGGCGAAAATCCACATGGAAACAAAGCACTCACCGATCCCAACAATCGAATCTCTAAAACCGCCATTTGACGTCTCACTTAGTAGACATTCCACACCCATCCGAGCGTGAAGAACAGCACGGCCAAAATCACAACAACTGCTCCTATCCAAATACAAATTCCCACGATAAAGCCCTTCTTTCCTGATCCGTCCTCTCCAAAAAAGCTTTCAAAACACAAGGCGAGGAACGCGAATGGACCAATTAACACAGCCAACCCTAGCCCTCCAAACACGTAGAGGCAGCAGTGCGCCTCGACAAAACGAGCCTTCTGAACGGGTGGATGCGGTGGAGGAGCATAGAAGTATGGGTATGGGTGAGGTTGAGTGGGGTAGGGATAGTAGGTGGGTTGTTGTGATGGCGGAGGGGGTGCTGTTTGGGAGTTGAAGGTTTGAATTGGGGTATTGATTGGTGGGGCAAGATTTGCGGGATTTAGTGGCGGATATGCTTGATTGGGGTCAAATGGAGGTGGGGCTGCAGGAGGAAGCGTCGTGTTCGAGGGGAAAATAGGCGCATCTTGAGCGAGGGGCGCGTCTTGTGGGGCAGGGGCGTCGAGTGCAGAGTCCATTGCAGGGAACTATGCGATTCTGTTTGGAAGGACGGGCACGGCGATGGAGAAGGGAAGGTTGAGTAACGGGATGAAATAAGTAGATGGTTCGGACATGACTTGGAATGTCGAGTGAATGCATGGTGCGCTGATATATAAGATGTGTGCTGATATACATAAGATGGGAGTTGAAGTGACTGAAGCTGTGGAATTTGCAAGATTCGGGAGGTTCTAGTTGTTTTGATTAGAAATGAAGTGGGATCAGAGCATGAAAAGGATGACAGACAGGTAATAGGAGGCTACGTGTTCTTGAGAGGCGATAGATGACTGTTAAATTTGGTTGCAAAAGGAGAGTGCAAAAATTGGGCCAACTTGGAGTGGGACCGGAAGGTGGGCGGTGGGCAAGAATTTGAATGTGAAGTTGGGGCACGAGGGACTACATACATGCCCCTTGTTGGCGACTGATGCAGGAATGAAGGAGGGCTAGAGGCGTTAAGGAAATGGCCCGATTAGGGCATGTGATGTATGATTGACGTTGGGATGGTTGCAAGGGTGCAGGTTGATAACGGGCAGGGAGGCGGCGAGAGGGAAGGGCGGCGCTGATGGGAGAGGGGAAGATGTCTTACGGAGCGGTACGGGAGGATGAGGGTATGGGAGGGTCTGCAGGGGCGCGGGGGAGGGAAGAGTTGATAGAGCGGATTGAGGTTGGGATGTTTTCTCGGTTGGTTGGGAGGAATGCGGGGGACCGTGCGGTGTTTTGGAGTGGACTAGGGGTGATGTTCGGACTCGGACCGGGCGCCGTTTACATGCATCGTACGAATGCGGTGTTTAGGAGAATGTGGAATGGTGGAATGGGGGATTGGATTTCGGAAATGAACTTTGTAGTTAGTTTGGGAATGAATGTGGGTCTGGTGATGAGTCGAGGGGACTTGAGAAGGATGTGGAGGTGGGCTGGGGTGGGATGGAAGTGGGGATATCTGGGCGGGGTGTCGGTTGGCGGGTTAGGATTGATGGGTTGGATGATGCAAGAGGATATGAATGAGGCAGTGTTAGTGACCATACTGATGCTGTCTGTAGCGTGCTGGGCGGCCGCTGCCATTGAAATGATGCATTGGTTCTACTGGAGGCGAGTGCACCAAGCAGCGGCTCTGAGCTGGACTCTTGGGACTGTTGCTATGGCTGACTATATGGATGCGGGCGGCATCCTCCGAGTATGACTGCACCACGGCTATACTTTACTGTACAGTACTGTGCTGTACAAAATGAGTACTTGTACGGGTTGATTGAATGAGTTCCTGTACTGGAGAATACTGTCCTATGGTTGGTCGTTTGTCAAAGTTTACAGCGGACTCATTGTCTGGAATGTTATTTTGTTCTTCCAAAACTACCGTACTTAGATGGCCCGTTCCGTACCTGTAACTTGCAGTCTCTACCGGAAAGTATCCAATTGTTTAATGAGAAAAAGCTCTGCCTTACTTTTTGCTTCATTTGCTGCAAGGTACAGGGTCTCAATGTCGCGAAAATGAAAAGGTTAAGATAGAAAAAGAAGACTGGCAGCGCTAGCGGCAAGCTTAGAGGAGTTAAAGGTGTTCACATAGAGTAGACAAGTTACGAAGTTTCAAATAAAATAATTTGACGAATCACGGTTGGTCATGCACCAGGCTTATGGGATAGTCCTGCCGACTCTGTCTCCGCAGAGCCTTCAATACGCAGGAGTGCCCTCCGCCTCCGGGAATAGCAGTCCTGCAACTCTTATCGGCAAAGCAGCCAAGCTCCCCCCCTTTCACTGCGACACCCAACGCGTCTAGGCCATTTATAATCGAGTAGGGGCCGTGATATACACAGTGCTGGTTGATGTTATAGAATACCCCCCACAACACGCATTACACCCCCGAGACTTCTCTGAAAATAAAAACAAACCAGTCCAAATTATTCAGCGCTAAAATAACTACAGACTCGTCTTCAACGGGATGGTAGTTGCAGCACACTGCGACAATATGAAACCATCTATGCTAGGGGGCTGTTTGGAGTCATAGAACACTGGACTTTAATTGCTTCCTAAGTGCACTAAAAGCCAGTCACTGACATTCTAATTGTCACTACGACGACCTTGGCATGTAAGAACATCAACAGGGCGCTTGTACATTGAAAGGACCAGCTTTTCTATCATATCCTCGCCCACAGACTCCCATGCATTGTCAATATACTCCATCAGTTCCTTGGTCTTTGTAAATTGCCCATTTACTGCATAAACTACCCTCGCTAGTATGCTCACAAATTTTCAATGGGTTCAAGTCACGAGATTGTATCGGACACTCCATAACTTGACTCCAGACGCCTTGAACCAGTTGCATGTTTTGGGGGCTGAGTGCGGAGGTGCATTATCTTGTTGAAAAGTCCAGTTCACCGGCAAATTACCGGCTGCCCATAGACGAACGGACTTTATTAACAACTCTACGTAGCCGTCTGCGTTTAGATCTCAACTAAGTTAATAAATCTTAGTCTTCCCATGATAGAAAATTCGAGCCCAAATCATGATATCATTTCCGCGATGCTATTGTATTGATACAATCAAAGCTTCTTTTCGAAAATCGTGCCAGTAGTACTAAAGACCGTCGGGGCCATCGCAGTTAAACCTCTTCCATCTGTGAACAGAACTTTCACCCAGAACTGACTTTCCTTCTGAACATACCATTTTGCCCAGTTCATCCGCGCTTTTTTGTGAGCATCAGTCAATGTCGGAATACTCGGAACGCGTTGGTAGCGAAGGCTCACCCAGATAGAGAGGTAAAGACGATTCCTATAGGCTGAAATGGGTACCTGAAGCGAATCTCGGAGCGTTCTTAAGATGAAGGATATTTTCGAAGCTTCCCTAGCGAGCCGTTTCTTGTCCTTTATTGTCATCTTTCTGCGGTAACACCTTTTTTTCCTTGTTCCATAGGAATCAGGTGCGCGTAGAAAGTTTGAGATTACTTTTCGTGAACTTTTGAGCTGCAATGAGATTGCTGGGATGCTGTGGCCAGCTTTTTTAGGCGTGATAGCCTGAAATTGCAATTCTGGCGATTTCTGGCGGCCATGCGGCATTGAAATGACTCGAAATGGGCTACAATTGATGTTGATTACAAGCAAAACAGACTTAAAGTTGCGTGGAGGAAGAGGAGTTGCGTTCCGTTTCGCTGTTCTATGAAACCAAACAGCCCATTAAATACGTTTTCCCTACCATTGTGCAGTAACATATGTGTAGGGCTCCACTTATATTCCTCAAAATGTCATATCTGGATCGATCGGACTTGCGCATACTGCTGGAAAGCTACTGTTCCCGGCATTCCAACTATGGAGTGTGTAAGGCGCAGGAAGGTGCTGAAAAAAGGGGCAGCACCTTGAAGGTACTGTAACGGATGTCCGTTACGCGCTAAGATATTTTTAGAAATCGCAAACAGCCAAGATAAACTCCAAAAAATTTCCACAACAGACCTAAAAGAACACTACCGGTTCGAACAGGCAATTATCCTTCCTTGCGTTTAAAAGAAGCAAGCAAAACAAGCCTCTGCAATGACCACACTTGATCCTTTCGATCCCGAGGGGCTCTAGGAGTCCGACTTTTGTACCGCACTCCCTGTAAATGTCAACGAGCTTCTCAATAATACCTCTGTCAATGTACGCGACAACATTCTGTACAAACCACCAGATGATTGCGAAGAAAACTCAGACCAGCCCCAGGTACAGGACCACAACGCTCTGCGATTTCTTATACACCGCGTAGCAGACTGTACATGATCTCCAAAATGTGTAGTACGTGCTGCGGAAGAACTCGCAAAGAGTTTCGCTGTGCTATCCGAAACATCGCGTAGCAACGCTGTTCGTGCGATTTTAGTTGCGCTGTCCGCCAGACAGTGCGAAAACAATGAGCTTCTCACCGAAAGAGGGGCTAAACGAAAAAAAAACGTCGAACAACGGACACGGAAGGAAATGCCACTACTGCATACGCCATTCGGGGCACCCTTGTTTGCTGCTAAGTTTTTGCCGCAATTGCGCGGATGCACCCAAGAACAAACAACTCTTTTGCTTTGCAAAACGGGTCATCAGACCGTTTTGAAATAGAATATGGAAGCCAAAAGGCTACAAGGTAGGGGGAGATGTCTGTACAGTCATTTTTTGCAACGGCGTTTCTGATGCGCTACGCCGAGATGAACGCAATGGCATGCCCAACGGGGCGCGGCTCTTAAGCAGTCGTGCCAATGTATTGGCTCACTAGTGACACAAAAAGGCATGCTGTGTACGACGCCTATAAAGACGATTGGAATAATTTTCTATCTGCTACTGGCGCAGAAAATACGGGATCGTACAAGCTGCCCGCCGCACCGCTGGTATACAAAAACTTTCTTAAGGTTTGGTCTGCCCAGGTACCGACCCTTCGCAACCTGCGCTCAGGTAGCGACTTTTGCGATACTTTCACTCAGATGGGAAATTTAATTATTAACATGTCAGAGGTTCCTTTAAAAGAATCGCTTCTTCGAGCAAGAGATAGGCATAGGGCGGAAGCTGCTGAGGAATTTCGCTAGGTGGTAATACTATTGTATTGTGCACCTGGTGATATAATGACTATCGCCAAATATATCTACTGCTTAATTGATATCTGAAATTCTATATAAGGCAGTAACTACTACCCGATCAGGGCAATTGGAAGAAAATTGAACTTTTGAATACTACTGGTGAATCGTGATAATCGCCAGTTTAAGTAGCTTTCCCTATTAAAGTACTCAAATGCGGGACTGCAACGTCATCCTGGACGACCTTTGTAACCGTTTCCTGTGCCCGCCATTTCTCGCTAGCCCTTTCTTACACCGCATCAACAACAAAAAGCATGCCTAAAAATTGAAAATAAGTCATCTAAACAGAAAATATAATGTAAAATACGAAGAATGAAATATTAGCGTCTATGAAATATTGCACTAACGTGATAATTGTCCTCATATTATGGCAGAAATTTTTTTGATACTAGTATTTTCCATATATTTTGTGAGTCAATTTTTTTGGTTTGTAAATATTTAATACAAAAGATACTTTCGAATCATAGAATTGAAGTAGTAGGTTCTAACTAGCTTGTAATCTACACAGAGTCGTCTAAATCACCCTCCTGCAGGTACTAAAAAGATTAAATGTGACAATTATACGCTGAGATGGAAGGTCGGTGAGTGGCAAAAAGGTCGTCTCCTGACCAGCATTGAAAACAATGAAGGGTTTTCGATCGAGCTTTCCTACTTTTGAAACGGTATTGTAGCATAAACAAATACAAAAAGAAATTTCCGTTACTTAAGAAGCCTTAAAGTATGTCCCCAAACGAGAAAAATGGTATGATGGAGATCAGCAAGGGTTCATTACCTTTGTGTAGTATGTGAGCGTGTTTTTTGATTAAGATGACAAATTAAAGGATTTAAGCTCAATTTGAACGCAATTAAAAAACATATAAACTAAACTAAACTTTCTGTTATGGGTAGAGTAAAACTTTCTTTTGAATTAAGGATTCTACGAAGATATTTATTCATCAATCA
The DNA here is from genome assembly GCA_002205965.3 of Kappaphycus alvarezii. Lineage (NCBI taxonomy): Eukaryota > Rhodophyta > Florideophyceae > Gigartinales > Solieriaceae > Kappaphycus > Kappaphycus alvarezii. The sequence continues at coordinate 12,448 of NADL03000519.1, read as the reverse complement.
CGGGGACAATTTTAACAAAAACAGATGTATTATTCAGTTTTTGCCCGTTGCGTCTCATCCACTTGAGTACAGCACTTGGAAATTTTACAAACGAGCTTTTTGATCCAAAATTTTCTACTCGCTCTGTACAATTCAGAGCCTTAAAAGTGAATTTTTTTGCATAAATTAAGCTTTGTAGAGTCCTCCAGACATTTCCTACTGGATTAAAGTCGGTTGATATTGTGGGCCATTCGGTAACATGACCTTATTTCTATACATCCATCCGATGACACGTGCAAGATGTGAATGGATCAATTATCTTAAAGACATATTTTCATTTGCATTGGGCCAGAGATAGTTTGGCAACGTCAAAAAGTACTCCAAATAGTCTCTATTCCCTTCAAAACTGGATAGTTTAGGGGGAATATAGCCAGAAAAGCAGACCTTAACCCTAACAAAGACATTAAGGACTCTCCTTTTTGATAAAAAATATTTTATTCTTGCGTATATCGTGCAAGTAATGACGATTTTATTTTGTTCCTTCTACATTATACTTTTCTCTTCGGTCCAGATAAGTAACCTACACCCATGATCTGATTTTATTGTAATGCAAACAGGACCATTCAAGTCGGGATTTATATAATCCATAGATAGAGGAGGCTCCCTTATAACCTTTGCAAAGACTAGATGCTCAAAATTCGATAATATTTGCTGCACTCGGCGTTTTCCAATTCTTAATCAAGATACATTTTAGCTCTTTTCACAGCCCTCTTGATTAAAGAAGAAACTGCAATAATATTTTGGCCACATTTCATGCGCTTGAAGAAAGCTCTATTGTTCATTTCTCCTTTTAAAAACAACGAATGCTCCCTTTACTGTTTTATTGAGCTGCTTTTCTTTCACCATTTTTCCATGATTGGCTGCTTTTGTTGCGTTATTAGTTGCTATAAGAGGTTGATTGACTTATTTATTGACCAGATATGGCCTTCATTTTCTGTTTCAACTGAGAATTGATCTGTTAATACCATTTTCAAACCCGCATGCCTCTTTTTTACTCATTCCAGGTAGTACTTTGAGCCAATTGCTATGGAATTTTATTGAGCTTGGGGCTCTGCAAAATTAAGGCCAGATTCTTGCAATAAACGTCCAATCTACAACACCTCCTGGGCTACTTCTGTCATTGCATGGTACTCAGCTTCACAAGTAGACAGTGCCACAGCAGTCTGCTTCTTGGCTCCCCACATCACTGTTGCTTCGCCCAGTTTGAACAAGTACACAGACATCGACTTTCGATCAACAGTGTCGCCAGCATAATCTGAGTCCACGAATGAGAGCATATCCAGACTGCCCGCTGAGTAGAACATGCCAAAGTCAGTTGTCCCTCGGAGATACCGCAGCACTCTCTTGGCACCACGATGACAGTATGCAGGAGGTGCATTTTGGAATCAAGCCAAAATAAGAACGGACACCAGGATATCAGGGCGACTGCGTAATGCCAAGTATAGTGGGCACCCAATCCTCTGCTGGTATCGTTCCACATCCACAACTGTCTTATCGTCCTCTGAATCCAGACCAGTAAAGAAGGACTCGATCATAGGAGTTCGCGCTGGTTTAGACTCTTGCAAACCAAAGCGCCGTAGAGTACTTTCCGTGTATTGAGGCTGGCACAGTTTGAGTGACGTTAAATGCCCATGTGAGTCCGTTGTCCATTTCAGTTGCACTCCTAGGAAGAGCTCAACTCCATCAGCCACTCGAAGCTTGTACAACGACTTGAGCTCCTCCACAATGGCGTTTCTGGCGCCAACTGCATGAACGAGCACCAACAGATCGTCGACATAAACCAAGATGTACTCATGGAGCGTGCTATCCACACACTTTCGGCGAAATACACATGGTGCGCTGGGCAACTCCAAGAATCCAATGCCATTAAGATCTGTGCAAAGCTTTGTATGCCATGCTAAATGCGCTTGCTTTAGTCCATACATCGCTTTCTTGGGCCGGTAGCAGTGCGACTTGACTCCAGGTATACCACGAGGGGATATTACCCAGACGGATTCTGCAAGTTCTCCATATAGGAAAGCCGTTTTGACGTCCAACTGCGCAATGTGCATTCCGAGGCACATCGCCAAGTACAGGAAGATGCGCACAATTGTGACCGATGCAACAGGGGGGTACGTCTCTTTGTAGTTTTCGCCGTACCTTTGAAAGTTTCCGCCTGCCACAACTCGGGCTTTGAATCGTTCCACAGTTCCATCTGCGTTCCTTTTCACCTTCAAAACCGGATGCGTGGGAAGAGGCTGCGAACCTGGAGAGTCGTCTCTGTACCAAGTGTCGTTTTCATCCAAAGCCTGAAGTTCTTCATCAATGGCTGACTTCCATAATGCTTGCTCCTTCGGAGTAGAGCTCAAAGCTTCCCGCAGAGTCGGTTCGTCACTGGTTGTGACCTTGAAAACGCTCTGTGAATGAGCCGACGCTGCCTTGTACCAAGCTGGAGGCTTACGGCGACTGGTTGAAAGATAGCGACGTGTTTGGCTTCCGTCATTAACGTCGTCTTGAAGCTCAGGCTGAGGAGTTTCATCGTGTGAATCCTCGAAATTATCGTCATCTTTATCGTCGTCATCGTCGCGGTGCGAGTTGCCATCTGTATCCTCCAGAGGTGGTAGCCCTTGGTCATCATTGTCATTGTCACTGTCACTGTCGCTCTCGTCATCAACCGTATGCTTGTCAACAGAGAGTTCAATGGAGGTGTCACTTTCGATGTCACTTTCAGATCCCGAAGGCTCAGCGTACGAGCTGGCGTCAGACTCCGCCTCACTATCCATGTACTCATCAAGGCTGGGTGCACCGGGAAACCTAGACTCGTCAAATGTCACATGACGGGACTCGGTAATTTGGGGCATGCCATCGTCATTAATCACAAGTACCCGATACACACCATGCTCCAGAGTCTCCAGGTACACACCCTCAATGGCCCGGGCTTCAAACTTAGAGCCCTTTGGTAGCCGTAGCACGTATGCCATGCACTCAAACACCTTAACATTCTTTAGTGACGGGTCTTTTCCGGTAAACAGAGAGTATGGTGTTGCATTTACCCCTGAGTGAGGGACTCTGTTCCGTACGTAAATGACATGTTTTATTGCAAACTGCCACAGACATGACGGTAGATCAGCTTGGATTAGCATAGACAATGCACTTTCCACCAGAGTTCAATTGACACGTTCAGCAATGCCATTGAGTTCCGGAGTATATGGCGGGGAGAATGACTTGTTCTCCTCTCCTCCTCCCAAGGAATTCTGCAAAGCAATATACTCCTTAGCACCGTCCGAGTGTATCTTTCGGATGCTAGCTCCTCCAATCTCACGGAACTTGAAAGACACACCATCAAACACCTCAGGCAATTCGCTGCGTCGACGCATCATTCCGGCAAACAGGTACCTGGAACGGTCATCTACAAACCTGGAGATGTATCTTAGCCGATCAGGGAACGAGGGCTCGAGCTTTCCGACTATGTCTGAGTGAACAATTTCACCAATCTCTGTGGCACGCTCAAAATGACCTGGGAACGGTAGTCTGTGAGCCTTACCGAGGCGACATACACGACAAACGTCGTTCATTTCAGGGAGCTTAGGTACGCCATCTACGTACTTGTGTAAATAGGACAAATCCCTAGGGTCTATGTGAGCAAGGCGGCGATGCCAGAGTGCTGCAGTTTCTAAATCAGTCATAATCATTGCCTTCTCTGTTCCTTCAGGGGCAACCGGCTCAGGCAGCATGTACATTCGGGTGTCTGGATCGCGTGTTCCATGACCAATAAGAAACTCGTATCCTTCAAGCACGAGGCGGACATTTCTGCGACCAAAGTGTGACTCGATCCCGTTGTCAGCTAACCTACCAGTGGAGACAAGGTTGTAGCCTAGACCCGAAATGTACAGCACATCTTCCAGACGAATGTTGGCATTTTCGAAGGGTAAAATGACTTCACCTGCATGGGCTGCCTGCACAGCCGTCTTGTCTGCAAGTAGGACAGTACGCCTTTGACACGGCTTTAGAGACCCCGGCACAAACGCAGAGAGTGTGTGGAAGCAATGTGCAGTTGCTCCACTGTCGGCATATGATCGGTGGTCCTGGGGGCGGGGAAATGGTTGTCTTTTCAACTATTGCCCCAGCGAACACAGGCTTAGATTTCTTACAAGACGACTTCTCACCGGCTGTGCCAATGCCGCTTGCAGCTGTTTTTTACAGCTTGTGCAGCAAACAGTTGTCGGGCCTTCGGAGGCTGCTTGTTCTTGGGGTTGTTTGGATTGAGCCAACATCTATCCTCAGTATGGCCGTCCTTCTCACAGAAGTCGCAGTGATACCCATTGGAGTTCTGGCCAGACTTGACAGACTTTAGAGCCGCAGCCAATGCGCGTGCCGTGGTCTCTATGTCTGAGGAGTTGTCCTCGGAGTCCGAGGTATCATGCCGAGTCTCACTTTGCGCGGCCAAGTTGGAACCTCGTTTGCTCTTGCGACTGCGCCTGGACTGACCCTTTCTGGAGCCAGTTGACTTGGACATGGACTCTCGAGCATTATACTCGTCGATTAGAGTTGTTGCGACGTAGTCCCATGTCAGATCGGAGGTATCCTTCGTACGGAGAGCAGCAGAAGTGGACTCAAGCGGACACTTGAGATCGATGGAAGCCAATAGCATAGGAGCCTTGTGCGTTTCCGGTATGGCTGCGTCCTTGCCCATCTGCTCTAGCTGTGCAAACAACGAGTTGTACTTGTCTACATATGACGACATGTTCTGATCGGTATACCTCATGCGAAACAGTTGAGTCTGCACAGCGATACGGGAAACGGTTCGGTTGGAGGCATAACGTGCATCCAACAGTTGCAACATTCGTTTCTGACCATCGTCGGCTTCGATAACAACACGTAGCGGGGCATCTCCGAAGCGAATATGATGATACCGGATGCCTTCTCGCGTTTGACAATGTCACGAGTGCTTCGTACAGTATCGTCATCGGGAGTGGTGGTCATCGCTGTTGTAGTTGAGGATCCTGACCCGGATTCGACCACACCCCATACGCCTTTCACACGACATGCTGCTCGTAAACGAAGGCGCCACAGCCCATAGTCATCTCCTCGACGTCCATGGAAACGAGGGATTTTGATGCCACTCGTACCATCCGGTTCAAATTCGGACTCGGACATGTTGATGACCTAGCGCTGACAAGAAGACAGTATAACTTAGATGACAAAATGAAAACTTGAAAGTAACTTGATGAGGTTCTTGACCTTGATCTTGATCTTGAGGTTGAAAGGAACGTTGAAGTTGCTGCGAAATGAAGAAGGGATCAAGAGCAGTGAAGCGATGAAGTCTGCTTAGATTCGACCTTCTTGGCCCATAACCTGTGAAGGTAAACGAAGTAGGGCAAAGGGAAAGGTTGTTGAAGTTGAAGAAGAACAAGTTGAAGTTGTGAAGATGTCGCTTGAGGTTTACTTGGAACCGAAAGAACAAACGGTATAAGTACACTACCGAGCTAGAATTCGTCGTAACTACAAGCTATCTAGAACAATCAAGGGAACAGTATAACTACCAATGGCATTTCGACACTCCAATCCACAATACTCTAAGCGTCACTGTATTACATCCAACAACGCAAATACACGTCACTGTAATCAAACGTAGAAAACAATTCTGCCAAGTAATCTGTAAACCTGTAAGTGCATTGTTGTGTCTTTGATTCACATCTCAGCATGCCTGTCGACCGTAAATACAACATCATCATATTGTTGCCTTGTCTGTCCACTCCTCTCAGCATGTTGGAAGTTACTTCCACCAGTAACCAAGGCTCAATCGACTGACACCTCAACATATTTTTTCTAGTACTAAACTGTCAGCTTGCCAAATTTTGAACTTATATTTTCCCACGTGAGTCCATAAGACAGCTCTGCTGCGAATGAAAAGTGATTCTGCTGATCATTTGTGCACCTCTTAATTTTACTGTGAATTCAAGAATTTGAAAGGTGCTAATAATTTAGACGGCCCAGATAACGGATCCAGAGTAAATTTGGATACAAGAGACAAGCGGAAACAATGATAAAAGAAGAAGTACTTGCAAAGAAACTTTGGGATTCTCTGCGGTTTCTGTATTCCACATCAAATGAACATTCATTAGTACACTCCGAGAATTGAAAGGGATATAATGCAAGAAAAATACAAGATAAGATGAGAGTCTGCAAAGATTTCAGAATCTACATAAGGCTATCCCCGACGAAGGATAGCGGTAAAATGTTCCATTACAGAAGCTGAGTTGTTAACAGAGGAATTGCGAATAAGATGTAAAGTGCTCATGTTTTAGTCAAAAACTGGAAAAAAGCTCTGATACGGCCATGAGGCTAGGAGCTATAGCGCTTCGAAACATGTTCCCTTCCGAAAAGAATAATTTATTTATCCCAATTATCCGTTTGGAAACCCCGAAACGAATAGAATTAAAAAAATCTCCGATATTCGAGAAGGTCGATATAGCGTTTCTATATCGGTGCCCTAATCGGTCTTAAAACAAGTTTCCTGTGGGAGATAGTGATCAAAAAATTTGAGGCTTTCATTAGAATCAATAACTGTGCAAAAAATATTCTGTACAATAATCAAAATATGATTATAAGGACACAAGCTTTACATGTATGTTTTAAGAGCCACCCTACCAGCACTTCTACACTTAATTACCCCGTATTAAGCAGAGAAATTTGAAAAATATACATTTTACGGAAGATTGAAACATTTAGGATTTGTTGGAAAAGGAACTATGTGTCTAGTATTCTCAGCTCTTTTCGCTTTCCTGTTTAGCAATGACTCCTCAGAAAAAGCCTTAATGCCAAAAAAAGTTTCACCATTCCAGGAAGAACTTTGTTGTAAAGCGATCAGAAGGGAATATTTAGCTCCCAAAGGAAGTAATGTATTTGAATATATACCGTGAAACTATAGATGCTGCATCTTGACGCACGGTCGAAGGAAGCGACCTAAACAAATGATGATACGGGTAAATTGGAAAAAGTTCTATATACGCCAAAAGACGGGACCTTCTGGCACATTTAAACATACAAGATATGTACAAAGCCGATAAGCCCTATTAGTGTTTCAGGATAGCTGTTCATATTTAGGATTTGTATTTTGAAAAAATGATGATTAGGGGATTTCTGCAATCTCTCATTTATTATTTAGATTATTTCAAGTCTTTACGGACCAATTTTATCATTACTGTCATCATCATTGTATAATACATGTATTTTGTAAGTGATCCTTCCGTTTGTGGCGTACTTTAAGAATAAAATTAAGATAATTTTATATGAAGATTTCGGTAACACTAATTCATTCCTTGGCTGGTGAATAGATCAAAATGTTGACGGAATTAAGATAACGCAGTCCAGGTGCGTTTCAGGGGTTCTGAGTGAAAAGTAATTTCATGCTACCAACATTGTTTTGAATCCGTTTAAAAAAGTACTAATTTTACTGAAAATAATGAATTAAACATCTCACACCCGAAAAAAGCAGAAAAAGATTAAATCAAGACTACCGTAGACCTTCGTCAAATTTTAATTTGCAGACGCTCTTAAACTTCGTGTATTGTGAACTTTACCCCTCTAGACTTTCTTAGCACAATTCAATAGGAACTGAAGCACTTCAAGCGATTATTTTGCTACTATTCTATAACTCAAAGTATTATAATATTGATCAAACAAACAAAATTGAGGGGTATGGAACAATTTAGTATTTCTGTATGATCGGAATGGCCGACTTGCTCTGCGCTGGTGATAAAGAAGGTAGTAATTATCCATCGAACTTTATTTAAATGACCAACAGTGGCCCAGTTTCATAAAAATGCCAACGCCAGCCTATCGTCAATTTGTTATCTGCAGAATTATAATACGTCTCTATATCTTTGCGTGTGAAATAATTGCTCTAGATGGAAAAATATGCGCTGAAATGTCCTTAGGAACTTCTTAAAAAAATAAACGTTTCTGTTGACATCAACCATTTACGGTTACAGCACTCCAACAACAACGATTGCGGAGAAGAATCACGTTCCCGCGAAGAGCAAGCACGCAAAGGTTATTTTTTAGCACTTTCGCCACCACATTAACACTAGAAGTGTGGAGCGGCGCCATACTGGAGCAAAATAGCAGATCTCTGATTTATTGACCAAGCATGTCAGTAAATACCCTTTTCAAGTATCGAAATAACTTACTTTCTTGGAAAAAGTTGATACAATTAAGCAAGGACTAGTTTCAGGAGCAATTTACGACCGATTATGAATGATGAATGAATTTGAAGGTGACTTACCAAAACGTCAAAAAAGCAATTTTACCATTAAAGCATTCTGTACCTACCCTTTCAGCCTGACTAAATTCACCAACGAATTACTAGAAAGTAAACATTCCAGATCAAAGCAATACAATGGGCGGTACTCAATAAATATCGACCAAGGCCGCTTATTTTACCGAGTTACAAGTTCATCAGTTGCTTTGAAGGATGGGTACTATCTTGATATATAAACCGAGAAAGGAGAGGAAATGGAATCTAATGGAAATTATAAATGTGAGTTTAACTTGTTAAAAACGCGGAAAGTTACTTTGGGTGATGAAGGGCTCATAGCCTATCTGGATTGATATGCTTGTTTTGTGATCTGATCATAGCTTCAATTTAAACAGGTAAAACTATATAGTTACAGTTGATGAATGGATAAGAACGATAAGGACGAATTCTATACATCGTACTGGGATAAAAGAAACGAGGAGGGAAGTTGATACAACACTAATGCATGTTCTCCGTTTACTAAGAGAGCACGATCCTGTAGTGTACAAAGAAGAGACCGCCTTTGTACACTACATGGTAAGCGAACTTATTGCTCCTGAAAACCTGTGTAATTTGAGTATTTTTCCTAACCGAAAGAAACTGTAGCTAGAGCAGTAGATTCTTTGACTATTGTACTACCACATTCGTGTTCTACTTTTAACTGAGGACAAGGTAAAAGAAAATACACTTATAGATTCAAAAAAGTGAAGGGAACGGTTCCATAAATTCTTATGTAAGCCCCCCCTTTTCTTTTGATGTGAAGAGAACTTCTTCGAAGTTTTATCTTGAATCATATTTTTCTATAAGTTGTGATTATGAGAGAAGAGGTGCCAACTTACCTCAAACTTTTAGTATGCTGGGACTATCTTATATATAATCAAGTGTGCTAAGTGCTGTGACGAATAATTCCAATGTGATTATTGTGCAAGACATCACTATCCGCATAATTCAGCATTGGAGTTTTCGGGTTACTTTTCAGCCACCAGACGTGCTCATATTCATACACAGCTGCATCATACCTGGAACTATTGACCGTTCGAGCGAATCAGTTTCACTCCACACCACTTGTCATCGCAAGAGGACTAACATTGCTCACAGGCTAATAGAAACTAGTCCCCAATTGACTGAGATTCCCTTTTGTGATCGAGCTGTGCTCTCAAAAGAAAAGAAACCCAAATGCATAGACTGACTCAAGTATTACTGTGAGAAATAAAAGGCCCGTAAAGACACACAAAATTAAATCTTTTCAAGCGATACGTAATGCTTTCTTCATAGACGCAGCGTGTTACCATTCAATGAATAAACATTCAGAATGCACATCAACACACATTTAAAACTCTATATCCTTATACTAATATCAAGTGTTAAGTAAAGTCACTATAGTGAATGAAGTTTTATGTAGAGGCTACCAGAGAAATGTAAAATTGTACACGATCACACTTCAAAGAGAATAATTTAATGAGTTAAAATCGATGAGGAAATGAATCCATTTTACTTCCCTTCCTGATTCTTTAAAGTACAGCGAAATTTTTTGTTCGCTCTTAACAAGCTGCCTAGAACAAACCAAATTTTAATGGATTTCAATTAAAATTTGTCTAAAAGCTAGTCTATGATATCATTATACTTGTACTTATACAAATATTCTTCGTTTTAAACCGATTAAATGAAGCTCAGTTCTACTATATAGCACTTTAAACCAAAACAATTTCCGCAAATAGAAGCAAATGTTCATTAAAAGTAACTTTAAGAATAAATTCATGAAAAGAGCCATCTATTTCAACAGCACGTTAGTTTAGAGATCCCTTTCCCCTCTGTAAATCACAGAAAATCGAATAACAACTTTTTCTGTAAAAAGTCCTCTTAATTCCCCAAATTCATTCCATTAAAGACTAAATCATGAGGCTTATCAACATTGAACTTTTCTCACCCTACCAAATGATAGAAACCAAAATTTTATAGCTTGGAACACTTCGCTCAATAATGCAGTTGTGCCTTGGGACGAAATTGTAACGTTTCATCCTGGGGGTTGTTCAAACTTTCTCATAGATCAGAAATTATTCGTGAAGCGAGCATAGAGTAGGAATTTTCGAATGGCCCAGTGCTGCAATCAAAATAAACGACATTCTTAATACCACTTGAGCTTTTTAATGTATTCTGCTTCTCTCGCAATTATTGTTTCATCAAGGACAGAAAACTCGGTTGCCTGTCCAGAGGAACAGTTCTCTTCAAATTATCTTGCAAACTAGGGAGATTGGACACTCCAATTTCGACCCTATCGGGGCCTGATGTGATATACTATAGAAGAATTTTCCCATTACCGAACTCCATATTTTTCCTTTGTTTTGATCTAAGAGCCTCTTCCCGGTACCTAGTGCTGTAGGCGACACAAAGGAAAAACTTCCTGTGTTTTCTTCACAAGTTTTTTTTAATGTGAAACATGCCTTATTGTTGGAAGCAACGGAGTTTCCACTGAATTTTATTTCGCACTCCTAGAACCTAATTCATTGTGGGGAAAGTCAAAAACGTGTAATATATAGTAATAAACCGATTAAAGTATGGAGCGCCACGTTAAGGACGGCGATGCGACAAAGAAAAAGCGGTACAGTATTTGCGGCAAGTTTATATGCTGAACAAAAGGTGTCAGATTTTTGATCTTTTTGGCCACCACCAGAGCTTTTTGTCAAATAGAAGGGATACTCAAAACAAGCCAATAAAATTTCAGAAGCAATGCACAGCATTTAAAAGAGCACAGACAATACATAAATATTGAGAAATTTAGAAACCGAGTGTCATTGCCGTAAATACTACCCAAATTCCAAAAAGCCAAATCAAATTCGGATATTACAGTGTTGATTTGAAAATGACACGCTTTTGCGAACAGTAAGATTCACTTTCTTAATAAGTCGATCACCTGTAATTTTAACCGATTTCCCCACCCCACGCTCAAGCACTCCAGGCAAGAAACCACAACTCTTCAAAAAAACACCCTTATCCAAAGTAACCAAACCTTTTCCCCTCAGAATGCCTCGATGCAATGAGAACGGAGCAGCCAGGGCAGATAACAGACCCTAACAGCCTCAGAGAACGAGGGACCAATAAAAGCACAATCGGCAAACCAAATCCTCATGCTTCTGGCAGATACAGCAGCTGAATGAGAAGCAAAATTGGAATATTTCGACGAAGACTGCATACTGGAGAGTGATGATGAAAGCGGCTCACCGTGCCCGCACGTTGACCGATTCGACGAGACAGGAGGCACCATCGCAATACTACACATGACAAATTTCAGTACACAATAGATCCAGCAAATATAGGAATTGTTTAGAAATTTTTTCGATCGCAACTACAACGTTGGGGGTCGAAAATGTAATATCTCTGGAAAAGATGCTCTATTTATGATTCCTGCCGTTTTGAAACATAGAAAACATTGGGACTGGCCTTCCAGAGTTTTCGAAAGAAAATTACGTTTTTTGAAAGTTTTATGAATAAATTCGTGCACACAGTGTCAGATTTCATGTGTGATGCGACAGGGAGGCTGTAGAGGACTAATTCCCCCATGCATCAGCTAGCAGAAAAGGGACAAGTATTTAGCAATTTTTGACTGCGCCCGGTACGCAACCGCCGTGACTTTGCAACAGGCTTGTGGCCCGAGTGGTAACGTGCAAGAGGGGAAAACGTATTTCAGTGTAAAAAATAAACTTTATGGATGCAAGGTTGAAGTATCCGTTCTCCCGAACGGATTGGCTATAAGGTGCTCTGTGCACTACCGGGGTTCTATTCCAGATCTGACAATTTTCCAAGAAACCTTGAATTTCATTCCGTTGAGCTTTAAAAGACAAGAGATGGACGACAGGAACTAGACTTTGGAGAACCGGGGGAGGAGTATCCCTGCGGAATGACCGTACTCATGGATAAAGGTTATCAAGGGGTATCGGAAATTTGTCGTGCTATCGTGCCCCGCTTTAAGCCGCAGAATGGCAATGTATCAAGAGCGGATGAGTATCGTCATTTTCAGGTATGTAGTGATCGGGTAATTTTTCAAAACTTTTTTTGGGAGAATGGGCGGACTGTGGAACGTTGTGGATGGGAAATGGAAGTGGTCTGAAAAAAACTACGCCTTGTATTTTCGTT